>JAENRP010000012.1:78335-213923 GCA_024741835.1 Diplocarpon mali
GGCCGGTGCGAGGAAGAAGAGACTCTACAGATTGCCCACACCGTACGCACACAGTCGTACAGAGGTGCTCGTAGATTGCTCGAAGCCTCGACGCTTGCTCCGAAGCTTGTTCCGACAACTTGATGCATGGCACAGACCTGATCCGGCACCGAGGAGAGAGAAGCCGGTAGAGTATGCGCGCGCCCGGCACCGAGATCCGGCTGGCCTCCCTAGGTACATACAGGCAGGTAAGGAGGGAGGTAGTTGTTTTACGGTGGTGGGCATCTAGACAAGCGCGTTCCCTCGGCGGCTGTGGGGCAGGGGCAGCTGGCGGCGGCGGATCACGTGCAGGTCACCGGACCTTCTCCCAGCCCCACGTCGCGCCGTCAGCTTGCCGCGGATGCCCGCTCGGTCTGATACGGGTCGCCTCGTCCCTCTCCCAGTTGGTTGGTCCAGTATCAGCCAAGTTCCCGCGCTCCGAAGGTTGGATGAAGTATATCCGAGCACTTCCTGGGCATCGATCCGTGTCCTTGCTCGACGGCCGGACTCGTTAAGCACCCCGTTCTCGTCGTTTTCTGACCACAAGCCTCTCAAACCACCAACAGACAGCTCCCACGCCCTTCGTCTTCCTCCCCCTCCCTCTCCCCCTCCCCCTCCCTCTCTGATACGCAGGTGGATTCCCTCCTACTCCATCCCGGCCCCGTCCCCCCAAACCGACAGAATTTGCATTTTCGTCGCGCACACAGATCCATCTCTTATTGGCCATGCGCCGAATCATCCCAGCCCACCAGTCCCCTGATGTTTTTGTTTTTGTTTTCATTCTTCCCCTATTTTCCTGCCCTGCCCTGCCCTGCCCTCTCCAGTCCAAGTCACCCCGCCCTGCCCACATCCTGTCCTGTCAACATCCTCTCCTCCATCCTGTCCTCCATCCTAACCTCTTCCGTCCGGTTCCCGGCGGCTCGCTCTACTCAACTCTCCCCTCCTCCGGTACAGGTTTGCGCCAGCCCCTGAGCCGAACCGAGCAGCTTTGAACTCTGCTCTCGTTCCCTCCCCTCTCCCCCTTTTCCCCTGCCCACTCCCCCACGCCTTGCTCGGCCAATGGAAGCATGAGGGGGGCATGTCTCGGCTCTGGCTGGCCGCATCGCACGGGGAGACGGAAAGCCGACTCCAGTCGACGTCGAGCGGCCGTTGGGATCTGGTCTGCCAGAAGGGTCCCGCCAGAAGTCGGCTCAATTTGCGCGCACGACCGCCGTTTGTGTGATTGGGGAATTGGGATCACGTCCTCCCTGATCCTAACAGCGTCTCTCGATCTCGTACACGCCGGGCAAGAAGCTGCAAGACGCACCACCTTCTGACCTGCATCCTCGGCTTGACTGTACTCGTACTGCCGGGCTCAACACTCGTCAACTCCTTACTTCGTACTTCGCACCACTACCATGCACGCAGTCCATGCCTGGAAAATCCCGGAATCTGCATGGCCGCCGTCTACGGTATCCGATCAACCTTTCCCCGGCAGAGCTGAAGCGCGCAGGAGGTGGGGGCAGCTATGCGTTGTCGCGTCAAAGCTGTGGCGGGTGCATCACATCGCATGCCTACCTACCTTGACCTCCTATCTAAGGCATGCGAAGACTTCGCCACGCCAGGAATCCCGTATCCTATCCGCAGTACCAGACAGTACCGCACAGGACAGTAGCAAGAAACACCAAAAGACCATCGACGTGGCAGAGAGGCAGCGGTTCTCACGCTCATTCTACTTACCCCCCCCCCTTTTCTCCCAGCTCCAGCATCCGCGCACCCTTGCCGATTTGGCCGTGCCATCACCAAGGCACAGGGGCACGGTAAGGTTAAGGTAAAGAAAGGTACGCATTGGTGGGATTACCAGCGCCCACAGGGAGACCCGGATCGCCCACCGGCCTATGCACGGCAATCTGCGGCTTGCAAACCTGCTCGCCGGCTCGGGCTCGCGGAGGGTCACGTGAGGGCAGAGTGGTGTGCGAAACCCGGCCTTTTTCTCCTCGGGGCTTCAGGGGGTAGGGGCCCTGCTGCAGAGCGATCCGCCGCCACGTCCAGTCCGTCGTGCCTATCTGTCGCGGAGGGGCGGCGAGGTCGGATATCAGGAATCAGTGTTGTGGGTTGTGGATATCGAGTACGAGTTCGTCGGTGGACATCTACCCATCTACTTATCTACCTATCTACAGTATCGCTCCAAGGTCCTGGGAAGGTTTCAAGCTCGAAGCGTAAAACACATCTCATAATACTCGGCGCATACTCATACCCATACCCATACGTAGTATATACACTCCCGCCTATCCAGGCTGATCCCACCTGACTTACGCAGACCAAAGTAAACAAGACAGAACAAACCCCCAGCCTAGCAATCTCTCTCTCTCCCCCCCCCAACGCGGTTGCTCCCTCGCTTATTTTCAACCCAAGACAAGAACCAAGGTAAAGCACCAAAAGAACGAAAATTTAACCGCCTTCCAAGATAGTAGAAGAAGAAACTGCAATGGGATATCTCCGGGGGGCTGGAGGAACTTCTCTTCGACATCAGGATTTACTTGTTGTCTCCGAAGGGACCCGAGGGAGGGCGAATCGTTGGCTACCATTCTCCCAGAGAAGACGACTTGCGGCTCCGGCAGACCCGCCTGACATGTAAGGCCTGTGGTGAGGTCGAGGCGAGACCCCCTCCTCTCAGAACCTTCACGGAGCCCTATCCCCGGAACACCCGCCGGCGACGCGCACGTGCCCCTTATGACCTCGTCGGTCTTGCGGAACAACGAGCCATCCCATGCCGGCTCGGCGCAGCAATTCTGCTCGCTCCGAGCTGACATCTTGCTCCCATCTCGCAGCCCCCGACTTCTGCTGGCCAAGAGGCTGGTACGGCACGGGGAATCGATCCCCGCGGTGTCGAGAGGAGGGGCGGCGTGATGGAGTGTAGCCGCAGAGGCCAACTTGTCCGTACTCGGCCTTGGGGGGGAGAGGTTGTCGGGTCTTGGCCAGGTTCCTGTGTGCTGGACTCTGGCTGGAAGGTATCGGAGGCTTGGCGGATTCTCGGTCTCGGAATCTAGGTCTCGGTGTAGAGGATCGCCTCTCGGTTCGACAATGTTATGAGATTGGAGTCCTCTCCTGAGCATCCCCTTTGGCGCGAGAAGGAAGGACTCGAGTCGAAGTCGATTTCGAGATGATGTCTTTTGAAATGCAGAATGTGCCGTGCAGAATGGGTGGAGTCTCTACTTACTCTGGAGAACATCCACGTGACTCGGCTTAGTCATGGGAACCTCCTTTTTCCTTTCGAAGTCTCCTAGGACTACGTAGAACAGAACACGATATGTCAATCATCTTCAGCCAATTGAGCGAGCCTCCTGAGCGACCCAATGAAGGCCCTCCAGCCGCACAACAGAATGCCAGGAAAGTTGCATACTCGCCGTCTTGATTCACATCAGGCAGCTGCGCATGTCTGCCTCATACGATGCAGTGGATCCGTTCTTCATCATGTATGTATGTGTCTTTCAGCAAGAGCCACGTGGATGTAGATCATGTGTTCGAAAAGTGTTGGTCTCCGCTTGGACTACATAGACCTCACCCCCCACTGTACGGTATTTCTTCTTCTTCCTCGGGGCCGGTGCCAATCCTCGAATACCTATTATTCCGGCACACCTTGAATCTCTCTCTCTTTGTTCGTGCCGAACAGCTGCGGGAGGAATGGTAGGTGGATGTGTTCCAAAGCGGGATTTGCATCGTATCCCAGGGTATCATCCAGTACCGGTGCAGATTCCCCGGCCGGGCCTTGGGCTGAGAGTATCTCTCTCGTGGGGCTGGCTTGATCTGGCAGAGGATAGCTTCGGATATGATGATGCGCGCGCTGCTACCAAACCCTGCCCAATCCCCGAGCATGGCCTGTTTGTCCGGAGGGATAGGGAAGAGTCGCGGGCGGCCCCGGGTGAGGAGCTCGTTCTCAAGGTCAACATCATTCTGGATGAGAGCGAGCTACCATCACATCTGCTTGGGTTGTAGAGCTTTACTTGCAGCCGACTATAGCAAGGAGCCTTCATTCATTACTTACTCTGCTTAACCGGACTTTCGTTTTCGTGCATGCTTCCAAACCGACCCGACAGCGAGTCTGTCGGGCTTGTAGTCCGCTCATGGGCTATCAAAGCCCCAAATCCCATGCGCTTACCGCATAAACCGAAATCATACGCAGGAAGATCGCTCCAAAACGAGGACCGTAGAGAGACAGAAGAGATAGTCGGACAGCTGCACCCAGCAGCTTTGTCTCCACATAGAGCGACGATCTAGCTTTGACAAGCCGGGACTATTTTGATCCCATCTCCCAAGACACAGGAGCAATCTAGCCTCATTGCACCCCGCACAGGCTAAAGATGGGAGAGCCTTTCTTGTTCCCGGAAGATAAGAGAGGGGGGAGAAATAAAGAAAGCCGGAAAAACTTGGGCGAGTAATCTACGCGTCGTACTACCACGAGGGAAGGCGAGGGTCGGGTACGTTCATGTCAACAGAAGACACGGGCCAAAAGAGGTGACAAAAGCATCAAGCAAGAAACACATGATGGGGATAAGAGACGGTAACTCGACGGCCAGGTAGTGAGGTAGCCGGATAAAAAAGAAAACAGGTGAGATGGCTGGATTCGCACCAGCTTCTCGCAAGGAATCTACGATCACAACGGGAGGCGTCCTCAGCTGAACCGACGGTGGGCTCGACCACACCGTGAGAGGTATCTCCACCAGGTATCCTCGCATGCCTCATCTGAAGAGAATTGCATACCTGCAGTACCTACCTATGTACGGGGGGCCTCGAAATGCCGATAGCCCGTGGGGATAGCAGATACATGGAGCGGTGCTTGCTAAGAAGTGCAGGGACGACTGGAGGGCTATGCCACGAAATGGTATGAGTTGAATAAATCCATGTCAGCTTGGAGCGTGAATAGAGGAATGGAGATAAATCGAATCAACTTCAAAGCAGAGGGGGAAGAGAGCACTCGTGCATTTGTTGGACGAAGACTAGAGATTGGCATCCCATGAGATCTCTCCAGAAGAAATCTTTCTGGAAGCCAGGTTGGACTCTGTCCTCCTGTGGAAACTATCTTCGGGATCTTCCTCTAATTATCTCAGAGATGAAAGCAACATTACCCTCTCCAGTGATTCGGAGGCCAGACAAGCTAGAAGCCAGTGCGGAGAGCAGAGAGCAGAGAGCAGAGAGTCCTTTACTCTTTTCTCAGACTACCTTCCTGCTCGAGAGCTCTTTTCCATGATCCAGGACCCTGTTTGTACAACTTCTGGTAAAAACTGACACATGAGAATACATACATGCGCATCATCGTGCCTTTCTAGCGGCCACTTTCTGAGCCGCCTCTCTTCCACGCTCAGTGTTCATCCCAACCCCAGTCAGAAAAAACACTCTCATGGCTGCCCCAGCGTATACAAAGCCAACATTCCCCCAAGCCATCCGATTCCATTTCCACACGTTCCAATAGATCTCGGCTCCTAAGCCACGGACGCTATATAAATGTCCCAAGTCTGCCAACAGCAGCCCAAAAAGCACCGTCTTCCAGACCCGGAGATCGGAAGAAGAACGAAGGACAAGGGCTTCGTTGATGGCGAAGAGGAGATAGAGGTTTGCGAGTTGGGAGAGGACGATGGATGTGGAAAGGGGTAGAGTGCTTTCCCACGAGGGAGCAGAGCCGGAGTGAGTCAGCTGTAGGTATTCCAACGGTCGGAAGTGTGCAAAGTATGCACCGACGAGGGCAGAGATCGGTTCGACCACCAGGAAGAAAGCGGTGTACGGCCGGGGAAGCGCAAAAGCTGGGGTCGGCATCGTTGCTACAGGGTCTGCGTGGAATCCGTACAAAGCTATTGTGATGGGGTGGCGGAGGTCCTTCGGATTCGTAGCTGCTTGAGCACTGTCTGACGGGCTGACTCGAGCCAGACTACTGTATACTCGTACTTCTGATGCCGCCGATATGCGACGGAAGTGAGGAAGGCTAAAACACCACACCCCTGAGCCTGTTCCTGATGATCAGCGGGCATTGAGATGAATGCTACTGTATTTGGAGACGCCACAGTACAAGACTTACTTCCGGGTGGGTCTAACTGAGTCGGGGCAGTTCATGCAGCTAGCAAAAATTGTGCTGAGAGGGTGCAGATTCGGTGCGGTGCGCTGAAGCCGAAACTTACCTACCTACCAGAGAGCCGTGGCTGTTTTGAACATCGCAGAGGTGACCTGGCCTGGCCGACAGCAGTGGCAGTCGAAGGCGAGCGGTCGTACTACTAGCAGAATAGAATGGTCGGCTCAGCCTTGTTGGGAGTGATTGAAGTATCCATCCGCAGGGATCGAGGCACAGGCACAGTCGTGTGGGCTGGTCCTGTATCATCACCGTGGTCTGGGGAAGGGAGACACTCGGCAAAGCAAAAGAAGCGCAGGTTAAAGCCACACCGTTTCCCGGGCATCACACCTTGATTCCCTCACCCCAGTAGTCTCATCACCTCCGCTTTTCCCCTTCGCCCATCAGCTCTGCTTTCTCACACTCTTTCCTTTATGATGCGCTGAACCCTCGGTCCTTACCTTTACGACGGCGACGACTTCCACGACCGAGTCCCGACGAGAACAACGGTCTACGGTCCTTCTCGAAGATCACATTGAACGACACTTCCCACGCCAACGTCTCTTTATAGTATAGCACTACTTTCATAAGTAGAGGAAAGGTCGGTTCAGGTCACAAAAATGGAACGTCAGGCGTTCTCTGGCGCAAAATCCCGTGGCCAGGATTCCACGCCGAACCGCATCTTTCCCTACGGCGAATGGGCTACAAACCACGATTCGCGAACCTACACGAGCTCTTCTGCTACCATATCTCACGATCAAAACGGCGGGAGGCTGAAAGTCAAATGCGCGGTACCGTTCCGAAGAAGATTGCAGTCTCTACCTCTCGTCGTAAAAGACACGGAGACGCCTAAAGAGACCAGTCTTTCCGATGAGAACACTGCAGCCGAGGACGATGGGAACAGGCTGGGGGGGTTAATCGGGCTATTCCGCAGGGCTTCTGTCTCGGTCAAGAATCGCCATCATCGACGACACTCACACACCATTCCACCTGGAGAACAAATCCACACAGAGGGCCCGTGGAACCGGTTGAAGACGGCCGCGAGTTTTCACAGGCACTCGAGAGGGCCGTCGATGAATAATCCTGCGGAATCCAGAGACGGGCCGTCAGAACTGGATTCCGAACATATGCTCGGACCTGTGCCAGGAAGTGGGAGTGAGCCTCCACAGATTCCGCGCAACTACGGAGGAGAGCTTGCAAGAACTGCTGCGAGGGCACAGAATAAGATTGAACAAAAACTGCAACGCCCGTCGGCTTCCAATTCGATTGGTGATGGAGAGAGTGGTATCGAAATTACCATCACACAGTCCGACTCAAGTCAGGAATCTGTAGACATGGTACTTAGAAGCTCCATGATCAGTGTGGACTTCATTTCTAGGCTACCAGCGGAACTTGCAATTCAGATCATGTCTCTCTTGGACAAGAGAACCCTCTGCTCCGTTGCCCAGGTTTCTCGTTGCTGGTCCAAGGTTGCTGAAACGTCGCAAGTCTGGAGAGACGTGTTCTTGAGAGAACAAAGCCAGTCGTATGCTACCGGCAAGCCAATCCCTCGAGGAGAGGGCCATGGAATACCTGCCTTCAGAGATGATGAAGACTGGAAAGATCTGTATCGCATTCGGCAGGAGCTCAGCTGGAATTGGAGGAATGGAACATGCGAAGCGTTCTATCTAAATGGACATCTGGACAGCATCTACTGTGTCCAGTTCGACGAGTATGTCTTGAATGACCTATCCCCAATTGTTACTAACGAAACAGGAACAAAATAATCACCGGTTCGCGGGACAAGACTATTCGAGTTTGGGATATGAAAACCCATGCGTGCACATTAATCATCGGCCCTGCCTTTGTACTCGCGGACCCGGCCCTGATGCATGCAAGTGACGGAACGCCAATGCACTACACACAGTACCAAGATCCCGACCACTCTAGTAGGTTGATCCAAGAGCGAACCAGTACACCGGATACCATAACATATCCCGAGTGTCACGACCAGTCCATCCTGTGTCTTCAATATGATGACAGAATTCTCGTTACTGGTTCTTCGGATTTCACCACAATCATTCATGATATGAAGGATAACTTCAAGCCGATCAGGAGGCTCCGACAACACACAGCAGCAGTTCTTGACTTATCTTTTGACGAGCGATATATTGTCACCTGCTCAAAAGATGTCAGCATCTGTGTTTGGGAACGAGAGACGGGTGTTCTGTTGCGCCAACTGAAAGGGCATGCCGGACCCGTCAATGCAGTCCAGCTGCGAGGCGACACCATTGTCAGCTGCAGCGGAGATTTTCTAGTCAAGTTATGGAATATCAGCAGTTTCCACATCATCAAAAACCTGGAAGGGCACAGCAAAGGTCTAGCTTGCAGCCAGTTTTCAGAAGATTCAAAGTACATCGCATCTGCTGGGAATGACAGACATATTCGTATCTGGAATGCCAATACTTACGAGTGTATCCACTTCATCAAGGACGCGCATCAGGGCCTTGTCCGGTCTCTGCACATAGATTCTATCAGTGGAAGATTGATATCTGGAAGCTACGACTCGGGCATCAAAGTGTTCGACATGGCGACAGGTATACAAACCGTAAACTTCCCAAAGTGGCATAATAGTTGGGTATTGGGTGCTAAATCGGATTATCGACATCTCATCAGCACAGGCCAAGACCCTAGAATTCTCATCATGGATTTCGGCAAGGGTATCAAGGGAATTGACAAACTGAAAAGCTCTTGAGAAGTATCTTGCCGACGTACAACAACGTAGATCGAGCAAGGATTTAAACAGACGCTCGTGATGAAAGCCGTGATTGGGGCGATGGGTTGGGAATATACATTCTGGTTCTACTTCGAGCAAAAACGGCAGGTTAAAAGGCCATTTTGGCTAGCATATCTGACTTAAGTGGAGGAGCGGTTCTTTAATTCTTGATGAGTGCTTACGCGCATTGCTCTGGACTTTGTCGTGGTCATGGTTCTCATATATCAGTATAGTAGCAAGACGGATTAGCATTCCTTGCTTGTCATCGCGTTTGCCCCCCGTAGACTTCGAAGACTGAAACTTGATAGCGTGCTACACCACATATCATTGAACTTTTCAAGATTCTCATGCATAGATACTCAAGCAGATGCAATTCATACTGTGAAAACAATGCTGGGGAGGAACTATAAACGTAACCCCGGGGGGTGGGGGGGTGAGGGGTGAGTAGGAGGGTTTTGTGAGAATAACCTATTGGAACACAAAGACTATTAGCGTTAATATAGGAAACGCTAGGAGTGAAGCAAATAGCTTTATGACAACTTCAGGTGAATTTTGGGCTGTCTTTTATTAGGTAGATAGTAAAGGAAAAAGGGGAGGCTCGCTTATGCGTTGGGAAACTCGCTTATATATTAGCGTTACGCTAGACTAGCTCCTAATCCGCGCACAAATGCTGGTATGTCAATTCCTCAAGTCTTCGTGGAATCGTAGACGACTAATCTGCCCTCACGACAACCACAACCATGAGTGCCATCAACAAGATCGCGGCGAACAGCCCATCCCGCGCAAAGCCATCTGAACTTGAGACTTCGATTGCCACCGCGCTCTTCGAGCTCGAGAGCAATACCGCCGACCTCAAGGCCGCTCTCCGACCTCTTCAGATCGTCTCTGCCAGAGAGGTAAGCCATTAACAATTACCCATGGCACTAAAACATCCTCAGCTTTCTTTCGGACGAAATGACGGTGCGGGTGCCGCTGGCAAACATACATACATATATGGGTTATACCATTCATACTTGAGATACAGAATGGATGGGATACATACACTTGTGTTGTGCTATGGATGTCGGTGATGTCTCTAAGTCATTAGGGACAGATTCGCCCAAGTTGTGGAATCGGATCGGAATCGGACGGGCTGCGGACCATTGTTGCAAAAACATGGAGATCGCATGCTGACTTAGATCTTCTTAGGTTGAAGTTGGCCACGGCAAGAAGGCTATTGTCATCTTTGTCCCCGTCCCATCCCTCCAGGGCTTCCACCGCGTGCAGCAACGGTAGATTCCCTTCCTCATTATCTCTAGAACTAGTGTGCTGATCAACGCAGTCTCACGCGTGAGCTCGAGAAGAAGTTCTCTGACCGTCACGTCCTCTTTCTCGCTTCGCGCCGCATTCTCCCCCGCCCCAAGCGTTCCAACCGCTCCAGAACCTCGCAAACCCAAAAGCGACCTCGTTCTCGAACACTCACCGCAGTACACGACGCCATCCTTACCGATCTCGTGTACCCGGTTGAGATCGTCGGCAAGCGTCTCCGCACCAAGGAGGATGGCAGCAAGGTCTTGAAGGTCATCCTGGACGAGAAGGAGAAAGGAGGCGTTGACCACAGACTTGATACCTACTCTGAGGTCTACAGGAAGCTGACCGGTCGTGGCGTTGGCTTCGATTTTCCCCAATCTGGCCCCGCTGAGTACTAGACGTGTACGGATGGTTTGTGGATAGAGGATAAAAAATCTTGCGTCAGGAATGGACATGGGATGCGTTTGCTCTGGTTTGGAGGCGTAGCTAGGCATTTCGATGAACAGGCTTGCAAAGTTCACAGCGGGCCATGAACAATCTATGACGTTACAGACACAAGCGCAACTCAACGATGCACACACCATGCGAATATCAAATGGGTATATTGCGCCAGCTCACACGTTGATCTAGCCCCTTGCAATTTTGCCCACCCCAAGCACGCACCAGTAAGCCAACTCCCTCTTCTCCCTAGCATCCTTATCCTTTCCCAACCCAGCACCCTCCTCCTGGGTGGCATCAGTCTCGTACTCGACCCGCACAAAGAGCGGTATCTCGACAACGTCCTCATCCTCTCGCAGGGGACCATCGTCGGCCTTGAGCTCTTCGCTCCTCATGTAAATCGGCCCCTCGGTACTCAGCGACGCAGGCACAAGCTCCAGCACGACACTCGTCCAGTTGCGACCCCGTTCCCACACTTTGCCCGCTTCAGCCTGCTGCTGCCCTTCGCTGGCTTCGGCTTTCGTGCGCCGTTTCTCCCCGGAGCTGTTCCTGTTGCCGCCTTCGCGGAGCGCCTCTTCCCAGGCGTCGGTATTGGCCCCAACGTCGAATTGTGGGCAGAGCACCGTGACTTTGCTGCTGAATCGGCCCGGGGTCTCGGCGGGCGTAGCTAGCGTGACCTTTACTCTGTCGAAGAGCGGGTTCTTGAATGTGAGAAGGAACTGTACGGGCTTGAGGGGCGTGAGAGTCGTGCCGGAGGTCGTTTGGAGGGGCCTGATGTTGATCGTGGGGATGTAATTCAAAGCGACGAGACGGATCCTGAAGCGCGTGGTTTGGATCTTCGATTCGGGCTTGGAGAGGATGTGGCGGCATGTCTTGCAGCGCTTGGAACGTTTGGTGCGGAGTAGATAGGCAATGGGGCGCAGATCGGTGAGGAATTGCACATCGGTGTTGGGTAGCTGCTTGCGCTGAGCAGCCGTAGCGGTGCTGTCCCAGCCCCCAGAACAGAGTCTTGCAATAGCCTCTTCGTCGTTCGTTGAGGTGAGCTGCAGACCTTCCAGTGCATCGTTTGCTTCCCTCATGAGACGAGACTTGCTCTTCTTCGTCTTGGTATCGACTGCAAGGCCCCCTGTGTACAGCCCCATGATCCGCGACAGCGCTCCTGGAGAACCACCATAGCCATAATCTCCGGTAAGGCCCAACGCATTGGCAGGATTCGAGTCCGGGAGCTGCGAGGAATAGAACGCTTTCAGATTCGAGAACTGGCTCGCAGCGTCTAGCCTCTCGTTCGGATCCAACGTTTGCAGGGACGTCTCCCGCTCAGGGCTCTCCTCCGAGGTGGAGGTCCCCGAGAAATCCCTCTTACGTTCCTCGCGCTCTCTCCGCCTCTCCCTCGCTGTGACCATCACTTCCCCGCCATTCCTGATTCTGGCCAGCTGTGCGAAGATCCCGTTCGGCTTCTCAAACTGGATGCCGATATCCTTGGAGCTCCAGTCGCAGTATGCGCAGTTCAAGACGAAGGGGCCGTTTGGCGAGGCTTGTTCCGCGCCCAAGCCTTCGGGCGGTGCTTCGAGGCTGCTGACTGAGAGAGGGGACACGCAGATTGGGCACTGGAAGCAGCTGCGTGTGCATCTGTGTTCTCGGTCAGCTGCTGCGCGGGTCCCAGGAGTGGAAAGGAGCAGTACCGGTTCCCCTCACTCTTCACCGTACTGCTCGGTACCTCAAACAGGCAGTTCGGGCAGAACCAGGTAACTATCTCGTCGAGCACGCACCGCGGGCATCGGATTTGCTGGCAGTCTTCGCAGTAAAAGAGCTGTTCGAGCGGAAATAAGCTATAATTTGCTCGGGGGGCTCGCGGATCGAAGTTCCGGTCGTCGTCGTCGTCGTCGTCATCGTCGGAGTTTTCTTCCGTGGGAGGAGGGCTCTCTTCTCCGAGCCTCCGTGTGGGTACTGAGATATCGCTACAGGGACACTGAAAGTAGGTGTAGGGCGCGAAGGAAGACATGGTGAAGGCCGGGTTCCGCGACCAGGCTTGGGCTCTTGAGGACGACGTGGGAAGGACGCGCTAGAGGGACAGGGGTTCGCTGGTGAATCTCTTTGGTTTTCAGAGCCGAGGTTGCAACATACATCTACCAATTTATATATGCTATCTACCTACAAGTTATATCGCACTTCGAAAACTTTAGGAGGCACGCGAGATGAGAGAAGCTTTCGCCTTCAATAGCATATCTCATCTTCCAAAGCATAGTGCCATATTTTATCGACACACCGGATAGACATTCGTACCATACCAAAGACCAAGGAGGAGCCACTAGGTACTTTCCCCAATCTTTTATCCAATACTCATCATATTCCTCCGAAATAGGCGAGCTGTTACCAACTGTATGTACATGGAAATCTCACATCGAACAGTCCCAGTCGAGTACAACAAATCCGCGCCACGAACTCAACAAGGGAATTGAAATCACAGGAGTGTTGATGGGTATCCTGCGGTTCAAAAATCCTCTCAAAAAAAACCCCTCCATCAAAGTATGTAGCCTCGACCGAAAATAATCAAATAACAGAAGCTGCTTCTAGAGATGCGAGTCCTTAACAAGCTCATCGTTGGCGTACTCGACTCGGTTCGCTTCCCATTCAATCTTCAACTCGGTAGTGTCTTTCATAATATTCTGCTCGTTACTCTTCAACTGCAATGGGCTTGGATGCATAGCAGCCTCATCGTGCACATTCGTCGAGTACACACTAAGGGGCACGCGCGCCAATCCAAGCGCGCTCATGGGCTTATCGAGGAAGTTCCTGATGGTATTCTTTGACGCCTCGATACTAGCACCTGAGCCCCGCCGACTGTTGTTAGTGCTCGACGCAGGACTGTCACTTGCGCCCTTTGAAACAGTCGACCACCTTGAGGAAATTTCCTCAATAGACGATGATCCGGACTCGGAGGGATCATTGCGGCAGTGTGTTTCCGAGTCGCCGGTCGCTGGTCTGATCGTGGTTTTCATGTTTTTGGTGCCGTTACCGTAGCCGCGGACGATAACCTCGTGACAGGATGCTCGTTGGGGCCTCGGGTGGATGAGCGCGGGCATGTTTCCGAGAGTTGACAGTGCTCTCCGCACGGTACCCTTGCTGGATTTCATTGAGGAGAGCGAGGTATCGCTGATCTGGCGGGCACGATTTATCGCCGAGTAGTCGATATCGGGCTTCAATTCCGAGCACGGAGGTATCATACTCGCTGTTGCAGGCTGCTCCGCGTCAGCCTTGAAGTCGACCTTCATTTGATCGGTCTGGGTCCGGAGAAGTGTCTCGTATGGCTGTTCTTTCCACGGTGGACATCCCGCGGTAAGTACGCATACATTATATGGTACGTTTTGCGTATCGCGAACCTCGTCTGGTACAATCGTTGCAGATAGAAGGGTCTGCAGGATCGAGTAGACTAAGATCCACCGGATCTTTCTAGCATCTGTTTGTGAAAACTTCTCGTTTCTGTCCCCTTTCGTGGGGTAAAAGACACAGTCCTTCTCGAAGCATCTGTATGCTCGGACAAGTGTGCATTCGAGCAGCGCTTGATCGTGTACATTCGTTGCTTTGGCAAGGTTGGCCAACGTAATGAGACGCGGGTCTGGCTTCATCTTTTCTCCTTTCGACGAGAGGCTGAAGTGTCTTTTCAATGGAAGTTTCGATTTTTCTTCTGACTCGGGCAGCAAGGGGAATGGATGCTCGAGTGATTGGTACTTGTGGCGCTGATCGAAAGCTTGAATGCATTGCCAGACACATAGGCCGCCCTGCTGCGCCGCTGGAAGACCGTCCGCGGGCGTATGATCCCAGTCTACAAGGTATTCATACAGCTTGTGGAATTCCGAACACATCTGAGAATAGGTATCCTTTGGAAAGGAGTTGTTTCCGAATTCGTATGCTGGTGGGTAGTAGCCGAGTTTGGCAATGTAGTATGATTGTAGGAAGTCCCGGAACTTGTCGAGATGGGCCCGGGCACCAGAAGGAAGGCCGAGGGTTGAATCTGAAAAGTCGTCCGAAAGGAAAGACCCCAGTCGTTGTCCACATTGATCTAACCTCACATCCATCTCGTAACGAGAACGGGTAACAAGGGCGCGTGTCTTTCTGCTCATGAACTTGGGACAAGTCAGTACATGCTATACCATCACCAAGAGTTTCCAGCATACCTCGAATCCGGGACTGTAGGTCAGATTCTCGTTCATGCCAGAGCAGTGCGCAAAAGCATCTAGCCACAAATCTCTAATGCGGAAGTGCTCTGCAAAGTAGAGAACTGCCAGCGCATGGTCGGGGGCATTTCGCATGTCGGCATAGCCTTCTTCGTCCATGTAATCCAAAATTTCCTGCACATTGTCCTTGCCCATAGATCTGAACTCGTCCATGCTGTTCAGAAGACCAACGAGAGCACCGCCCAGGTGTACTCCTGCAAGAGACTTGCCAAACATCCAGGCGAAAAAATTGCGTGTGGCCGTATGGTAGAGAAAAGCTTCTCCACGGTCTGCATTAGGAGGCGCCGGGATGTAAAGTTCGTACGTCCGGTTGCTGGCCTGCCCGGGATAGCCTTCGGCGCCGAGTTCTGAGGCTGGTGACTCTCCGGGAGCGTCAAAAAGAAATCGATCCAGTAATGGTCGACAACCTGTTTGAATAAGGGCTTCCATGGGGATTCTGATAGCTGGCCCTCGTCTCGATCGACCTCGCTTATAGAGATGGACGAGGCAGTTGCCACTAGGATACCACAGGTCGGGATCCTAAGCAAAAGTCAGTGATCGGATCGAACTGTAATCCTGCCAGAGAAACGCACCCGTTTCAGGCCATCCCAATATGTTGACCGTCTGGCGGCTCCGTCCCACTTCTTCGAAGTCATTTCTAACACTGGCTCTCCGAGCGCGAAATCGATGGAGGAAATTCCTGACGGATTCCCCGCATGTATCTTCCGTCTCCAGCCTAGTGGCCAGTCTGAAACTTCTCTGCACAAGGAGAACTGTTTAGAACAAGAGGAGTTGGGCCTCTCCGTTGCGCTTCTCGGTGGTTGCGATGAGAAACTTCGTGAAGGTGGTGCAGTGGCTGGGATCGCTCGGGCCAGAATAGTATTCATAACTGACGCCGAGGCGCTCAGACTGAAATTCCCCTGTCGCTCGAATGACGAGGCAGGTGATCGTCGCTACGACGTCAAGGCAAGCTGCCAGCCGTCGATCGCCGGTCTAGCGGATCTACTTCCACGCAAAGCTTTTATTTTTCAGCCACGGCGCAGTCCTATCTCACAGAGATGTAGGTGTCGAAACTTTCGGCCGATTGAAAGACTTGTGTGGGAGGAAGAAGAGGGTCGTTGAATTTCTGAAGGTATCTATCTGCACCTCTTATTAAACGCACCAAAGTCTCGGCCCGGTGAGCTGTCTCTCCGACAGGCAACTTGAAGACTGAGCCATCGATGGCGTGAAGCCTCTCTCTGGGGTGGGGGTGTATGCTGCCGATTATACCCTGACTTCACGACTGACAGGGCTCTGGTGGTCGGAATTGGAAGAGCTAGGGGTGGTGCAGGTGGCTTGAGCCTGGAGTAGCGGGGGACATTCAGATAAGTACTGTCCCGTACTGTCCTGCACTACACTTGTGCAGTATTGGTTTCTGTGTTGCTCGGCAAGGATCCTGGGCTTGCTGGCTGCGGAGTCAATACGCATTAAGTGGCACGGCACTTGAACGTACGAGGGGTCTCCAGGACTCGAATGAGGTCACTCCGGTGCTCCAGCGGCTGAGATCTCGATATAGCAAACAAGGTTCGACTAAAAGTTGAAGCTCCGATATGCAGTGGAAACTCAAACTCTCCATTTGGTAGCTCCCCTCCCCCCCAGCACGGCTTGCAGATCAGGGCCTCACCTCATTGGCAGAGTGAGGTGTTCCGTAGGAGGATCTCACGATACCTACACAATACAAAGTACACACGGGCAGCGCATCTCTCCGCCATTAGCGGTTCCCAGCCATGCCCGATCCGGGCAGACGCCAGGGCCATTCTCTCGGCTTTGCGCCTCTGTCAGCAAGCCCCACGTATGGGCCCTGATTGTTATCCGGGCCCTGTGGTGAGAATCCAGGTGCGTTGGGGCTTGCGGAGCCGAATCAGCGCTCGTGGGCGCAGCGAGGACTGGCTCAGGACTGGCTCAGGACTGGCTCGTTCCACGGGCAGGTTGCTGGCACAGATGTTCCCAACTGTTGGGAGGTGCAGCCAGCTACCCAGAATTGATCCCAACTGCTGGGGAGGCTCTCTGATCATTCCCAACCCGCCCGCCTCTCTCCTCGGAGTCTCCATGCGATGACTGGCAAGCTGGACTGTTTCCTTGGATGATGATGCGATGAAATCAACTTGGAGAGGCAAACGGCAGCGTGACAGATTTCAGTTCTGGAACGAAAGAGACCGATGGCAGGGAAATGCTGTGCTGTACTGGCCTGTCGCACATGCGGGGTAGGTAGGGTAGGGTAAGGTACAAGGTCGTCCGTCCAGAGGAGGCAGATTGCCGAGCCACAACCCGAGAAAGCTCGCTGAGGCAGATCGGGGACGGTGGTCGGAGACGGTTGGTCGGGGACGAGCTGGTCGGAGATGCGATGGGATCAGGAGTGTTGCTGTCGCAGCGAGGCATTTGACTGGACGCCATCTATTGCGGTCGGGCGTAGGTCACAGTAGACAGAGAGGCGTGGGTGTGAATGCGTCTTGAGATTCTGCGTCTCCCTGCATGTCTCGGGATGGATGGATGGGTGGATGGGTGGATGGATGCAGCGGGGGAATGCTTGAGCCTCTCTTGTCGGGCGAGGGAAAAAAGGAAGAAGGGACATCGTGGCATCTGCTTCGTCGCGTGTACCGTAGAACGTAGAGCCCCGCCCTGAGGATCCTTCATACTCTGTTGCCTCCTTATTCTCCCCGTTCCGATTCCCCCTCAGTTGATCAGGATATCCCCGCGACAGTAGACGTGGGATCCCGTCGACATCCTGCCTACGGATAGGGGTTCCTTGTGAGAGACCCTGATCCCGATCCCGATCATCGATTCCAGCCACACGTCCTGCTACTACAGTATCACATCAGGGCTGGACTTGGACAAGCCGCCTCGACTTTCAAGGCCAGGAGGTTGTAATGTACAGCGGCATGCAAATGCCATGAACCTCCGATCTGCGACACCCCGGTGAAGTCCTCCTCGTGAAGAGAACGGACCCTATCCTGACGCAGGCTTCTGCTGTGTGCAGTGGCTCTGTTGACGCTGTGCAATATCTTCTTCATGTGCTGTCGCTTGGACGGTTCCGCTGCGCTGATGTCATTCCAGTCTCCCAAGATCACAACGCCCTGGAAGGCAAAGTCTTCGAATTCATATCGCCATAGCTAATACATATGAACCGACTTGCCGCCCCGGAATTGGCTGCTGGGAATATGCCTCCCGTAGTATACAGACCCGGACTTGAGAACTGCGTCTCTATTGTCTGGCACCAGCCTAGGATGAGGTCGCGCTTCTCGTCAGAAGTATTCCCTCAAGCTCTGGCGGTCGAACGACGATGAATGCCACAGGGACGTTGGCGAACGTGCGCATCGTAATCTCACTTGAGAGATGTTCCTCCATTCCTAGTCCGGCTTTGAACTGCATTTGTTCGCCCTCAAATATTGGCATACTGTCACGCCCAGACGTGCATGTCGGTGCAATTTATCGTTCCAACGTCCGGACAGGATCGAACGGAAACTCTCAATACAGGTATGACATGAGGAGATGAAGCAGCCGCGACAGTATATCCCGAGACAAGTACCCGAGCGAGCTTGAACAAGGGCTGATGCCGGTGTTCTGATTTATAGATACAGATATTGGAGAGTCCAAAACGACTCGGAACGTGGATCAGGGCGGATGTGGATGACTGAAGTCGTGATAAGCGACCACTGAGAGTCTCAAAGCCGCCAAGATCAAAGCTTCTCAAAAAGTATAGTGTCTGGTAGACTGAATATTGGAGAGCTGTGTTCGTGCACCTTGAACTTTCTTGTGAGCTTGCTCGCTTTGGAACTCGGACAGCAGGAAGGGCGTGATCTGGCATGCGATTACGCCCAAGGCCCTTCCACTTAACTACTCGCGATCAATCGCTAGGCCTGGTGTTCGATATAAAGCCTAGATGCCTCTCTCACGTGTCGCTCTTTTTTTTCCTTTCCAAAGCTGGAAGATCCATACATATTGGGCATTCTGATCCACCACCCGTCAGCCAATCTTTTCCCCTCTTCTCCATTTCCTAAAACATACTATGTCTTCGGCAACTTTCACCCCCTTGCAGAAAATAATATGCATATTTTCTCTCAATATCTCCAGTCGCGATGAAGCGTGACTAGACGGTAAAAGCAACACGACCAGCTGATCACATTTTTCATGTCGAGATTTAGCACCTCGTTAATCTCTGCATTACCGTGATTCGGCAGCGCCATCAATCAAGGTCTGGAAAACATGTTCGTAGCGAGCACAACACCACGGTAGGTGTTGACTGCCATCCAAATGAAACGTGCTTTCGAAGCGTACCTCCCCTCGCAGACTGTGGCAAGGATGCATGGTTTTCCATGTCCAGAGAGATTTACTGACTCGAAGGGCGGAGTTGATCCGCCTGTCGAGGCCATGGTTCTACATGGCTGAGGGAGGATATTTGGGCATCGTGGATGAAATGCAATGTATCGAGGTCTGTTGAGACACGGTCGGCTCATGGCCGCCTGCGAGAGGCTCTGGATGACATGGGTCGAGAGAGGCCAGGCTCTAGAATTGCATCGACGAAAGTTCTGATACCTTCACGAATTTGAATATTTGGTGATGCGTCGTAGGAATGACGGGACTTGGCACTCGAGAACCATTTATCAGTGTCTGCTGACACAATCAGGGGTCCACAACAGCCGTAAACTTTCTTTGCTACCTTCACTCTCCACGAGATTGAATGTCCCAGAATAGTCGGAGGAAACCGCTGCTTTCTGACGCAGTCGATAGTGGCAGGCGATAATTCTGTCAGTGTACCAGCGATCATCCTCAAGCATATGTTCGGGGCTGGTTCCTGTGAGTACAAAGATAGCTAGACATGCTCTCAATGCCGTGGGTCCCAAAGTCACCTTCCCTTGCAAACCGATTTGAGCATCGCCATCTCGATTTCCCACGTATCAACAGGGTGAAATGTGTGCTTCGTGTTGAGAGCCAGCTTCAGGGACAGGGTCAATACTGCGACGGGGCAATACGACTTCGTACGCATAGCCTGCAACCCCAGATAATCTCTGGTTCAAGTAGTGAACCGGTTCGAAAAGGCTCAAATGCAGATCAGATCTAAACATGCAAAGTAAGACTTCCCCAGATTTTCTGATGGGAGAGCCTCTTTCTTGGCAGGGTCGGTCAGCCGGCTAAATATTTAATCCGCTACGCCAAACCTATTTGAGCGTGGCCGATCGCAACTACGTCGCGCCAACATGACCTCCCTATCCACCTCGAACCTGCTGCCATGTTCAATAGCCTCAACTTCTATGTCTGAATCAAACAAACTGTGCACTCTAAGCTCGCGCTAATACCACGGGCCAAGCTTCGATCTTCTCGGCTTCATCCCCTGATGCGAAAAAAACCCAATCCCTCACCTGGCCTGCGACCTTCCACTTCATCCTCCCACGCGCCAATCCCCACTAAATTTCGTTCGACTGCGGATACAGTGTTCACACTGAATGCAGAATACCATGGCACCACTGCCTTCTACCCCTTCACGGCGACCTGCGTCTAACAGAATACGAACAGTAGCTCGCCCACGATCAGCTAGCGCAAACCATTCTGAGAAATCCACCCCTGCTAACATCACCTCAGAGCCTCCCCACAAGAAGAGAAAATACATTCCAGGAGGCCCAGGAGGCGGTGGCAGATACGTCGACGACCAAGGCAACGAGGTTCCAGTTGGAGGCACCGGCCCTGGAGGATACAACTACATCGGCCCGCGCGGACGAGTTGGCCGGGAAAACGCCGCTATGGGCTTGGTACCGCAAGTTTACGCTCGCCGAGACCGAAGCACACGAACACGAACAGTCCTCCCCAGATCAGAACAGCCCCCGATGAGGTTTACTTCTGCAGCTCAGGCGGCTGCCGTGGTACAAAGTGATGGATACAAACCCCGAGAAGAACGCGCCTGGGAGGAATTCCACCCGCATCTCGACATTGACGCCCCTCTACGCGCCTTGAGTGCCCATGAGGTTGAAGGTGTACCAGACGCCAGATCCGCTACACCCGCTCATGTCGAAGGATCTGCAAATGGATCGCGCACTCCGAGTAGCATCGTTATCTCCAAGGCGAAGAGCGACGGGACTCCGATACCAGTTGGCTCTGTTAATGGCGAGATTGTAACTATCAGCATACCTGGAACACCAGGTGGTGGTAAGCGGAGACCTGGAAGACCTCCCAAGGATCCTGTCGCTTTCTTTACTGCCAGAGCCATGAAAGAACACGGTGCAAATATTCTTGTAGCTACTGCCCCAGGGTTCTCTTCTCCGCAAACCCCAAAGGCTATCCCACCAGTCACGAATATCAATGCGAAGGAACGTTTGACGTTACCACAACCGTCCTACCGTAAAACGGACACACTTGCTCGGTTCGAAGATAAGGCCCTGGGACTTGTTCGGTATGTCGACAAGTCTATGGCAAATGTAGGTTACCAGGAGAGCGACATTTTTGTTCGTCCAGAACGTACTTTCATCAAAGTTTCTGACGGAAACTTGGACGAGGATCTCGATCTGGGACCTGTGAACAGAATCGACGGCGAAGTTGTGGCTGCTGCGGGAAGTGGTGGCCTGGGACGTGTTGAGTACGATATGGACGAACAGGATGATAAATGGCTTGAATCATACAATGCCGACCGCAAGAGCTCAAATTCAGAACTAATCACCCGCGAAATCTTTGAGATCACCATAACGAAAATCGAGAAGGAGTGGCATGCGCTCGAGAAGCGCATACCTAAACCAAATCCAAAGCCGCCACAGACTCACAGACCGAGGTCAAGTTCAGCTGCAGCTGTCAACGGCGAGCCACAAGCCGGAGAGGAACAAGACAGCAGGTGCGCCATCTGCGATGATGGAGACTGTGAGAATACGAATGCAATCGTCTTTTGTGATGGCTGCGATTTAGCAGTGCACCAGGAGTGCTACGGGGTCCCATTCATCCCCGAAGGGCAATGGCTATGCCGGAAATGCCAGTTGATTGGTCGGGGTGTCCCAGTCTGTGCTGTCCGTGGTGAAGTTCGTTGACGCAGAAGCTGACATTGAACGTAGACTTGCATCTTCTGTCCGAATACAGATGGTGCTTTCAAACAAACAAACGCCTCAAAATGGGCACATCTTCTATGCGCCATGTGGATCCCCGAGGTGTCCCTGGGAAACCACACGTTCATGGAACCAGTCATGGAAGTTGAGAAGGTTCCCAAAACTCGATGGAGATTATCTTGCTACCTTTGTAACCAGCGCATGGGTGCTTGCATCCAGTGTGGGAACAAGTCATGCTACCAGGCCTTCCATGTGACGTGTGCGAGGAAAGCTCGATTGTTCCTCAAAATGAAGAACAACAATGGCACACTTGCCGTTCTGGATGGCACCACGATGCTGAAAGCATTTTGCGACAAGCATTGCCCTTCGGACTACGCCAAGGAGAATGATGTTGCCCGAGCTACTCGCGACGCCAAAAGCTTCTATAAAAGAACAATGCGTGGTCGTCTCTGGGCCGATAGTCAAGCATCTGCGTTGGCATTGGCTGCTACACACCGACATGCTGTCGCTGAACATCAATCAGATGATTCCCAGCTCACTGGCGCCAAGGCAGCCTTGAATATTGGCGATGGCAGAAAGAAAGGCGGCCAGCCACAGAAAGCGATCTGGAAACTCCCATCCGGAGCTCCTGTCATCCCAAAGTATTCTTTTGAGAATGTGGTGCATGCGCTTGGACGCTTTAACATTCATAAGCGCAAAGAGTACACTGCGGATGCTTGTAGATATTGGACTCTCAAACGGGAAGCACGGAGGGGAGCAGCTCTGCTAAAGCGACTACAACTCCAGATGGAGACGTTCACCTCCATGGAGATCACGCGCAGAAACTTCGCTGGGATGGGCCCTGCCGGCAGAACAAGACTCAATCGTCGGATTGAGTTTGCTCAGACTCTGATACAAGATCTCGAGAAACTGAAGTCTCTCTCCGAAGACGTCGTGAAGCGGGAAGTAGAGAAATACCAAGGCGTAGAGTTGGAGGAGGATCTTGTAGACTCTGTTTACTTCCCAGTCGCTAAACTACTGCCGAGGGTCCTTGAAAAAGCGTTAAAGTAAGTGCCCTAGGTGTCAGTCATTTGTCGTTGCTAACTGGTACAGTCTTGACATCAAGGGTCTCTTCACCGATGGACTACAAAAAATGCAGAAGAAGGTCGAAAGCCGGTACTTCACCTCAGCCATGTCTTTCGCATACGAATTCAGTGACATTTTCCGCCACGGCATCATCTCCGAGCCTCCGATAAGACCAGAAACAGCAGTCTCACGAGAGCTCGAGCGAGGATCCACGATCAAAAAGACCCCTCTGGATCTCAAGGAGCGCAGACGACTTGGCAAGCGGATCATCAAAGCTGTTCAGCCGCAGCTGGAGGCAGCAGTCAAATCGGAGGCGGAGATCAGCGGTAAATCTGTTGATCGACAGATCAGAGAACTAGTAGAGCTGCTTGATTCTAGCTACGCTGCTGGTCACGATTCAATATCTGTATCGCTTGGTGACGCAGCCTCTGTCGGAGAAATCGATGCCGAACAAGATACCGAATCGGCGGATGCGGGCCAAAACAAGCCCACAGAGCAAGCGTACAGCGGTCGGGACCGTGCAATTATTCCTGGGTCTGAAGACACAGAGGTGCAGGATATGAATGCCCCTGGAGAAGTGGGGCACGACACCGTAGTAGCTCTCCCGACGGACGAAGATACAATTACCGTAGATGTTCCGCTCTCTGAGGTCGATGGAAATGGTTCTCAGAAGAAATCTCATACGAATGACATCAAGAGTACAGACACGCCCCCAGACACCAATGGATTCGCCTCGGCTCCCGAGGTTACGCAACCAACACCGCCAGCACCACCAACGCCTCCCGTCTCGAACGGCGATACATCAACCGAGCAGACAGATGTACTGGCGAATGGAGGAATCCCCTACTACTTGAAAGATTTCCAACCAGAAGGTACCAGTCTCCTTGAAGGCGACGATGTGATATCCAACTTCAGCGAGGCGCTTAGTGAAATGGATGAAGAGGAACTAAGGGACTTAGGAGCCGATGTAGATGCTGGATCCATGAAGGTTGCTGATACCATCGTGACGGCTAGTGCGTCGAAGGCTAAGAAGGGAAAGGCCAAGAAAAAGGGCCGTAGGAGATAATCTGATACATTGTACTTGATATTGTAGAATAGCTCCAGGGTGGGTGCCTTGGACTTTGGTGCGTTTGCAACTTGGGGCGTCAACTACTGAGCTGGGTCTAGGAGCGTTTCTGAGCAACAGGTTACGAGGGGAAAACGTGAGCGGAGCAGTAGCTTTGCGCGACAATCTTGCTTGTAGAAATATCTGCGTCGACTTTCGTTCATGGTTCCCAAGCGTGCGGTGGCGGTGGCCGGGCACTCTTCCAGCGAGGACTCGATAGTTGAAACAGACTTCACGGCTTTCCGACTACAAGCCCGAATCCCGAGGCTCCTACCACAATTGGATAGTCCTTAGAGAGATGGGCTATCGCTCTCAAGGGCAGTATGCATCGAATTTTCACTAACGTGTCTTTGAATTTTGCAAGTACTACAGCTGGTGCAAAATCACCCTACTGGAAAATCACCACACCAGATCGGACAACGAATCTTTGTCATACCTATGCGCGGCTCATTTAGTCGCATGTCTCCGCAAAAATGAGATATTTATGTATGAATGTATACATATTCGGATTCTACCTGTCTACACCACACGTCAGAGATGGTCCACGAATCAGTCTTCTCCGGACCGCCATGACAGCGCCGAACCCTGGGTTGCGGAGCGAAGCTGCTGCCGAGAGGGAGGGCCAGCTCGAGAGGCTTCTCTGTGCGCTGCGAGATATGACGCATCTGACGTCTACCCGTTCCTGCTCAACTCTTTCAGATCCGAAGAATTGGACCGACTTCCAGCTCAATGAGCTGACGCCGAAGCCGTTTGGGGATCTTGATGTTGACATCAAGATCCAGGCTTGCGGTGTCTGTGCTAGCGATTTGTTTACTACCAGCGGTGGATGCGGCGAGCAGCATTGCCCGCTACGTGCTGGCCATGGTAATATCGCCTTTCTCTGATAAGCCTCTCTCTACCGTCTCTACCGTCTCTGTCGAAGCCTTGAAGATCGAGAAGATAATTCTTGCTAACAAGTCGGCCCAGAAATCGTGGGTATAGCCATCCGCGTCGGACCAAAAGTCACCCTCGTTATTAAGTCGGCCAGCAAGTCGGTGTAGGCGCCCAGTCATACTCCTGCCTCGACTGCAGACAGTGACAAGACGATAACGAGAGGCTCTGCCGCCACCAGCTGGACACATGTGGTGCGAGATGGCCAGACCCTGGGATCATCTTCCCAGGGAGGGTACTCATCTCATGTGCGCGCACACGAGGACCGGTAGGCTCACGGCTTCCCCTGCTACAAAGCCTGGCTTCAAGCCTAAGGACTGTAAAGGCAGCACCGGCACAGATCAGCTGACGAGACGACCAACAAACAGGGTCTTCCACATCCCTGACGGCCTCCCCACCAGCAAAGCAGCACCCTTGCTATGTGCCGGCCTTACTGGCTGCAGCTCCCTCGGACGCAACAGCGCAGGAGCCAGAAAGAGACCCGACATCACCGGCATGAGCGGCATCGGGCACCTCGGGCTCCTCTCCTCCAAAGCGCTCTGCGCGGGGACGTGGGGGATCTCGCGGGCGCACTCCAAGAAGGCTGACGCTTAGAAGATGGCCTGGCTACGGCTGACAGGGACTGGGACAGGGGCTGGGACAGGGAGCACATCATGAAATCTGATTTGATTGTCTGCATGGCGAGCAGTACCGAGGGTATGGATCCCGGCGCGTACCTGCAGTCGCTGGATGTCCACGGCCGCTTTGTGGGTGTGGCTTCGCCGGAGGGGAGCGGGCAGGTGGTCAAGACGCAGGATTTCTTCCGCAGCGGGTCTTTTTTGGGGGGGGGGGCAGCCACTTGGGAAGCAAGAAGGAAGCGTTGGCGATGTTGCAGTTGGCGGTTGATAAGGGGGTTGATAGTTGGGTCGAGGAGATGAAGACTTCGAAGGAGGGTTTGAAGGAGGCGTTGGCAAGGGTGCAGAGTAATGATGTGAGATACCGGTTCACGATCAACGGGTACGAAGATGTCTACGGTGCGTAGCTTTCGGGGAGTTGGGAGTTGGCGGTGGATGGCGAAGCGTTCATCGGCGAGGAGTCGTGGAAAGCAGGATCAAGTGATATTCTCTGGTATGGATAGTGGTGCTGGAGGGATACTAAAAGTTTCCCACGAGCGAAGCAGATCATACTTGGCCATTACTTCTGGACATGTTGCTGTGTCCAAATGGATCAATCCGAGTAAATGCTCCGCGGTCTTTGTCCACATGACTATCATGCCTCCGGCGATTTGCAAGCAGCGTGTCGTTTATCGAGGGAATACACGTAAACATAAAGGTACTCCAGCTAGATCCAGCTCGGTACGCAGGGCGAGTGATCGAGACAGTACCCGGAATCCTCGGCGCCAGAAGACGCGAATAACACTCCAAGCAGCAGGCAAGATCTCATCTGGACGGCAGTTACCACGCATCCCGAGAAGTCGAAGGACTCTCGCCATCCTTCTCAACCATTTCCAACCAGCCGAGAAACTCCTAGAGGGCGTAAGGGCTATGGCAGCGGGGAAGTGTTGGTCTCTAGTAATGGCCCAACATATTCTGGCGATGGACGGCTTCTTTTTTTTTCCATCTCAGTCCGACTGCATGGCTTCTGAGGACAGATTCTCTGGACCTGAGCCTCGATTTATCTCGGAGTCTCTTGCTGATGTTCCACAGACGGGGAGCATGTGATCTTCGCGTCGGGGGGAAAGCCTGGAACACAGCTCCAAGGTGTCTGCGGGTTTGGTTCTCCCGACGGAAGTCTCTAGCACAGGACGCAAAGAAGCATTGCGAGACGTGATATCGACATCCCAACGAGGTGAAGTCCCTCGTGCAACATCGACCCTCCTGGGCCAATGTAGGCGCGCATGCGCAGATGGTCATGGGATGCGGCGGGAACCCATGTGATCTCGAGAACGTGATACTCCCCGCGCGATCTCGTTCCACCGGCACGAGACGATCTGATCGGAAGCACCAGCCGGGCTTGCACGCTTCGAGCTCCCTTGACGCGACAGCTTCCAACCCAGTCAGCTCGTGATCAGGTGACTGCTGCCTCTCGATCTCGAGAGAGGACTCTGCGCAAGACGCTCGGCAGCGAAGTGGCTGCATGCCTTGCCCGGCTGAAAGACGACGAGTGGAGAAGAGGTGCTCGGCGTCGACTTGTCCGTCTGAAGTTTTCCTCTCTGACACTGCCCATGTCTCAGCAGCGCCCGATGTTTGGGGAAACGGGGAGCGCTCCTCCACCCTGCACGGCGGTCATCGCGCGCCCTCGAAACCGGATGAACCAAGCAAACATCTGCTCTGGTCTGTGGCGGGAGTGTCCGAGGGTTGGAGCTGACGACCCGGAGACGCTGGAACGCGCGGATGACAGGAGGAGGGCCACGATACCCAGTCACGCTCGAACGCAGTTTCACACGCGGGGGTCATGGACAAGGAGAAGAGCCGAGGAGAGCGCACACATTGGTCATGGAAATCTGAAGGCATTGGGGGCCGGAGGGAGAGCAAGTGATAGGATGCAGATTGTGGGGTGCGTATGATGTCCTGGCCCGCTCGATGTTTGGATCTCATGCCGGGGCGGAGCTGTTCTGGGGTTGTGGGGGACTTGGCATCTGATTATGCTACTGTTCTCTGCAATCTGCACTCTGCACTCTGCACTCTGCATTCTGCACTCATCTTTCTGCACTCTGGCTGGACGGTCGTGGAGCGCGAAACAACTTGAAGCCGGGACTCAGTGTAGATCCGGGCACCTTGCTGCTTCTAGCGAAGGTCTTTGCGCCATGCAGGCGCCGGAAATCTCAGACGAGAGACGACAGACGACAGACGACAGACGATAGACGACAGACGACATCCTGTCCCACCACCGCCTCGAGCGTGCATGATCTCGAGCCGGCCACGCGTTTCAGACCATCGATCTCAGCAGAGGCAATTCGCGGTCAGGCACAAGACCGAAGAGACAGGACCAGCAGAAGCCTGCATCTCGCCCTCCCCCAGCTTCTGTCGTCGTGTTCCAGCTGCCCCGTCTGGTCACCTGTTCCGTGGGACGAGAGAGCCACCAGATACTGGAAAACACCCCCAGAGGACCGACTCTCCCACTCGCCGCTGGCACCGTGCGGCAGCGACAGGCTGCAGTCCCTCCGTGGCCCGCTCACCCCCCATTCTCCTGCTGAAGCCGACAGGATAGCCAAGAGCCGAAGATCTCAGGAGAGGGAGAGGCAAGCAAGAGAAAAAGGAGAGAAGGGGAAACGGTCGGGAGCGGTGGTGTTGGGAGTGCCAGGGAGAGCTCCATGCTCCTGTCTTGCACCTC
Source organism: Diplocarpon mali (assembly GCA_024741835.1). Lineage (NCBI taxonomy): Eukaryota > Fungi > Ascomycota > Leotiomycetes > Helotiales > Drepanopezizaceae > Diplocarpon > Diplocarpon mali. The sequence goes on from JAENRP010000012.1 coordinate 106,597, forward strand.
TCGAGAGTCAAGTCGAGAACAGACGAGAAGCAGGGCGCCTCCCCATCCCACCAGCACTTCCCGCTCTCTCGCCCGACCGGCTGTTTCGACTCGGTCCTCCAGACTCGAGAAGAAGGCCTGACACGGGGCAGAAGTGCTCTTTGCGCCCCTCTCCTCTCCTCTCCTCTCCTCTCCTCTCCTCCCCTGCCCGTGGAGTCTCCCTCACTTCCACCCGACGCCCTGGCGCGCTGAGGGCTTGTGATGCCCCTCGTTGGCCGCGACTCCCTGCCATGGGACGAGCTGCATCATGAGCCGGATGCGATTTGGCTCGGGCCACATGGCTCGGGCAGCCAGAGTCATCAGGTCAATGCTTCTGCTGAGGGTGCTCGGTCGGAGGTAGGGTCTGGCGCGGATTCGAGGCCGGAGAATGAGAGCCGCCAAGTAGATATAAATCTCGGAGGCCGCACCTCGGAGGACGGACTCCTACCAGAGCACGGCCGCCTTACCCGTCTGCGCCATCGCCCTTCGTTCCCTCAATATCTCCGAGGGAGAAGCAGAAAGCTCCAGGCATCGCTGGTAAGTGAATCGAATCCTGCCCGCCGCGGTTCTCCCGTCACTCGCGCTCCTTTCTCGCTTGTCGAGTGTGTGTTTCGCTTCCTGCCCACCACAATACCACGGCTTCCTATGGTCGTTGGTTCTCCGCCCCAAATCCCAGGCCGTTTGGTCATTCTCATCTCATCTCATCTCATCTCGTCCTCCTCCTTCTTCTTGCTTCGTTTATTGTATCGCACTCAACTCTCGACATTCTTTCAGACGCATCATCCTTGCTGCTCGTAGAATCGCACGAGGTTACCACGCCAGTACAAAAAACTGCTTCGTGGCACTATCGCGAGCACACATCTTCGAATTCGATACTGATAAGCTGGCAGTCGCTACACTCTTTGACGACATCGAACAGCAGCTGGTACTACCTTACGATGGCTATCTTCTCTATTTCCATCACTTTCGCGGCTTTCCTGCTTCTCCTCGTTGCTGGCGCTCCTGCTCCCTCTCCCGCCGCAGATGCCTCTACCTCGGCCAGCGGATACTGGCTCGGTTCTATCGCCCGCAAGGGTACTGTAGCTGTAAGTTGCCTTTTTCTGATGTCTTCAGATCCCCCCCAGGCATGTCTTGCGAGCGGAGCTCTGCAGACGAATCCCAAATCCTCCAGAAGAAAAACAAAAAAAAAATAAAGGCTAATACTGTTAAAAGTACGGTACCTCCGGGTACCAGGTCTTCCGTAATGTCAAGGACTTTGGGGCAAAGGGAGACGGATCCACCGATGATACTGTCGCCATCAACGCGGCTATCACGGCTGGTTCTCGCTGTGGTCAGGGTTGCGACTCTACAACCATCACTCCCGCCATCGTGTACTTCCCATCCGGAACGTACATGGTCTCTAAGCCGCTTATCCAATACTACTACACGCAGTTTATTGGAGATGCGACCAGGCTTCCAACGCTCAAGGCCACGGCCGGATTCCAGGGAATAGCCGTCATTGATGCGGATCCATATGCGGATGGGGGAGTAAACTGGTTTACCAACCAAGTTCGTCAACGCCATGCCTGCAACCCAAATATCGGCTAATAAGCTGCTAGAACAACTTCTTCCGCCAAGTCCGCAACTTCGTCATCGATCTTACTGCTATGCCGGCCTCTGCGGGTGCTGGTATACATTGGCAGGTCGCTCAAGCCACCAGTCTCCACAACATCGTATTTAACATGAGGACTGATGGCGGAACTGCGAATGCTCAACTCGGAATCTTCATGGACAACGGATCCGGGGGTTTCATGACCGATCTTACGTTCAATGGTGGAAAATACGGTGCTTTCTTTGGGTCTCAGCAGTTCACAACGCGCAACATGACATTTCACAGTTGCCAAACGGCCGTCTTCATGAACTGGAACTGGGTAGGCGTTCCGGTGGGAACAGTCTCCGGATGAGGCTAACAACTGTGCAGGCATGGACCTTGTCAGGGCTTACCATCGATAACTGCGGCGTGGGAGTGGACATGGCAAATGGCGGCACAACCAGCCAAACGGTTGGCTCTGTTCTTCTCGTCGATAGCACCATCTCGAACACGCCCATTGGGATCTCCACGGCATATTCCACGACCGAGGGCTCTACTAATGGGTCTCTCATCATCGACAACGTCAATTTCTCTCCAAATGTACCCGTCGCTGTGTCGAACCCGGCGACAAAAGCCACTGTTCTGGCTGGCAACACCAAGGTTGCCTCCTGGGTCCAAGGCCGGAACTACAACGGAGCAAATTCCGGGAGTGTGGTGCAGGGTCCTCAAACTGCTATTGCGAAGCCCGCTTCACTGCTCAACTCTGCCGGCAACGTTTTCACCCGATCCAAGCCGCAGTACGAGAAAGAGCCCCTGTCTGCGTTCAAGAGTGCCAAGGCCGCAGGGGCAAAGGGTGATGGGGTAACGGATGATACAGCAGCCATTCAGGCATTGTTTAACTCAGTCACCGCATCCGATATCGTCTACTTTGATCACGGCGCCTACGTTGTCACAGACACGATCAAAGTCCCCAAGAATATCCGGATCACTGGCGAAATCTGGCCTCTCATCATGGCTGGAGGATCCAGCACTTTCAAGGACCAGAACAACCCAAAGCCTGTCTTCCAAGTCGGCCAGCCTGGTGATGTAGGAACTGTCGAGATGTCCGACATCATCTTCGAGACTCTCGGGCCTCAGCCCGGTGCCATTCTCATGGAATGGAATGTCAAGGGCACTTCCCAAGGCTCCACGGCGCTGTGGGATGTCCACTTCCGAATTGGTGGATCTGCTGGAACCCAGCTGCAATCTAACACGTGCTCGAAGAACCCAACCGTCACAGCGCCTGCGAACGAGGCTTGCATCGGTGCCTACATGCTTCTCCACATCACCTCCAAGGCGTCGGCTTATCTCGAGAATACCTGGTTCTGGGTCTCTGATCACGAGCTCGATCTTGCTGACCACAACCAGATCAACATTTACAATGGTCGCGGGGTTCTGATCACTTCTGAGGAAGGGCCGGTCTGGCTGTACGGGACTAGCTCCGAGCACAACGTTCTGTACAACTACCAGATCTCCAATGCGTCCAATGTCTACATGGCCTTGATCCAGACTGAGACTCCATACTTTCAGAGCAACCCCGATGCCACCACACCTTTCAAGGTCCAAGCTGCATATTCCGATCCTACATTCGCCGGTACGTCGAGCGTCAACAAGGCATGGGGTCTTCGGATCGTCAACTCAGACGACGTATTCGTCTATGGGGCTGGCCTGTATAGCTTTTTTGACAATTACAGTCAAACTTGTCTCACCACAGAGAGCTGCCAGGACAACATGGTTTCGGTCGAGCATTCGGCCGGTATTCACATGTACGGATTATCTACCAAGTCTGCCGTCAACATGGTCACCGTAAACGGTAAGAGCGCTGCGCTTGATAAGGATAATCGCAACAACTTCTGTGCTGCCATCTCCCACTTCGAAGTGGCTGCGAGCTCTACACCCACTTAGAAGAGAGCAGGTTGCTTTCATTTTATATTCTTGAGATACCCCTTCTTTGTACATAATATAAATGGATTTTGGCATCGGGACGAATCTTTCTGGAGCACGGTATTGTATCCATTATATGAACGGAGCATAGGGAGGTTGCTTGAACAGCATTTCCTGGAGATTGTTGCATTATAGTAGCTCGTGAAAGGTCGCAAACCAGAGATTTGCCGAACTGACTTGATCGTTGGCGCCTGTAAAAAGATTCTATCCCTTCAATGAATTTTTACGTCGCACATGGAGCTGGATAGCAGTCGTCGCTCCAGCCTCTTGCATCTCCGACGTTCTGTTAAGGTTTAGGGGGTGAGCCGAATCTTACACGGTGAGAGATTCCGGTCCGGCGAGACTAATGCCCGTCATCTTTTACCCGGTCCATGTCCAGGAGCCATTGAAGCATTTCGCGAGCACGAATGGCCGTGTCTTCGAACATACCTGCTACATCAGCCTGTCGTGCCCTTCCCCCGAATGACTAATCCACCTTCCATCACGTGCACCCACAGCCAATCGCCGTTGCCGTAGGTAACGCGATTCCTTGTCTGTTGAAGATCGGTAGAGATGATTCAATCGCACCTTTTCGCTCCCCGCACCCCAACTCCTGCGAACGAAACCACGCCTTTGAAGGGCCACTGCACAAGCACACAATCGGCCCTCAGATTAACGCTCAATCTATCCGTCCGCCATTACTTCTCGAGCCGCACCGTAATACCATGGGAGAATCAAGGTCAGTGGCGGCGCATAAACAGTATACGCAATAGAGGCGGACCCTAACGCGTTCCTGCAGACAAGAGCTTGTGGCATGGCTCAATAACCTGCTCCAGCTGAACATAACCAAAGTCGAACAATGTGGAACTGGGTACGATCGACCCCTCCCCCGCAACGCACCCACCTCTGCTCGACCCCCTTATCCACCGAGCCTCCCTGACAAGCCAGACAGTGCCGCTCTATGCCAGATCTTTGACAGCATCTATCTTGATGTCCCAATGTCTAGAGTAAAGTTCAATGTGAATACCGAGTATGCGTACCTGCAGAACTTCAAAATTCTCCAAAGTACGATACCTACCCAAACCCGCAAACAAAATACTAATTCGTACTCCCTCCTAAGATTGCTTCACACGCCATGGCATCGACCGACCCGTCAACGTTGAGCAACTGATCAAGTGCAAGATGCAAGATAACCTGGAGTTCCTACAGTGGTCGAAGAGGTATTGGGACCAGTACTTTCCCGGCGGAGACTACGACGCGGTTGCACGACGACGCGGTTCCGGCGCTCCTCCCCCAGCCTCTGCACCTGTCCCCCGATCCACAGCTGGAGCAGCCAAGAGAGGAACTACACCGACAACAGGAAGACCTAGGGTAGCCGGTGGAGGTGGTGCTGGGAGCGCAGCGCTACAATCAGAGAACAACACGTTGAAAGAGACAGTCCAAGGCCTCGAGCGTGAGCGAGACTTCTACTTCAGCAAGTTGCGCGATATCGAGTTATTGGTACAGCAAGCTTGCGAAGAGGACCCAGAGATCGAGAAGCAGGAGGACGGGTTGATCAAGCACATCCAGACCATCCTCTACTCGACAGAGGATGGCTTTGAGATCCCGGCCGAGGCGGAAGGACTTGATGATCAGGAGACGTTTTAGATTCCCCCCAGTGATGATGATTGTTGACGATATACATACCCGCCTTTCTTGCCAAGGCTGCAAGACTGTGTTCTCTCTGGCTTCCACAGTCACTCGAGCATATAGACGCAGATGCGACGCACGGACGATGGGGCTCGGAGATTCCGGAGATTCTGGTGCATGAATTACATATGTACGGAGTAGTGACACACTGGATCTGCCAGGATTTCAGAAACTCAAACTCATGAACAGTATCTGACCACATCGGGTTGATGAACCTTGGCGAGTGGTTTATCGCAACTTCGTGTACACAAGGACCTCGACAGCTGTCTCCATACCATTCCTCCCTCTCTTCCCCTAACATCTCCAAGCATACGCAATGAGGCGGGGAATTCGCACTGGAGCGACGATCTTCTATCATGAGGCATGCCTTTCCTGTCATCCTGCTCTCCTGGCAAGCGACATGTGTAGTACTTGTGACATCAAAAACCCAGCATAGAGACAGGGGCCCAAGTCCTATGTCGATGAGAGCTGCACCACTACAGGGCGTAAGTTTTATTACAGCCCCGACTGATAGGACTAGAACCAGTTGCATGATCTAAATGCTCGATGTTCCTTACCGAGGGTGCGGGGGGGAGACGTCAGAGGAGAAGTAGCGGCTCCGTATCCTTCGCCTTGCCAAGCTCTCTGTACCCTGTCACGAGCTTTCTCACGGTCAGGCAGACAATCACAACATCAGGTCATACAAAACACATCAGATCCCAACAGCGTGATGCCCGCCAAAGTCTCCTGTTGAGCCTGTAGATATCTGAGCGGTACATTCGATCGATCCGCAGCTGCATAGCCAAAATGGCGCCCCCCATCGACCTCTCTATCCCCTCCACAATTCTCTCCACAGATCAAAACACCAAACCATACACACTATACAACATCACGCTGCGCCTCCCCCTGCGCACATTCATCGTCCAGAAGCGCTACTCCGAGTTCACGGCTCTCCACACCTCCCTCACATCCATCATCAATTCTCCGCCTCCCGCTCCTCTCCCCTCGAAATCTTGGTTCAAATCGACAGCCTCCTCGCCAGAACTCACCGAGACCCGACGCCAGGGGCTAGAGAAATACCTGCGCGCCATCGCAGAGAGTCCCGACAAGAGATGGCGAGAGACCAGCGCATGGCGTAGTTTCCTCAACCTACCCAGCTCCAGCGGCAGCGGTAGCAGCGCACGGAATGAGCTTGTGCAGGCAAATCAGCGGCTCGGTGTGCAGAACGCTGGACAGGTGGCTTCGGATCCGGGAGTGTGGCTGGATCTCCACCGTGAGATGAAGGGCCAGTTACATGACGCGAGGCTGTTCCTTGGTCGCAGAGATGGGGCTACGAGTCCTCAGGCGCAGTACGAGGCTGGCGCTAATGCGAAGAGATGTCTGGTCAAGGCCGGGGGGTTATTGGGAAACTTGGAAGAGGGACTGAAGATCATGAGTGAAGGGGAGAAGAGGGGCAGTGGTGGGAGGGTTGGGGCCGGTGAGCTGAGGCGACGCAGGGATCTGCTGGCCAGCGCCAGGGTTGAGAGAGAGGGGTTGGAGAAGTTGGCTGTCAGCCTGGCCGTGAAGGGACAGCATAAGGGAAGTGGTAGTGGACACGCCGCAGCTACGCAACAAGACAAGAACGCTCTGTTCGGCCCAAACGTGTCCCGGCCACCGGGGAGAGTACTCGGTGCTCCTATTCCGGAAACGGACAAGACGAGAGAGTTGGATAACGAAGGCGTTCTGCAGCTACAGAAGCAACTGATGCAAGACCAAGATTTGGATGTAGACGAGCTGGCCAAGATTGTGAGGAGGCAGAAGGAGATGGGGCTCGCTATCCATGGGGAATTGGAGCTGCAGAACGAGATGCTGAAGAGGGTTGATGAGGATGTGGATCGGCTGGGAGGCAAAATCAACGTGGCCAAGAAGAGGATAGGCAAGATTCATTGAGTGTTGGCTGTGGAGCCTCTATCCAAGGGACCAAGGTCGGGTTTGCTCTTTAGCCTGGAGTTTCCGGGTTAATCATCATTTGAGCCGAAACTAGACACGATTTGCATAGCACTTCTTGTAATGTGAGTATTTGTATTCTCAGCCGGGCGTGCGCCTGTTTGTGCACCCAAAATCTTGGCGCTTGCTTTTTTCTGATTTTTGGACTTTTGCTCTGCTCCTTGCTTCTATCCCTCTCGACGTTGTGCCTCATTTTTTTTTTCTTTCTTTTTTTTTTCATAAGCGCGCTCCTTGTCATCCCGCCCAAAGAGCTGACGGCCTGCTCTACGAGATGAGTGCCGCGTGACCGGTATCAATATGCGTGATCAACTCCTTGTGATCCAGGGCAAGTCAATTTGCATCCGAGCCATGCATGCGTTGGAAATTCCACAATAACACCGCAGACCATGCCGACTCAATGAGACCTGGAGTAGCAGAAGCGACAGGGCAATCACCCCTCATGAGTGAGATTTGGCCGTGGGGACCATAGCAACAGCAACCAGTCCGCCCTGTAAGATTTGGTTCTCGTGCGATCTATGCTTTCTTTCTGTCCCGCCGCATTGCAGCTCTCACCTGCTTTCCTCGCTTGTCTTTCGAGAGCCCCGCTGAGCGAAGGGCTCCATACGTGCTACCTGGTGACATGCCCGAGTTCGAGCTGGCTGCGACGACCGGAACTCGAGGCGCTCAGGGTGCGTTCAGGGCATCATAGAATTTACTTTGGCAAGGCTGCCTAGCAGTCGAGAATGAACTTGAGCCTCTTCGATACCCGAGTGCGGTCGCCAGAAATTTCCGCATATGGTGCTGTGTTTTGTTCACTTCCTCGCTTAAGTGGCGCGCCGGGAGAACAACAAAAAAACAATGCCACAACAACAACAGCAACCCGTCCCAAAAGTCAACTCAGAGTTCCCAACCTGCAAAATCTGACGCGTCACCCGTGGGAAGGGACCTCCAATCACGGAATCGAACCGTGAAAGCCAATGTGAGGCGCGTAGCAATGTACCCAGAGTTTCTATACAAGATATACTTCCCTTTGCTTTATCTCCCGATCTCCTCTGTGGTTTGGTTCTAGAGCCAAAGCATATTGGAAGACTTGCATTCCCAAACGACAGTAGAGTATGTGGATTGAGAATCTTTGGTACTTTTGCGTTGTATATCGCGCGTTGCGATTCCGCCGGGCGGGGGCGGGTAAACTCCACGTGGGGGGACGACGACGTCGCGCCGCCTGGCGACAAACGCCGGGATGGATCCGCGTCCTCTCGGACGAGGGCCCGAGACTGCCTGGGACGTGGGATTCCAGATGAGCTTCCTCGGGCCGCGCAACCCTGTCCACTCTGGATATTCGAGAGTCTCTTGTCCCGCGAGCGCGTGGGTTTTTTTCCCGTTCATCCCAGCGCGCTATCTGCCACAGCACACGACACGGCACGTTCAGTCCTGCCGTTGGGAGAGGCACCGCTCTCCGGGACCCTTGGCTGTACGACTCGCTGGCCCTTTATGCTTTGGGCGTGGCTCGAGCCATCGGCCGACCGGGCCTTCAGCAAGATCTCGTCGAGGTGGGAGAGGGGCTTCCGGCTTCCGGCTTCCAGAAATCGTGCAAGGCTGCCCGTCTGGTAGTCTCGTCTGGCAAGAAGAGCTCCTGTCCCCGCACCTGGTTCCAATCCGAGGCAAGACGCTGAAGAGCGCCGAGCTTCGACCTCAAGACCGGGTGTCTCGGCGGAGAACCACCCTGATAACTTCTCCACAGCCATTGCGTCTGGGAGAACCTTCCCCAGCCTAATCGTGACCCTCACGTAACATCGTCTCATCCTCACCTCGTTTCCCTCTCTCCAAGCAGAGTCCAGAATCGTCCACGGACTTACCAGCATCGCACAGCATCGCAGAGCAACCGCTTCACAGCGACCTGCATTCTGAATCCACGAGCACGAGTAACTCTCAAGACTCAAGACACTCCACAGCTCTAGCCGACTTGAGCCTCCGCCTACAAAGTATCCATCTCGAATCCTCACAGCCCCCTCCGCAGCTCCCTCGTGGGCCGCGCGCGCTAGGGGGGGTAAAGGCGAGCTCAAGAGCCAGGTGACCACGCAGACCCTTCCTCACCACGAGACAGACCCACGCCGATCTCGAATTCGGATTTCTCAGCTTGGGTCTCAACTCAGACCCCGGCCCCGAGGAGGTCCGGAGTAGAAATCACGCGCATGGGTACTGGTTGTTTTCGGTCGTGGCGACTTCGCTGTTGAACGGTCGACCAGCTCTGGAAATGCCACGAACGCAAAACGCTGAAAAGCCCCGTCTGCGCGTCGCTTTCTTTCGGGGGGGTCTCTGACCGCGTTTCTAGGGCGTGCAGCGTGCTGGTTTATTTGACTCGGCCTGGGTTTGGCGAGGTAGCAAGGCGAGTCTCGAGTCGAAATACTTTATCTTGAAAGCTTGTTTTGTTTTCACGCTTAGTGCTGAAGGTGGGTATGCAAGACTGTACTGTGCAAATGAAACTCAAGTGCTCTACGTATCTTGGCTGATCTATAAAGCGCAACTCACTATGTGTTTTGCACCCAGGAATACAAGAGCGAAAATCTCTAGAACATGTGTTGGAACGTCGAGTTGCACGACTCCGATCTGCCTACATGTTTATTTGCAACCAGAGAGAATCCCCGGTGAGTACTCAGTTGCGATGTATCGCTCGGTATTTCACATCATCAATAGGAAGTTCCAAGTACCAATTATTTTGATAGTATCTAAGCAAGCTTCGTCAGTCATCGGGGGGGAAACATAGTTCATTACTCTCGGATACACTGCACAGATACATCTATCGGGTTGGCATCAAAGGCATTGCTATGCCTCGGACATCAGTCCTGGATGTACTGTGTCGGTCCATCATAGTCCACATTGAAAGGGGGCTCGCTTAGCGATTCACTCAAAGTAAACATACCAGGTTCAATGACTTACATCTCTCCGAGCCCGGCGCTAGCGTAAAGCTGCCAAGATACCACTCCTCGCTCACGCTTTCTTCTCGCCCTTCCCCTCTTCCGTGGTCACCTCATTGATCTCACGCTCACCGATCTCCACCCGTCTCCTGCTCCTTCCTACTCCCCCTCCCACCCCCGTATACGAGCACCCCGGGCCATTTATCAGTCGCAGTACGCGGCGTCGCAGTATGCAGATACCCGGCTGGATCACTCCCCTGGTCTGCTGAGAGGACTCGAGTCGACGAGGCCTCTTGGGTAAGAAAACACGGCTACCCGGTGGGAGCCCGCCAGCAGAGGCCTCCCACCCACGCGCTGTCAGTCTCCCCTCCTGCTTCTCGACGCGGCATCTACACACTGCCTGCTGCCTAGGAGGTGAACGAGGCGTTTCCAGAGAGCCTAAAGCCAGTCACGTTCGCCAGCACGGCCTTGTCCAATCTGAAGAGCATTGCGATCAGGACAGCTCTTCGAGACGCCCAGCCTCTCTCTCCTGAAGGAATCCCAGAACAAGCAAGGGGAGCCTTTTCCATTTGGTGCCACTGCCTGCCACCGTGTCTTGGTAACAGTCATGAACCCAGAGACAGCCAAGGACAACAGTGCTGCCGCGACTGCTTCCGCTCTTGTCTCAAGCAACGTGGCGCTGCGCGGCATTCGAGGCCCTCGCAAGGATGTCCTCGGTAGTGCTTCTGGGATGCCAGTGGTTGTAGCTAGCTCAATGCTTCGTCCGGTTGGAACCGCTTCTGGTCCGGGGCTAGCTGTCAATCATCAGCATCGGCAGGCTTGGACGTGTCGCTGGTCACGTCGCGGAGCCGACTGATTGAGAACCGCCCTGCCTAGACCTGGGAATGCTCGCAAGAGAAGGTCCAAGGGCAGAACCCGCGGTCGCGTCAGGAAGCGATCTGATAACGCTTCGATGGTCGATGCTATCGGAGGCGGTGTCGTTGGTAGCGACGAGTGTCAAGACGCTCTCTGCTCCCGGCATTAGAGAGCAAGATCGGAGCTGACTCTGGGAAGCCGAAGACGAGTCGTGAGCTTCCCGAGAGTGCAGATTGCCGCACTCTCCTTGGCCGGAGAAAGGCTTCCTCGGCATGTCTCGGCCCACGGCCTGGGCTTCTCATCTGGATAGCCGGGTCAGCTCGCCCTCACCCACTGCGTTGCGATACGTTCCATACGGGCTTGGGCCGATGACCGCGAGTTTTTCGACTGGCTAGACATTTTGGGGGATCTGGCGGCCGTTCACCGTTGCTTCTCCACGCTCAAGACGTCACAAGTACCGTCAACGACGGAGTGGCTTTAGCGCGTCCTGGAGGAGATACCGCCGTTGAGATAGTAGATAATATAACTCTGACTTGAAATTTTACACCGTTATAACTGCTTGATGTGCAATCTATTAATAATCTGTAAACTATACAAATCTATGCCTTGATAAAAACCACACAAATCAAGTATCGGATATCGAATAGAAATATGCCGGGTAGTGCACTAGAAGCATTCCGAAAAGCAGGCGAAGCAAGCTGAATGCTACAAGCCTTAGACCCAAGAAAAGCCATAGTGCTGTGAGTCTCTAGCTTAATGTCTTGGAATTTTTATAGTACCGGGGTTCAGTTTCCTAGCCATCCAACTTTTTGGTATCTAACTAGTGATAGATATTCTTCTTTCCCTAGTAGTAAAGGCTCGACGTATGAAGGAGGTGGGCCGGCGGTTAATCGGCAAGCTTCTTGATCCACTATACTCAAATCACAATAGAGAAGGAGAGTGCTCGTAGCCGAGTCGGGCGCTCGTTATCTTGTCGCGTTCGCTTTGACTGGCCTTCGTGCCGTCTCATTATTTACCCATCGAAAGTAGGATTTGACTGGGTCATTGAGATTTAGGGGATGAACTTGGCGAAATTGAAACCTGAATTAGAGGAAAAAGTTGCCTCAGCATTCCAGCAGGCAAAATATTAACAGTATAGACTCGTCGCAAATCAGTGAGGTCGGGAACCTGTACAGCAAGATTGATGTTTGACATTGTTCCACTGGGCCGTTCGTTGACCATTGAGATACCAGTTCTTAGCGGGAGCGAGGGATACTCCTTGGAAAAACATACAGATGATTCATACAGATGACTGTGCATAGACCAGAGCAGAGTCATCATGAACAGAAGCTACTACTCGAGACTGCCATACAACAGAATTCTGTGACGCGATCTATGACCGAAATAAATCGAGGCTTAGAAAAACCTCGGGTCGCCATTGTTATCCTGCTGATATGCTGCCGAGTACTGGGATACGAAATCCTTCCCTAGGGAACATTTTTGGGGGGAAAGATCGACGGTAATCCTGAAAGTAGCGCATAGCGTCTTGTACACAATCCCTGCCCAAGCGCAAGACTGATATTGGTTGGGTTAACGGACTGCAAATATGGACCTGTCCATGCTAGGGTCCCTGATAAACAGATATTGACCTGCCCCGGATTTTAGAGGCCTAGACTTGCCGCCTGCTGAGAAGAGGCGAGCACGCTTTCAATTCGGGGAGCAAAAGCTTGTAGAGTAGCTGGTGGCGACATGTCATGAGGATGAAGGCACACCGACTTGGCACAACATGTGTTACTTGTTGGCTGGCTGGGATTCGGTGTAGGGCTCAGAAGTCGACCCGCAAATCGAGCACCAAGACAAAGACCATGGAGTAAATACATGTGTACCTGGGACTTCGGCAACAGAAGATAATTGCCCCTTCCAGCCAGGTTTTGTCGATTATCCGCAGAAGCTTCTTCCACAGAATCAAGGTGGCCTCTTAGGATACCACGGGAGGTATAAATAGATATTGTTCCGGACGTATTATGGACCTCAAAACAAGCCACTGGCTGGATGGCTAGATGCAGTGTGCCCATGCAGGCACTTTTACCGTTGGGGGCAGATGTTCCCTGAAAGCGATAAACAGAGTCGCCGAGGTGAGCGTCCAATGATGGGGTGAGCTAGTGTGACCGACTCCTCAACATGCTCAAGTGTCAGTCCTCGTGTATGGGAGAAGCGTTTTTGTCTCAAAGGTCAAATGAGAGTTGAGAGTTGATGGTTGGCGGTTGACAGCTGACAGATGACAGCTGAAAGAGCAGGAAAGAGCTTAAAGTTTGACCCGATGCTACCTCACCTGAGAGGACATGAAAATTCGGACCCGGCATCTCGGATCAGATCCTCATCGTGCCTGCTTGCAGTCCAACTCCCCAGAGCAAGCTCGAGCACGAATCGAATCGAGGTTCCACCTCCAAACTTCTAGTATCCTCTCTGCGTGCCGTCGGCCCTTCTCCGCTATGTTTGTCCGATTCAGGACACTTGCTCCGATGGTGACTCGACCGTGTAAGGCACATGTTGACCTCTACATGACTTCTCGAATTCGGCGAGTGCCGCTTCGTGCCTAGGCCGAGGGAAGTATCGCGAGCGATGCTTCGCTCAACGAGTTCTTCCCAGGGATGCGACATCCCGACTTGCGTGGGTTGAGCGGAGATGGCTCTTCGGGTGAGGCAGAGCAAGCAGCGCGGCGCAGCCCTCTTTCAAGCTTGAGAAGTATTCGTGCGAGTGCGCTCTGCTGGCTGACGAGGAGGAGCCATGATGGTCCAGTAACAACGCCCCGTAGCATCAAGCGCTTGTCGGGGGTCTGAGGAGACTGACTGTACGTCGTCAAGGGTGGCGGGCGATAGCTTATCCCTTGTGTGTGAACTGTGCTTTCTCGGTGTCGACGGACGGGATATATAAGGTTTGAGGAAGGGGAGGGGGAGGGGGAAATGGAGGAAGATAATGGTGAAACTCAAGGTACCGGAGTTGGGGAGATCCATAATTTCTATTATCCCCGCATGTCCGGATCAGGGTGAAGGGTGTTGGAATATTCGATTGAGGTTGAAAGGCCAGGGCCAGGGAAACCAAACTCTGGCTTCTAAGCGCGACGCTAATGGCCGCCCCGGGGCAGACGGGAACATCACGAATCAACACCCCGAAGTATGGGATCCGACCACGACAATGTGTCAATGGTGACGCCGCTTCTTCACCACCTGGCGTGTGGCCCGAGTTTGCTGCTGCGCATGGCCTCGCGAGGATCTGCCAGGCGACGGAGGATTACCGGTCTCTTCCTGGTGGCGCGTGTCCAAGAGCGCGATTCCCCGCTCTCGAGTCGTGGAGAGGTGGATGACCTTGAGACAGGCACCGGCACCCAACTCGAGTACGAGACCACAGGCGAATTCTCTTCTCTTCTCCAACCATCGGCGCAACGGAGCCGTCATACACGAGGAAGGTCGGGGGGGGGCAGATGGAACAAATCTTCACGGGGGCATGGAGAGTGTGCAGAGGCAGTCTCTCGACAGGGAGGCAAGGAAGGGCAGGATGACTCGAGACCCTTCCATGCAATGCAAGCTGGAGTACCGCCGCAGCGTACAGCACAGCATCGTCAGCTTCACGGCGACTGACACGGCGACGGCGAAGGGTGTCCAGTACCTCTGCTACGTTGCGTGGCCGGTCGACTCGACTCGGTTTTTTCCCGGATCAGAGCGAAGGCAAGACGGGCACCACAGGGACGGAGGTGTGGAGGGGGGCGGAAGCCGAGGCTTGTCGGCCTCGGAAAGGATGTGATGTGGATGGTAACCGGGCCACGATATCTCGAGCCGAGTGCTTCAACGATCATGCTGGAGCGTGTATCCGATTCACCGGGTACACTGGCTGCCAAAGTGCACATCTCGTATCCACGGCCCAAGCCAGGCCGAGCCAGGGCCTTGGTCGTATGCTGTGTGTGGCTTGAGCACCGGCAATCGGCAGAGTACTGGGCACGGGGGAGGCGTGGTTGTTTATTTTCTGGGGCAGCTGAGGTGGCCGCCGCGAAAGCTTCTTACTTGGTACAGGACTCTGTACATCCCTGGGCACGAAGTCTCCTTATTTCGCTGATGGAGCAAGTGATGGGGTCCCCTGGCCACGCACCTGGGGCACTGCTTGGTCTGTTCGGGGCTCGTTGAGTCATTCCATCGGCTGCGCTGGGACCAGGCGAATCATTAGCTGAAAGGTTAGTTGTATCTTGAGTCTGATGCGATCTCCCAGCATGCCGTGGGTAGCAGCAGAACCGGCCAGAGGATGGGTGGCATGGAACCGGGAGTCGGTATGTATTATGTCCCTATACATGTCGGGACACACTCCCGGGTAAGTATAGCAGTATAGCAGTATAGCATATAGCAGTATAGCAGTATAGCAGTATATACATGTAAGTACACCAGTGTATACATCTAGAGATATACGCATGCACGTATACTATACACATCTACAGATAAACACGTAAGAATACTATACACCTCTACAGATAAACACGTAAGAATACTATACACATCTACAGATACACACGTAAGAATACAAGTATACACGTCCACACGCATACCACCCTCCCGCACTTCGCCCAGACCCGGAGGCTAGTCTGGAGGGGCGTCGGAGGAGTATTGCACGGGAGAGTATGGAAATCTGCGTCGATATGTGAAGCAGGGAGGCCGATTATCGTGATCCATGGCACGGTGAGAGTGGTAATCGGCTCCTGTCCTGTCTCTTCATGATGGATCAATCTCTCGTAACGCGGGCCCGCCCTGGTTGCTTCTCTCTCCTCCTCACCGGCTTCCCCTTGGCGAGTCTTCAAACACCGTCGTTGCCCGTTGCCCGTTACCCATGAACTGAAGACCGAACCCATCTTCGCCCCTTGACCCACCCCCGGCTGGCTCCAACTCCACCTTTTGTCAACAACCTTCCCTCCTAACGACTCTTCGTTTCCTTTTCCCTCTTCCCCTTCTCCTCCTTCTCCTCTCCTCCTTCTCCTCTTCCCCTTCTCCTCCTTCTCCTCCTCCTCCTCCTCCTCCCTCCTCCCTCCTCCCTCCTCCTTCAAAGTTTTCATTCCACATCTTGCCTCGAATAATATATCCTCGTGTTCGCTATTGTCACCCTGATCTCAGACTGTCCTCGCACCCCCTCCCCCCCACCCCTGTTGTCCAACAGCACAGGCCTGCCAGCTCCCATACTTCGCGATCTCCCCCGCACTTTGCAATCTGGGCGTCGTCCCGCCTCCGCCATTCTCTTCATATACGGACCGAATACCTCCTGTCTCCCACATCCCACTCCACTCCCCCCATACTCTCAGCGTTGATGAACAGATCAGCATCGCATTCTGCACGCATCCAATTGACGTCAGGGGTGCTCGACGACTTGAGTCGTTTGGTTGCGCTACCACGCTCCGTCGCGTTGTCGACTCGATCGTGCATTCAAAACCAGACGCCATTCTCCGCCCTCTGCTCGCTCCGCCCGTCATGTCTTCGTCGGTCAAGCGGGCCTGTGACGCATGCCATCGCCGAAAGGTCAAATGCGATGGCATCAACCCGTGTCGCAATTGCTCGTCCGCTCAGTTGTCATGTACATACCACGCCATACCACAGAAAAAGGGGCCAAAGGGCTCGCGAGCCAAGGTGATCAGCGAGCTGCGAGAGACACAGCGACAGAGTACCCTCTCCTCGAAAGTTGCGAATCGACTGAACGGAATCAATAGTCCGCCGTGTAGTCCAACGCTCGCCCCAACGCTCGGCCTCCTTACCCACGATATGATCAAGGACTGCATCGGCTTTTTCTTCGCCCACATGTATCCCACCCTCCCGATCCTACACCGGAGTCGGCTAGAACAGCAGGCGATGTACGCGGATCAGAACATCGATACGTACTGCCTTCTGACTTCCCTCTGTGCCTTCATGATGATTCAACCGGGCATGGGAATACCAGGCGATCCTCTTGGACTCGACAGTCTACCCGGCGCAAATCTTGTGTCCGGGAATCTGTTGATGGAAGAGACACTGAGGGTCAGGAAATCTTTTGATCATCTGGAATCACCCACGCCAAATAGTCTGATAACAAGTTTCTTCCTCTTCGGTTGCTACTTTGGCTTGGATTTGCATAACAAGGCATGGTTTCACCTGAGAGAGGCGACGACTTTGGCACATATATTGAACATGCAGAAGGAGGAGTCATATCTGCAGCTTGATGTTGTAGAGTCGTCAAGAAGAAGACGGCTCTATTGGCTCCTCTTCATCACCGAAAGGTACGACCGACAAGAAATATGGTATTCCGCCTACTAACCTCCGAGTAGAGCGTATGCGCTTCAACGGCATCGACCTCTCTCACTACAAGCAACCATTACGCTGCCAACGCCGACGGATGATCCGTCAGATGCACAGGCACATCATTTAAATGGCTTCATACATCTTGTCAATTTATTTCGGCCTTTCGACGATGGGTTCGTTGCCTTGTGGAACAAGACTCGCACCGACTGTTCCCCTGCCTATCTGTCAGCTCTGCAGAAGCAGCTCAACGATGTACTCCCTACGTACCTGAACGCCACGGAAAACCAAACCGCCGACTTGAGGACGAGTCAGCAGTGGTTGCGAACGATGGTCTGGCAATTGAGCATCCAGAGCGGCTGCTTGAGCTCCGGGGGTGGCGATCCAACCATGAATTTCCAGTATCCGGTTGACATTGCGAGGGATCTTTTGGAAATGACTTCCCAATTCTCGCGCGAGAGTATGGATATTCATGGCATCGGCCTTGTATGTGCTCTGGAGGCCCTCTAACTGACATTGCTGACCTTGTTAGATTGAAAAACTCTTCGATGTTGCGTGCTCTCTGACCGATGTTCTCGCACTTCTCCCGCCGAATCCCGACCCCTTCCTGCCTGGCCCCCGAGACTACCTTCACGACTTCATGACGCTTCTCTCGGTTCTCCGGAACGGTGACCATCGCTTCCTCCCTCTTCTCCTCGCCAAAGTCCACGATGTTCTACCGCGACTGGTCAACCCAATGCTTCAGACAGTACCCGAAACCACAGCGAACATGTGTGCTGAAGTTGACATATTTGATGGATTCGGCAATGCTGGGATTGGCATCTCGTCAAGCTTCCCCGGCTACAACGGAAACGGGACCAGCGGCGGCAAATTCAAGCTTGAGCCAGACACCGAGTTCAACGGGAGCGGTATTACCGGCATGCCCCAGTTCGACAAGAGAATCAAAGAATTGAGCTCCCCGACGATTGAGGGCAACAGTAACAGCACCCCGTTCACAAGCCCCTCGGTCATGCAAAGTCCAGCCAAATACTCTGGCTTAGGAGAGTACCGAGGATTCCCGGATATCCTCTCATCTGGCATAGCCAACAATGCCGGTCTGCGCAACCATACGGGAAACTTTGAGGAAGGCGTCGGTGGTAGCGAGCGGCACATGGACTTCAAAAGAGAGTTGGAGGGCACTATGGGGATACTGGGTGCGCACCGGCAAGCCAATCCGCAGATGGCAGGCAATGGGATGGAGGTCAGGCCACCGCCTATGCGGCAATGGAGTGGCAGTAGCTACGATCTTGGTATTCCTCAGAGCGTCCCTGACCAATTCAGCCATCTACAGAGAGCGAACAGCGGCGGGGGGAGTGTAGAAAGACCCGGGGACGAATCCTGGAGGTGAAATGCGCTTCCGGTGAAGCCATGATTGGCAAAGGATGTC
Organism: Diplocarpon mali; assembly: GCA_024741835.1. Classification (NCBI taxonomy): domain Eukaryota; kingdom Fungi; phylum Ascomycota; class Leotiomycetes; order Helotiales; family Drepanopezizaceae; genus Diplocarpon; species Diplocarpon mali. Next base: position 125,254 of record JAENRP010000012.1, read on the forward strand.
AGCACCGGCTGGCTGAGGGTACGCCGAGAGATGACGATGTCCAGAATAGGTGTCGCTCCTGGTCACTACCAGCGAAGACCCGGCCACAGTCCATCGGTGCCCAGCCCTGGGAACCGCCCTCATCATCTTCCCAAACGCTTTTTACCAGTTGGAAGATATCACAACACACAACCTGTCGGCACACGGTGAGACGGTAATACGTTTCCGCGGTATCACCCTCGGCGTATAATTCGGCGTCAAGCGAGAGGAGGGGGAGTTCCCGTCACCGGCGGAGGGACTGGTTGCGGTGGCATTTACGACTTGTGGATCGTGACACGATCGATCCTCCTGCGCATTTTGGCAAAAGAGCTGCTCGTATGGTGTACATTGGAGTAGCACAGTATGGATATGAATGAATAATATTGCTGTTTGAGATAATCTTGCAGCTGTCCTCTGATGCCCGGGTGTTGCGCGCTGATTTGTACAGGGTTCACCACAGCAACACACACGTCTGGGAATTGTATCATCGAGATATGAAGAAGCCACTGCACTCGCCGAGATGACGGCCCCCGCCTGTCGCAGTCCATAATCTGTCTTGCTGTACGTGCCAGCCGTTGCTCTCCGTTCCTGGCACACGGCATGCCCATCTGCGGCCGGACCTCATCATGTGCGGATGGAAACGTTGACTGGGGCGGCTGTCTTCAGCTTGTCCGCTCGCATTCTCGACCCCGGCATCTCTTGTGCTGACGTTCTTGGGGGATAAGTTGTCCCCCAAGGCGCCTGTCGGGGAATCTCCCTGCACCATCCAGAGCTGTCTGGAGAGCTGGCAAGTTCCCCGTCTCTCGGTCGACCTCCTCGTATCTCTATGCCGGATTCCCCGCAGGCCACAGCAGCGCCCGCCGCGCATCGTTTCCCCGCGATACGCTGCACGCGGTCGGTCTCCTCGTCTCTCTGAGATGTCCATCGCGGGATCCCTGACACGCAAGCCGTCCGCTGCCAAGTCCGACGGCTCACCTGTGCCGACAGGGAACATCGCCGCGCAGCCAGATGTGCATGAAAAGGTGTTTTGATCTCGCGCACTCGATCCGATGCCGTGAGGCCAACCGCATGACCGAGATCAGACGGCGTGAGCGGGGTGGCTGTGGTGTTTCGAACTGCGTGCTGGCGCGCTGGGTGTTGCTGCCCTGAGTCAATCTCGAGATGGGATATGGCGGGCGGCCGTTGCTTTCGCTGTGGTTTTTTTTTTTTTTTTTTTTCTTCTCCTTTTGTTTTATGTTTCTTTCTGCTTTTTTCTTATCTGCATAGATTTTTTGTCGCTTGGAGATAGGGGGATGGGGTTGCGGAGGTTGGCTGGGAGTGGAGTGGAGGCTGGTGCTTAACATTGGTGTTATTGATGGGGACGTCTTCTCCCCTGGCTGCTGTACACGTCAATACGTTTCTTCCTATGAGCGGGCATTGGATGCGGAATCGGGCACGGGGATGCTGAGCTGCGTAGAGCGAGGCCTCCGAGTCGAGAGACTCCAGCGCCAGCTGCGCGGTTTCGGATTCGGTGGTTTGCATCTGCGGAGGATGGCTTCTTGCTCGTTGCTCCCCGGGTCACAGCGATTCCGAGGCGAGACGATACCAGCCTGCGTCCTGTGGTTCGGAGCACTCATTTCACATCATGTCTTCTACCGTATACTCGACTCGTAGCACCTTGCCTCTAGGTAGGTATAGGTATCCTGAGACGACGCCGGAATCTGGGGGTTCCCAGCTGTCGGAGAATCGCCAATTTGCAGCTACGTCAGACCAGCTTCTAAGACCCGCAAAAACTCTAACCAGTCGTCAGCCGAGACGCGCTCTCTCTCTCTCTCTCTCTCTCTCTCTCTCCCTCTCCCCCCTCTCCCTCCTCTCTCTCTCTCTCTCTCTCTCAAACTCCCTACCCGGTGGGAGATTAATAGCATCCCGACAAGCGCTGTTCCATGTCCGATATGGCTGACGCCAAGCGGTCTACGCCATCGCTCCACAGACAAGCCTCGAGAGGTGTAAGGTGTGGATTCCTTCTCATCCCAAATCGGACCCTGGATCTACGATGTTGAAACAATGATGTCATGGAGAGCTTTGATACTTCGACAACAGAAGGGGTTGGGGCTGATGTAGGCGGGAGAGCCTGGTCTGGGGGGTGGCAGGAATCGTGGCTCGAGGTGGGATGTCTGGCTTTGGTGTTTTGCGGGTACGAGGTCGGAGGTGGGGTTGGCTGGCTGGCGGGGGAACTGTCGGTGTCGTGTGCTGGCATAAGTACCACGGATGCCGTGGGGGATGGAGCACCGCATAACCTGACCATCTGATGTTCGGCGTTTGAGCAGGAAACTTACGCACGGCGATTTGGAGCCCCCGAACCCGCTCTCCAAACGACCACCGGAGACCAAGCAAGCCAGAAAACACGAAAGCAAACAACAGAAAACGCCTCCATGCTACCCGAGCAGGAAGAAGTCCACCATCAGATCATCAACTTCTCCTTTCCCCGGAAAGATCCAGAACCACAACCCGACATGGCCACAATGACCGTGCCTCCCCCAGCCCTCTCGACAACCTCATCCGCCACGACAGAGGCCCCTCCTCGCCCCCTTCATGTAGATACCAAGGGCAACTGGACAGCCACCCAGACAGCACCGCTCGAGCCCTCCACGCCAACGCCCTTACCGGCTGCGGCCCTCGCTCCCTCCACCGTCACCACTCATCGCCCAATCCTCAGACTCAAACCCTTCGAGGCCACCTCTCCCTACGAAGCCTCGGTCTCGAGCGCATCGTCCTTCTCTCTCAAGCGCCGGGAATCCATCCGATCAAGCCGGAACGAGAAGACCAGGGACCCAGCGAAGCGCACGAAAGTGGATGGGTTCAAGGAGACCGTCTTCTTTGCCCTCGTACTGCTGCCTCTCAGCTGCTGGTACACGCGGGGTGGGAAGAGGCTGAGCGCCTTGGAAGAGGAAGACAGGGCCGTCAGGGCGCTGCCCGAGCTCCAGAGGCCGCTGCCGGGGGAGAAGGCGGCTTTCGGGAACGCGAGCGCGATCGAGTGCGCAAACGTGCATCCTGTGCGCCGGGAGAGCTTCTCGGCGGCGGCGAGGAGCCACAGCTTCGCGCAGGCGCAGAGGTCGACGGCTCACGGGCGGAGGAACAGCTTCTCGCACGCCTCGACGGGCCATGGACGGAGCAACAGCATGTCGCAGGTGCCCGGGGAGACCCACGGGAGGAGCAACAGCTTTACGCAGAACCCGGTGGGTAGGACTGAGAGCTTCGGTCGCGGCCGGCGGGATAGCTGGTCCGGGAACAGGGACCCGGACCGGATCGAGGTGGCCGACTACGACGTTGACCGCGGGGCGGATTTTGATGCGCTGAGGCTGGATGCTCCCGAGAGTCCATCGGAAGAGCCGGTGACGGTGGCGGTACCGGTGCCGACGGAGGAGGAGGATGCGCCGCCGGTGGAGGTTGAGGTTTAGGATGTAGATCATGTAATAGTGCTGGGCAGCTCCCCTGCGAGATCGAGCGGGGGCTCGGGCGTGGGAGGTTGGAGGGAGAATTGCAGTTGCTCACCGCGCGTCTCTGCGGCACACGGATGGGTAGAGGCTATGGAATCCGATGCCGAGAAGGGTCTTGCGACGACCCTCGACTTCTATCGCTACACTATATCCAGCGTGATGTGCGTTTGCTTCACCACCACTTCTCACTCAGCACTCTCGTGTGATGCATTCCCTCGGCCTTGGCCGCAATCTCTACAAACTCATCCGTCATCCTGGCCCCCCCCCTTCGCAAACATAACAGACCGTCCCAGCCCTCTCCTCGACAGCCCCCAACGCATTGCCCGCGTAGAATTTAGATACGACGACGGGAGAGAGGGGCGGACGGCGGTCCTGGGAGGGAGGGGTTCCTCTGACGGGGTCCTCCTCCGCTGAGGTCAAGCGGAGTACGCGGATTGCAGAGTTGACCTGGGTCATCTGGGCGAGGATGACGGGATGGAGTCTCTGCTTCGGTTACTCGCGCCGGCCGACTGAGGAGGTGAGCGAAGTGCCTCCCTCGTCCCACGGTTCGGCGGCGGTGCGCTCGGGGTGCGCAACGGAGCCTCGGCGCGTTGCCATGGCCCGGTGACGCGGTCTGGCTGCGAGCTGTGCAAGCAGGCGTGGCTGGTGGGATCTCTTCAAGATCGTGAGGGGCGGGTGGAGGTGAGGCGAGGTGGAGCTTCGCCGGGGGAGATTCGGTTAAGCGAGGGGCTCGAATGGACATATGTCGAAGGACGGGGGGTATGTTATGAACGACAGCCGGAATCGGGGAAATGAACGACACCAGCGCATTCCACTCCAGCTCCGCGATGCTTGCTGTTGCAGCCGGAACTCCCTTCGGAAGAAGACGATATGGTATTGTCACGTGATGAAACCCCCTCTTCTCGGCTGTTGACTTGATTAGGCGAAGCCTCTCACCCGGCTCTTCTTTCTTGCTCTCGATCGGGATCGCTTGAGACCATCCATGCTGAGGAAGAATCCCCGAACCATATTCGGATATACGTTGCACCTCAGCAAGGACCGAACGAACATCGAGGTCTGGCACGGAATGGTTGTGTCTTGACCCGGACGCCGCTACTGCAAGCTCAAGGTCAACAGATGGGCTTCTCGGCAAGCAAGAGTCGACCTCCCCCACCCCCTTGAAGTTCTTCCCGCCTTTCCCCTCGACGCATCTCAACTGTCAGCCAGGTAGCGGAATACAAGAATATCCACACGCATGGCACCATCCGCAGCGGGAGGTATCCCGCGGGACTCGCCCACTGGGTGTGGTGGGATCTATACCAGGTCCCCTTCTTGCGTTCGTTCGTTTGTCCGCCCCACGGTGTTGCCTGTACTAGCGTCTGGAAAGAACTGATGGAGAATCTGAGATGTGGAGTAAACGCAACTCCTCCGGTCTTTCGGGGACACGTCCAGAAGCAGCATTCTCCCCCGGAATCCTAACTCCTGCTCAATCTCGTCATGCGCATGATTGTTCGTTCCCCATTGCGAAGATCAGTTCCCACGTGTGAAGGAGACACGTGCCAAACCCTTCAAAGCTGGGGCGAATATCGGGGCTGCTGTTGTGAGATCCCCCCTTTCATTCCAAGCCCAATCCAAACCACACGTTGACTGGGTGTAGTCGGGGCAGCTCTCACATTATTTCTCTCGCATGTTCTCATGTGGACGGTGCGAATACGTATACGACTCGTGACCCCGCTGGTGGTCTGTATCACGCTCTGAGGGGAAAGGGAAGTTTCCTGTATGAGCCTTGGAGGTTCTCAGATGGAGCTGCATATACGATGTCCTCGCAGCCGGGGTGGACTGGAAGAATCAAAATCTATCCCCCACTTCCAATCGAAGCGGCCAAGATGCGTCTTCTTACTTCTCCTTTGCTATTGCAAGCTGCTCGTCTCTCGTTCTTGCAACAACCGGCGAAGACCTTCGTTCGGACCTCGCTGCTCATTCTGGTGAGAAAGTCGCCTCCACAGACGCAAAATATTTCCCGAATGGGTGGCACGTACTGCTAAGTTCGAATCTCTGGCTCCTTTCGTCCCAAAGGCCTACATCTTCCAGCTCGAACCTTCTTCCCTCAAATATAGTGGCAGCCCGTGGCCGGTAGAGGCCTCAGCAATCAGACTCCGGGTTGCCCGTTACGCAAAGCTCGCTGTAAATACATCGTCACCCGAATGCTGCGTGGGCGATGGGTAGTGGCGAGCTTCTGACGCGGTGACTGAGAAAGAAAACACAATCGTAGCCGTTCCTCACACCACAGCCTGTGCCATGACGAGCATCGTTTCCTATCTGTCGCCTCTGGCTTCTACGGTACGTTTATTTCCAAGCCGACGATGACATCTACAGCCAAGAGTACCGACCTGTGAAAGTTAGCCCGCCTTTCCACGGTATGCCACGGCTCGGATATCTGCATTGACTGGCCGACCGCTGATTCTGAGCAGGCATAACCCTCAAAGTAGTTGACAGTCAAACTCTCATCGAAGGACCGGCCCGATCAGAGCCAGACGAATCCAAGCTGTACTTCATCTCGAGTGCCTCTGAATCCCAAGACTGGCTCACCGGAGGACTGACGTCGAGCTTTTCGTCCTGGCGACCCACGCTTGATACTTTGGCCATCAAGCCACCCGTTCCGGGCCCTGGAGAAGCTATTCTCGCTGCCGGGCCACGGTTGGGAACTCGCTACGCGATCCCTTAGCGGTACATCAAGTCTGTATCCCGCCTTGAACTCCCGATTCTTCCTCTGAAATGAGCCTGGAAACTCTTTCTCAGGAGAGAAATGGTCATTACATATGAAAGCGCCTGTTAGTGGCTACCCCCTACGTCTCCGGTGCTCTGGCTCAGTTGAAATCGCAGTTCCGGACCTGGACCGTCCAGCAGTTGAGAGAGAGACTGCAGAGTACTTCTCGTCCCGTTGGAGCTACTTGAGACAGATCCCTTGTTACCTCGGTCGCACAGCAGCGTGCAGGGCTCATCAACGTAAGTCCTGTGCTTTCCCCAACATTGGCCGCTGCATGTTTGTGGAGCTGAACATCTGGGAGTTCTCTAAGGGGGGAGCAGAAGCTTTTCCTTTCGGATCTAACTATACAACTGAGCTCCCTAGGTAGGCTTGCTTCGTGGATCACTTCAGGGGCTAATTATATAAGCAGGTCCTCAGCGCCTTAGGGTCCTCACTGCGCATCAATCTTTGAATCCGTTTTCCTGACTTGCTAGCTGTACGATACGATCCAGTCCGACTCTGCCGTCTCTCCGTCGGAATCCAACGTTGACGATCCAGACCAGATCCGATCCGATCCACACCAAGCGAGCTGGCAATCGAAAACTTGTCGAGCCAGGCGAAGACACATGGTAGGTCTTTTCAGAATACCACGACTTCGCCGGCCATGTAGCTGGTTGGTCCAGTTGCTAGTCGTCTCTCACGAGCCAGCAGCACTGGTACGTGTGGTTCCCTACAACTATCCCGACGCCGGACCGGTTGGGGCGGTCCGCTCTCTCCAGAGCCCATGTGCCGACTCCGCGGAGGTGACGTTCTCCGAGACAACCGTCACCCATCCCGCGGGCCCGTCCACAGATATCACGGAGTCAATCGAGCCACCACAGGACGCGGACCCGATCTCCCGACCAGTCTTCCCCGGCATCATCGATGTGAAGAATCACGGCGCATTCCGGATTCCTTGCCTGGGCCAGCCAGCCTCCCCGTCCCCTCTCCTCGAGGCCGAACCCCTCATGACGGGCCCCGGCTCCCGGGATGCCATGGAGCGCAGAGCTGGCGTTCGTGAGCGACCCGACGTGGGGAACGTCACCGACTACGAGAGGTGGTCGAGTCCGCTCATCAGGACGGACGCGCTCGCTGACACCACGACCTTGGCGAGGAGGGACCGATTGCGGATCCGCTGGGGGGCCAGGTTGTTCTGGCTTGGATGTGCGGTGGCAGAGCGCTCCGCTCGCGAATGGTGGTGACGCGGAGGGTGCTGGAGAGAGAGAGAGGACGTTGGCGTTCTCAGGGCCGACACGGATGTGCGCGAATAGCCTCCCTACGCCACTTGCTATCGCTTGTGCGTTTCTGCCGGAATACAAAGGGGTGATTTGGCTGCACCCTCTTGACACGGGGCAGACTAAACTCCCCGACAGACATAGACGAGCAGACCACTCCAAGATTCCGAGCAAGCATCGATATCACTCTAGACAAGCAGATCTGTAATGCAATATGTTCCGATACCAGTCTCCCCTAGCATGTACACGAATTAATCGATCGATATCATGTCAGATCTGGCATCGAAACCAGCTGTCGGTTCATCCAAAACAGCCAATCCCAGAAGACTAGGGGGAAAAAAAACTCCGTCACCATGGTGTAAATGCCGCTCATGTTTTCCCGTACACTTCAAAAACTCGCTCGCTTTTTCTTTGAGTGACGCATTCCAGAGAAACAGACAACATTCTTCACCCACTTCCCAGACAACTTCTACATTCCAGCCCTCCGACATGCTTCACACACCCCATCCGAGGTTTTCCAAAGTAGATCGAGCGTCGCCAGCGCTCATACCACTGACGCCCAACGCCCTGACTTGCGAACCCTTCCTCAGCCTCTGCAGGCCGATAGCCACTTTCCAACTCTCTTCCTCACTGACGATAAAGACATATTTCTTGCCTTCTTGATCCCGGATACTGGCCCTCAAGACATGCAGTCTCGCGGTCTTCATCTCTCCTGTCTGATTCGCACCACGATTATTAGCCCCAGAAGGCGACGACGAGCCAACAGAAGAACCATAGGCTGAGTCAGATGCAGACGAGCGACTGTCGTAGGAACTCGCACTATAAGCAGAAGAGGCAGAGGAATTCGCACGCGAACGACAATTATTCTTGCAAAGCGACAACATCTCAACGAGCAACGCATCGGTCTCTTCGGCAGAGGCAGGTTTCTCCTTATCCAAGCCCCAGAGTCGACGAACAGGGTTTTGTTTGGGAGGAGCATGTGAAGCAAGGCGCGCGGAATTGCCAGCGGAGCTCTGGCGGAAGGAGGGACACCATACCTCTACGAGTTTCATTGTCCATGCCTTGACGTCCCACTCTCGCTGTGGAACGCCACGGACATCATCGTCGATGAAGAGACCTTCGGTCGTGATTCTGAGAATGAGTCCATCAGTCACGGGTCCCACCCCAGAGACAAGTTGCGAAGTTGGCGTTCTCAGGAAAGCGTTGTTGAATGCGTATACGGCTTTGATAACAATCTTATTGGCATCCTTGGTGCTATATGGACCTCGATGTGATGGAGGTGGAGTGGTTCGGGAGGTGGAATGTGAAGCTGCGTATGAGGATTCCGAGTACAACGAGGAGAGCGACTTCTTGTGCTGCATCGGCTTCTGAGGCTTGTCGTAGGGTCGGTAAGAGTGGGGGTTAGCTTCGGTGTTCGTGCAAGTTTTTGCTGCGGCTGGTGGAGGTCTTTTGGTAGGTGACGGCGGGTTAGAGCGCGGAGGAGGGGTGACAGGCCGCCCTTTCGGCCAGGGATTTGTCTTCTCCCCAACTGCAGAGAAGGCGTAAGTACTTCCCCTAGGCTTGTTCGCTTCTTCATCGTCCTTCTTCTTCTTGTCCTCAGCTGCCTTCTCGCGGGCCGCACGCTCTCGAGCATCCCTTTCTCTCGCCTCTTTCAATCTTTTTTCCAGGATTTCGAGATCCTTTCGCTTCTTCTCAAGAGCCTCCTCCTCCTTTCGTTTCCTCTCTTGGTCTTGAGCATCTTCTGCCTTTCTCTTGGCCTCTCGGAGTTCATCATCCAGTTTCCGTTTGGCCTCTTCGGCCTGCCATCTGGCCTCGTCTGCCTTACGTTTCGCCTCTTCCGCTTTTTGTTTGGCAATCCGGGCCTCTTCTTCCCTCTTTTTGGCTTCACGAGCTTCGCGTTCCCTGGCCTCCTTTTCTCTAGCTTCGCGGAGCCGCTTCTCAAGCTCCTCCTTCCTTTTCTTTTCAGCCTCCCTGGTCTTCCGCTCCTCCTCTTTCCTTCTAGTCTCCTCACGGGCCTTCTCCCACGCACTTCTGGCCGCCCCGCCTGCTCCAGCAGAGCTATTCGTGTTGGTGTTGGCACCTGGGCCTCCAGCTGTGCTTGCGCCAGTTGGATCTGGGGGGGAACCTTGCCAAGAACTTGGTTTTGGACCCCCAGGCGTAGGACCAGCTCCGGGCATCGGTCCTGGTCCTGGTCCTGCTCCAGGTCCTGCTCCAGCACCAGGCATAGGCCCTGTCCCAGGATGTGGACCGCCAGCGTAGCCATTAGACTGCGAGTTCGAATGTGCATTCTGATATGGGCCATTGTTCGGACTAGGCCCACCCGCATTGCTACCTCCACCAGGCCCGGGGCCTCCGTCAGTTTGTATGCGCCCTAGAGCCCATGCCCCTACGCCAACTGCTATCAACAGCATTATCATACCAGTTCCTCCGGCACCCTTAACGCTATGCCACCATGCCATCACGGCGGGTTTTAACGCCGAGCCGACCAGAACAAGTAGCAGAGCTGACGCAAACCCGGCAGCAAAGCTATTGGCATTAGGCTTCAGTGAAGGCAGATATATGAAGCCTCCTCCGGCAGAATGAGGGGGTAATATGAAGATGTCGTATTTCCCATCCGGCATCCTGGTAGTTTTCGGATTCTCTCCATGTGGCGGCGGCGGTGGTGGAGGGGGATCCATCGCTGCGGTTTGATTCTACCAGGTCGAGAGGCAATTATGTGCACTTGCAAATGGGCGATTTATGTACACGAGAACGCCGTGAAAGGGGAAAGTCGGTCTCGGGTCGACTCGGAAGTTTGGGGTATCTCAGACATTCGTAGACGTATCATTAAGTCGTGAAAAAGAGCCTGGAAATAGTCAATGGCAGCTTCGTCATCGGAGGAGCTTCATGTCAACATGCCTCATCGAGCAACGCAAACAGCACGACGCCGAGATAATTGACAAGCTCGCAGGTAGAGGCTCAGGTTTAGATTTCACAATTCAATGATGGATCCGCAGCGGTCGCACCGTCTCGAGCCTGTGTCGGGTTTCGTGTTGTCGTCGTCGTACGACATGGAGATCGATTGTGAATGTTTACACTGTTCGAGGAAAAAAGCTGACGGGACTCGCTTGGGCTTGCCGTTAGCGCCCAGCCTAGCCCCTAATCTTCTTGCAGCTGCACTACGATACTCTACTGTGCGGAGCCAGCCTGCTCTGTACAGCCGCCGACGCCACCACGGGATTGTTGGAACCTGTTATTATTGGACGCGTTTCGGAGCCTCCGATGCTGTCTTCAGCGGTTGAGAAGAGGATGCACGGCATGTGTTGAGGAAGCTCGCTTTTTTTTTTTTTGAAGGGCAATCAAGGCCCCCCCGACTTCCCGCCTCTCTCTACGAATCAACAACCAGCTGGCGCCATTGCTCTTACTTCGAACATGACCCACCGCGAGCTGGCTACTGTACGACAAGAGACAAAAACAAACAACAGCTCCGTCGCACCGAGGACGCGGTGCTGCCTCGTCGGGCCCGGTGGTCGGGTGCCAACCACCAACAACGAATCGCCGAGAAGGGTGACGGTGGTACAATCAACTTCCGGCGCCTGCACCGGGTGCAGATGTGCGTTCAGCAAAAGGAAAGCCTCGACAAGCCAGCTCCACCGGTTCATACATTTTGCTCACATGGCAGCAAGACAGCAAGGATTTAGAGTAGTTGTCGAGGGCCGACCCGCCTTCTACACAGAAAGTTGCCGCCGCTGACAGCTCGCGCCACCCTGGCATTTTGACTGGACCAAGGCGCGTCGGGAGCTTTGGCTTTCTTTCGCGTGTTGCTGGGGCGACCATACCGCCGGCGATGGATGAACGTAAGGGGGACGGGCAAGGATGTTTTGGCAACTCCAGGGGCTGGCATCTGCACTTTCAAGAGGCCATTTCCAGTGGCACCTACTCCATGTCGATTGCACGAGCGCGAAGAAGCACGCATTCGACGGATTGCCTTGAAAAGGCTTCGTCTGCGCTGCGTCGAGACATGGCATCATAGCCATGCGGGACTTTCTCTTCCCAGGGCCAGAGTTCCGCACAGTGCGGCCCGGACCGGTTCGCTCAACAGCTCATGCGACAAGAACAGTTGCATCACGGCTGTCTTGAACACATGGAGCTACCTTGAAGAGCTTTTCTTGAATTCGGTGCTGAAGCCTCTGCTTATTGTTCTGGTTTCCACACGAATCGTCGGCTGGTGTTTTCAGGAGCTTAGCCTTGTTCACCAGCTTCTGCAAGGATTGTTTTCTTTCAAAACTCAGTATACGAGTATCTCGCGGGGCTTCGGCTCGCAGCTACTTCACTTTAACTCTGCTTCAATGATTGTAGGAGATACCGGGGAAGAAGAAAAAACGGGGCCGAATCGGATGCGAAAACGATCAGCTCCATGTGGAGTTCGCTTGGACTAGCCAGGCTCTGAGATGTACGCAATCAATCTCTTTTCGCAGTCCAACAAGCCAATTTCCCTTCTGCTCCATGCCAATGTGATACTCGTACTACAAATATTAACCAGGACTTAACCATGTTACAGCCCTCTTACTTTTTGGGGAAACTCCTTTTTGGATATCATTTCCTGATCGTATCAGTTTTTGGTTTTGTATGATGTAGACTTTCATCCATGCGTTCCTGAGACTGCACTGCCATCCCCACAAGGGGAACATGCTCGTCCTCCGGCCGTCGACTGATATATCATATTTCCCGGCTCGCAACTGGCTCGCAAGCCGTCAGAAGCAAGCGGGGATTCGAAATTAGAGATGTTGTATTTCAATCGTCTATTCTGTCTGTGTTCTTTGAACGTCGCTACTGGCCTTGTTCCCACGTGTTGCACTAGTCGCTTTGAAGTGCTTCTGGTAGAGAACATATCATATTTCCACTTAGCTTTCATAATAACCTCATTGACATAGAATTCGATCACAGCTCAATCGTGCTCTTTTGCCCAAGACGTCCAAGGAGAAACCGCCATTCATAATAAAGTGGGCAAGTGATGAGCAGAAGCTTTACATCTACGGGAATCTATCACCAATGAAATAGTGAGCCTACTTACGCTCTCCAGACTGTCATGCCGACTAGCGAAGTTCTGAGCTTTCCGTCTCCAAATACTGCAAGTGATGCAGTGGTGCGCCGAAAGAACAACGCGAGAACGTTAGCACGGAGTGTTAGTGTTCTTCAAGAGCAGCCCATTCCTATCCTTACGGACTCAATCTCTCAAGCTTCCATCCACCTTCATCCAACTTGGTATACTGAAATCGATCATGAAGCCGACTCTCTCGACCCTGCCAAAACTCTACCATCTCCGGCTTGATCCTTAAGCCGCCCCAGAACTCGGGTACCGGAATTTTCTCCTGGCCCTCAAACTTCACCTCCACCTCTTTCACCCAGCCCTCTAATTCCTCCCTTCCCTCCAGTACCTGGCTCTGCCTACTGGCCCAAGCCCCTAATCTGCTCCCACGAATCCGAGTATCATAGTACTTCTGGCTTTCCTCCCTACTCAACCTCTCTACCCGTCCTTCAACACGGACCTGCCGCTCTAATTCTCTCCACCAGAAGGTCAGGCTCGCCCATTTATTGCTCTCCAGATCCTTCGCTTTCTTGCTCGTCCCGAAGTTCGAGTAAATGACGAATCCTGTATTGTCCAATTCCTTCAGGTACACCATCCTTGAACTGACTCTGCCAGAAGGCAGGGAGGCAGTGGAAAGGCATACTGTTTCAGGTTGGTACACGCCATTGGATTGCGCGTGCGTGAACCAGCTGTGGAACTGGGTGAGCGGTGACGAAGCATCTAGATCTGACCTTTCGAGAGCTCCTTTAGTGTATTGTTCTGCTTGGGAATTTGTTTTATCGTTCGCTGGTGCAACTGCAAACAGTTAGATGGATAGCCTGATGTAGGGGTGAAATGGGGTTCTTACAGATCAGCTTGGATATGTTTTGCTTTGAGTGCTGAGCCATTTTGAGGAAGCTGGGCTTGTATGATAAATTTGGCACTCGATGCATGGGGTGAAGATTATTTTTGTAAGTGATGTTCGGATGACTGGAATATTCTTTGTTTATGATGACGAAATTGACGTCGCACTAGTTATGTGGGGTGGCAGCCTTGTCTTGAGATTTCAGCCTTGTCTCATGCCTTCCCCACTCATTCATCGTACAACAGCCTTTCTTTGGGATAGAAGTCTACAGGTCGACAATTAGAGGTGGCGCAGTATTCATGCCTTGATCACCTCTTCAAATATTTGAAGCAGAGGTTCAGATTCTGCTAAAAGCCGGGCTTCAGACATGCTTTCTAGGATATTCCCATCATCCAGTACGCCATTCAATTCAAGCCCCATGCAGTTTTAATCCAGGCTAGGAGCTAAGGATATCAAACTGAATCTCAATTCTCCTCCTCCAACCTCGGCTTCTCTCTTCAAAAATCGCCTAACACCCAAATCCAACGCCTTTTCACAAAGCACATCCTCTTCCTCCCCAAGAACTCCTCTGTCTAGAGGCCCCTTTCGTCTACCATCCATCTCCCACAAGTGATGCTTCTCATCCTTGACAAAGCATACATAGTGCAAGTCAACGTTGTCCTCAGCATCCGGCGCAGAACTTTGGCCTTGGCGTGCAGCACTCTGGTGTGCATTCTCTAGAGCTTGGGAGTTGTATAGCAGATCTGCTCGCTCATTGGGTCCTAGCGATGTAGCATCGTTGACCAGCTTATCAAGATCCGATCCCTTTTCTATTAGCTCGATCAGTATAACTTCCTAGTCAAACTGCAGAAGCTCTTACCGATAAAGGCTCTCGAACTACCATTACTAACAGCATGCAATATCCCAATCAACCCACAAGCATTCCTGATAGTCTGCTTATACCAGATTACCGGCTCGCCTGCCCCCTTACCATCGTATTCAGTCTTGTCGCTGTCTTCTTGTACGCGGAAGCTTTCGTATGATTTGCTGACCGGAAACACGAGAAGGAGGGCGTTTGCAGGGCGGGGTACAAAGGCGAGGAGGTCGGGATCTTCGATGCTGAAGACATCGTGAAAGGACAGAGCTGTTGAGAGGCCGAGCTTATGGACCAGAGCGGACATTACTTCGGGGTTATTTTCTATATAGTAAATATTAGTTCGAGTGCTAAGATGATGGAGCTGTATTACCGAGAGGTACGAAAGCCTTGCGGCCTTCAGGGACATCTGGACCATCGAGAGCTGGGGCTGGGGCTTGAGTCGCTGCCATCATATAAATTTCTCGTGAATTTTCTCGCAAAATAAGTATCTTGGGAGGGAGGCTGTAAGTAAAGCGAGCTCTCAAGATTTCAAGACATACAAACAGCGAAACAGCCCCGCCGGCTCGGAAAAACCAGTACCGATAAGTATTCACTAGCGACGACGGCTAATGTTTCCCCTAAAAGTAAACAACTTATAAGCGAGCCACTCTTTACAGGGCCAAACGTGAACTTGACAAGCTTCTATCCTCCAGTCAAAATATCGATGAAACAAAAAAGAATAGTCAACTGGGCATCGTATATCGATGGTAGATACCTACAGGATATTAGTAGTCAAAGCAATTGAGGTAATACCCTAGTCCAAAGGATGTTATGTGTTGCAGGAATGCCCGTCACATGTTTGTCACATGACCTGTCACATGACACATCATACACATGATATATCATATGACTTGCCACATGACTTAGCGCCTTCGCTACGAAGGCCGCTTACCTTAAATAGCTCCTAGTTAGTGAGCTCTTATGAATTAAGATACCTAATATCGTCGTTTGCACCTTATACTTCTTTGTGCCCTCTTCTAGTTTACTATTAAGTTCACTATTAGAGAACCTCCTTGCTATAGGTTATAAGCCCCGCATGCCTATGAATAGCATTCGACAAAATTCCATCGATTAGAGTCTCCTTTATAAACGAAAAGGCTGATCGATATTTTTAAGTTTTTTTTTTTACTCAACTAACGACGCATAATAAGCGTCATTTTAATAATAAAAACAGTAGCTACTCCCCTTCCGGAGCGCTATATAATAATCCAAGCTTACGCAAGATTCATCACTATAGCTGAATCATTAGGACTGATAGCTGAGATTACTAGCTTAATTGCTAAAAGTACTCTACTACCTAAATCATCTATTTTTAAAAGGACTAATATATAGTACTCTAAACTCGAATTCAATAGTTTATCTCTTCCTCTTCTTCCTTCTCCTCCTTTCGATAACTCTATATATAAATATATAAATAAGATATTATTGCTATCTTTAGCTGCCCTTAGCCTCCTTAAGTCTTAAAAGCTTAAAGGCGCAGAGGACTATAGCTAATAGAAGAATAAGGTTTTGAACCTTGCAAAGTCAAACGCCTTGACTATATATCTTTATATAAAAGCTAAAATATATGCTCTACTTAAGGTTGACTTATAGGACTATTCTATTACTCTTAAGGAAAGGGACAATTAGATTAAATAGGAAGCTAAGGAATCTTAAATAAAGCTTACTATTACACTTAATTGTAAACTAGGCCTACTAGCTTATATAGAAGGCGACAAATCTGCCTTAGATATATGAGAAGCTCTTTAAAAATAGTATAAAGGATCTGGAATAGTGCTTAAATATAACGCTATATAGACTTATATTACTATCAAATATAATAACTTCAATTCACTTAAAGCTTACATTATCGCTTTTAGACTTTCAATCACTAAATTAGAAGCTCTCGACTCTGCCCTTCCTTCTTACTAGCACCCTATTATATTTATTACTAGCTGTTCTAGTAGATGGCCTATTTAGGTAGATCGATAATGCTTTAACCTTTACTTAGCTATAGCAGCTAGACGAAAATCAGAGATTACGCTCGAAGCTCTTATTAAAGATATTACTAATAAAGCTTAAGCCTTATAGAGTTTAAAAATGAACGGAACTGTCTTATATAGTAACAAATCGGCTAGCAAGCCGCATTCCTCTAACTATAAGAAGTCAGAAAATAAGAGAGGTTTTAAAGACTTAAAGAAGAGCACCTCTAGGAATACTACTACCTCCTCCCCTAACTCCTCCTATCTTTATTATAAGTAACTAAAGCTATACTATAAGGCAGAAGATTGCTTTACAATTAATAAATCGAAAAGAGAGGCCTAGGAGAAGGACTTAGGAAAGAAGTATATATTCTATTACCTTAAAGGCAAGGACGATAAGTCCTTGCTATTATTATTACCAAAAGGCAAAAAGCCTTTTAAGAAGATTCAGAAGGAAGACGAAGAGTTAGATAATGACCTCTTTAGGCATACTATGCTATTACTAGCCCTAGGGCCAATTCTCACTCGCAAGCCAGGCTTAGGAGTCAATTCCTTACTAGGAGGCGATTCCTCTTTAGGACCGATTTCCACTCGCGGGCTAGGACTAGGAGTCAGTTCGTCTACCTCCTACTTCTTATTAAAATTGAGGAATCGTTAGCTATATAATATAAATGCTAATAAGCACGTTTTTAATAATCTCTTTAAGTTCACTTCTTATACTACTTAAGATAATCTACCCTCCTTAAGTATAGTTAATAGATTTATTTAACCTCTTAGTATTAGTACTTATAAAGTCAATACACTTAAATCTAATAGAAAGGTGTATATTCTTAAGTTAATTAATACTCTTTATATACCTTAATCACCTATCTACTTATACTTAGGTAGTAAACTTAATAAAATCAAAGGCTTCTATCGAAATAGCAAGCTATTCCTATTTAATAAGAAGGAAATTTACACTATCGATAATAATATATATATTAATAAGGAATAGCCTTCTATTAACTCCTTTAGTTATATAAGTAGATATGCTCTCCTAATTATAATTAAGAATAGACCTTTTAATATTAAGCTCTAGTATTATCGATTAGGCTACGCTAGTTTACAAATAGTTAAAAAGACCTAATCTACTATTACTAATATACAGATTAAGGAAATAAAATTAAAGAAGACGCGAATCTGCGCTCCTTGCGAGAAAGGCAGACCTCTTTAATATATTAATAAACGTTTAGCTTGCCCTCGACCTACGAAGGCACTTAATAAGCTATATATTAATATAGTTTATCTAAAGCTAACTAGCCTTAATAGCTATAAATACGCTTTTATCTTTACTTGCGCAGCTATAATAGCTAGGTAGAGATAGACTTATATAAATAAATCTAATGCCTTTAAGGCAAATAAGAAGATGATCAGCCTTTTATAAACTTAGTATAATTGCATAATCAAGCAGTAGAGAACTAATAGAGGTAAGAAGTACTCTTTTATATAAATGCAAATACTTATAGAAAACCTTAGTATAATTTTAAAGGAATCTACTTTATATACGCTAAAATAAGATAGTAGATTAGAATAATTAATTCGTATACTAATAGAAAAGTTGCAAATAGCTATAATTGATTAAAATATCCCTTCCTTTTTCTAGCCTTACCTCCTTCTTTTAATAATATATATTACTATTGAGATGGGTGATACAGCCATCACTCTGATGTATTATCATATGACCCTACTGCTTAGTCAGTAGGATATTGATATATATATAGCTATAGGTAAGAAAGGGGTAACCTTCCTTTCCTAACTTTTACTAATATATCGACTATCGACCTTTAAAAGTTTCTTATACTTATTGCGCTGACTTACTTAAGCTTAATAGGTTATAAGTCTTAGATAGACCGATAATAGATTATTGACTTCCCTTAGAAAGCACTTGCGCTGTAACTATTAGTAGGAAGTTGAACGAGACTTATAGTAAGAGGCGAGCAATCGGCGAATAGGAGGTATGATTCCTTATTTAGCTAACCTATATTGTAAGAGGTGTGATTCCTTACTTTATAACCCCTTTAGTACTATAAGAGGTGTGATTCCTTGCTTTACTATGTTTTATAAGAGGTATGATTCCTTATATTATAGCTTAAAAAACCCTTTTTAATAAGAGGACTTCCTCTCTATTTAATACTTTTATAATACCTGCTATTTAATCATTTCAACTTTTCAATAGGAGGAGTGCCTTTAACTATTTAATTTATTTGATTTTAAATGCAATTCTATTTGAAATAGTAATGGCTTCCAATTCTGATCGAAATACTAGGCCTAAAGACCTTTAACTCTTTCGAAAGAACTGGCAATAATAGTTCGACGATTTAGAGCTTTACTTTAAGAGCAAAGGCATTGAAATAGCGATTTAAAAGACACTTATTAAATACGTAAGAATAGCCCTCTATACTCTTTCTACTAATTCGTCCACTTCCACTTTAATAGCTAATACAATTGCTAAAGATTTACTAAATATATTAAATAAGCTTAGCCTAAGAGCTTTAGTAGATAATAACTGAGATTCTTAAAGGCAGATTTTAAATATGGAAAAGGAGAAGGAGTATAAGCTAGCCTTAGTCAAATATAAGCTTAAGATTAATAGAGGTTTAAGTAATAAAGATAGAGATTTTATTTGAGTTTATAATAATATAAAAATAAGATAGGATACTTTAAAAGTAAAATACTCTTAGACAACTGCCTTTAATACTTAATATCTACTATAGTAGATTACTTTATTTTAATATAGAAAAGATAAAGATAGTAAGGATATAGATATAAATATAGACTCTACTTAATTTATATTATATAAAGTAAGAAGGAAAGTAAGAGCCGCAGATCTTAAGATAGCTATAACTTTTAAGGAAACTTAGCTTTTTAGTTTCCTACTTAATAGCCTTCCTTTTAAGTTTACTATTGCGAAACAATCTCTTCTTATCTAACCCAACCTTAAGATTTATAAGAAGATCGACCTCCTTTGAACTGTTAAGTAAGACCTTAAAGGACGCTCTAAATCGGCAAATGCCGCGTTATAAGGCAACGATAAGCCTAAGAAGAGGAAGGAGCGCGGGATAAGCCTTTGAGCTTATCGGAGATGCTACTTCTATAATAGTACTTATAATATTACTAATTGTAAAGTTAAAAGGCAATTGATTAATATAATTGCTAGCTTTAATATTAAGAAGCAATCGAAGCAGAAGTTAAAAAGCAAACTACCCTTATCCTACTAAAGGCTGCAACTATTAAGGAAAGGTAAAGGAAAAGGCTATTTAGCCAAAACTTTAGCAAATACCTTTAATAATAATAGTAGGTTATTTAAACTTAAATCTACTTTTAATAATTCAAATAATAATTATGATAAAGATACTTATATTTTAAAAGCCGATCTTTGTAAAATCCTTGAATCCGACTGGTATAGTAATACTAGTTGTATAGTATATATAACTGATAAATCCTACCTATTTAAAGGCCTATTTATTAAAATAAAAAGGCGCTCTATTAAGGTTAGCAGTAGAAGGTTGTATATAGATTTAATAGGTATAGTAGAGATGAATATCGCTAGCGTTTCTTTCCTTTTGCAAAATGTTCTCCTTATACTTAGCTTAAGCATTAATCTTTTATTTAATTATAAGATCTATATAGAGTTGAATTATATAAGAGTTTTTAATAATTAATTTATATAGTTTATAAATAATAATTATAAAGTGATCTTTAAAGTTAAAATTAAAGATAGACTTTATATTATCTTAAAGGTAATATTATAGAAATTGACTCCTAGGCCGGACTTATAAGTAGATTCCTTTAAAGAAAGTGTACTCTTTGCCCTAATACAATTAAGCGAGGATAAGGAGAATAGATAGACTTTTAAGCTAAGATTATAAATAAAATTCGCGAAAATGACTCTTAAGCCAAGACTATAGGTAGAGTGTAAGGTATCCTTAAAGATGACTCCTAAGCTAGGATTATAAGTGAATTTGGCAGAAATGACTCTTAGGCTAGGACTGCGAGTGGATTTTGTAAATTCGCTAATAATAACTCTTAGGCCAGGACTGTAAGTGAAATTCGCAAATTCATTAGAGACGACTCTTAAGCTAAGACCGCGAGTAGATCTTGCGGTTTTATTAAAAATGACTCTTAAGCTAGGCTTGCAATTAGAAAACGGCAAAACCTTAAACTACTATCATTAGTCCTTTTTAGCTGTTGATAATAAAGCATCGACTGATAATAGGCTATTAAAGCTATTAGAAGCCAAAAGCCTATTAAAGTATTAGTTAATATATAAAAGATTTGCATATCTAAGGCTAGAGAAATTAAAGGGCCTATATAAGGTCTTAATTTTAAAACAGAAGATCTAAATACTAAAGGATCGCTTAATATGCTAAATTTGCAAGCTAATAAAACTTTAAAATCGGATGTAAATTAAGCTTAGTCTATAGAAAGATTCGATACTAGCGCTAATATCTATTAATACTATTAGACTATTTATAACTTTAATTAAAGGAAATAATTAGTTTTCTTAAATAGTAGATAACTCTACTTAGTAGATATAGACTATTTGCATTAGAATTAAATCTGAGCTTATAGAAAAGCTGGAAACTTAAAAAGTGATAAAGGAACGCTAGACCTAGTTAAAGCTAATAGCTATTAAGTCTAATAACGTATTAGAGATTAGGGCAAAGCTTAATAAATAGGTAAAATAAGGAGTTTGCTATAAACTAACTATAATATATAAAGGTTCCTATTAGAATAGCATCGCTAAGCGAAGCATTTAGCAAGCAGAGACTGATTATTACGCTTTATTATAAGATGCTAACCTACTATTGGAATTCTAAGACCTTACAGTTAAGGCAAACGCATACTTATAAAATAGAATAGGTAGTAGACTAATAGTTAATAGCACTTAAATATCTTTATATAAAGTATATTTTAAATAGAAACTAAGCTTAGACTATATTTATATCTTTAGAAGCGTCTGCTACTCTTATATTAGCCTAAAGTCTTAGCCCGCAGGTATAAAGAGTAAGAAGCTAATAGACTAAGGTAGAGAGTATATATTTGTTAAGTATATTAAATAGATAATAAAGCAATAGATAGTATACGCGCTAGACTTAGGGCAAGTAATTATATCTTTAGTAGTTGAGTTTAATAAATCTTAAAATAGGAAGGAGCTATCCTTAAAGCTTTGTATACTTAAAGATTCGCAAGGTATACTACTTAATAGTGATACTATTAAGTCGAACTAATAACCCCTTTCTCTAAGCTTAGGTATATTAAGCGCACCTGCTGATCGATGACCTATTAGTCACCTAAAGGCCGAATAGACTATTCCTATCGTCTGCGAACTGCTTAAAGTATAGAATAACTTTAATATCGTCATCCCTTTAGTTAAAGCACCTATAGTAAAGGATATTCCCAAAATAGGTATAAGTAATAATAAGCCTTTACTATTAGAAAGCGGTTCTTTAAATAATAAGCCTATAGAACCTATAGCCGAACCTACGCCTTTGAAGAGGAATAGAGACCTAGAACTAGAAGACACTTTAGACGAACGCGAGTCTAAGCGTATCTAAGCTATAATAGCGCATAGGATTTATAAGCTCAAACTCTAATAGAGCTTTAATAAAGATAATGCGTTCTTAGCCGCTAGGAGGATAATGAAAATCTCTCTTCTAAAGATGTATAATAAAGCTATTAATAACCTAAAGAATAGAGTAGTATAAAATAAGGCAATCTAAGAGGAGATAAGCTCTCTTATTACAAATGGCATATAGATAGAGGAACCGACGCTAAAGAACGTGAACCTAGTATTAATAAAGTAGGTCTTTATAATCAAAATATATGCAAATAGGACCTTAGAATATTATAAGGTAAGGCTTATAGCTAAAGGCTTCTCCTAATAGTATAGAGAAGACTACTTTAATACATTTGCGCTAATAGTTTATATAGATACCCTTTGTATATTTATAGCAATAGTAGCCGCTAAGGACCTTGAATATAGATAGTATGATATTAAAAATGCATTTACTAAAGCGACTATAAAGGAATGGATTTTTCTCTCCCGACCTAATAGTATTTTTATACGCGCTGGCTACTCCCTTTATATACTCTATAGTATCTATAGGCTTAAATAATCAGCCTATAATTAGAACCTTTTATATAGCTCTACTCTAATAGAAATAGGATTCGTTTAAAGCCTAGCTAACCCTTATTTGTTTACCTATACTAAGCGTAGAATCAAGTTGCTATTATATATCGATAATATTACTATAGCTATAAAAACAACTACTTAATTAGATTGGTTCTTTATAACAATTCGGAAACGTTTTAATACTAAGGATCTAAGGGGAATTTATAAGATCCTTAGCATCTGCGTTATAAGGAACCGCTCTACTCGAGAACTCTAGTTGAATTAAGAGTAGTATATTAAGAAGATCCTAGACTAAATAGGACTTTCTACTTATGCTCTTAACTTTAAGCTAAAGTGTACTCCAATCGAAGGAAAGTATAATAAGTTAGAGCCTGCTAATGAAAATAAGTAGAAAGGAGATCTGAAGAAGTATTAATAGGATATTAGAGCAATTATATATACTATAGTATATATAAGACCAAATATCGCCTTTATTACTAGGCAACTTAGTCAGAACTTAAAGGATCTAACGATTTAATATAAGAATATAGTCAAGCGACTTAAAAGGTACCTTCGATTAATAATTATATAAAAGGTAAGATACAGACTAATGAAATATATAAGCGCAAAGCTTAAGGTATATACCGATTCCGATTAGGCAAATATAAAAGGTTAGAAAAGTATATTTAAAAGCGTAGCAATACTATATAGTAGACCTATATT
Source organism: Diplocarpon mali (assembly GCA_024741835.1). NCBI lineage: Eukaryota > Fungi > Ascomycota > Leotiomycetes > Helotiales > Drepanopezizaceae > Diplocarpon > Diplocarpon mali. Next base: position 148,392 of record JAENRP010000012.1, read on the forward strand.
ATAAAGAAGTAGGAAGTAGAAATCAATAGCTACTGCAAGCATTAAGGCTAAATATATATTAATATTATTAAATTATAAGTAAGGATTATAAATCGCCTAAGTTTTAAAAGATATAGGTTTTATTAAGTATATTAAATAAGATAGGAATTATATTAATCTTTAAGTAGATAATATAAGGGCAATTGCACTTATAAAGAATCTACACTTATATAAGCGATCGAAATATATTAATATTATCTACTACTTTATTTATAACCTTATTATAAAGAATAAGTTATTAATTACCTATATCTTAATTAATTAAATAGTAGTAGATGGATTTATAAAGCTATTAAAGACGGTTATAAAGTTCAAAGCGTTTAAAGATATATTAAGGTTATAAAAGATAGTAGAGGCTTAATAGGCTTAAGGACGACTCCTAGGCCTGCCTTGCGAGTTAGGTCATATAGTCTTATAGAGTAAAGTTTTTTTTAAATCGACTCCTAGGCTTAGACCGCGAGTCAAGTTATATAGTCTTATAAAGGAACGCTTTTAGAAATTTAACTCTTAGTCCTGCCTTGCGAGTAGGATTAGTAATTTTAATAGAGGTTACTATTAATTAATTGTTTTTAATTTAAAGAGATACCTAAGAGTTGGATTAGCGCAAAAGGATAGTTATTGTTTTCTTAACTATAGGTCAATTGGAGTAAGGTCTAAGTAAGGATATTAAGATAGGTAATATAACTATTACTTTAATATATTATTATATAATCCTATTGCTTAATTAATAGGATATTAATATATATATAGCTATAAGTAAGAAAGGGGTAACCTTCCTTTTCTAACTCTTACTAATATATCGACTATCGACCTCTAGAAGTTTCCTATACCTACTGCGCCGACTTACTTAAGTTCAATAATTACCAATCTTACCGCCTTTGATATTCTAAGCGGCAAGACTTTATATAAGGTCTTTTAGGATAATATTAAGCCTAATAAGCCTTATACTCCCTTAGTTAAGCATCTTCGAGTACTAGGCTATTGTATCTATATGCTAATTAAGAAAGAAAGGCGAACTTAAAGCAATAAACTCGCTCTAAGAGTAGAGGTAGGTACTCTTATCGGATTTGATAGTAGAAGTATCTATCAAATCTATATACTATTGCAAATAGGTGAAAAGATTATTCGATTATCTTACGTTCAATTTGATAAAGACGGCCTAATTATAAAGCTGCAATTAAGGGGTGATTTCACTCTTAGGCTAGGACTATAAGTCAATTCTGACTCTTACGATAATAATAATTTCACTCCTGGGCCGGGACTGCGAGTCGATTCAAGAGAAGCTAATAAAGCTGAGCTTCCAACTTTAAGAAAGAGAGGAAGACCTCTTAGTTTAAAGAACAAGGCTTACCCTTAGCCTTCTAAGAAGAGAGCTACTCGCTTAACTTATACTCTTAGATTTAAAGCTGATAACTCTAATAATAAGGAAGCCTATTTAGGCGCCTTCTATATAACCTTACTCAACTCTCCTTACCTAAATGACTTAAAAATAGTCGAATAAGCCCTCTCTTGCGCCGATACTAATAAATAGCGATCTGCGATCAACTTTAAGTACAATTCCCTCGCTTATAAAAATATATAAGTAATAGTAAAACGCTTAAAACTCTTTAAAGATAATAGAGTACTTAGATCGAGACTTATCTTTAAAATAAAAAGAGACTAAAATAGGGAAATCTCCTAATAAAAGGTCAGATTCGTCGTATAAGGCTATATATAATAATAAGGTCGCGATTACAATTAGACATTTGCTAAAGTATGCAAATCTGCAGTTTAAAAGATCGCAATTGCGCTTATAGCGCTATACGACTTTAAGCTAAATCAGTTTAATATTAAGATAGCTTTCCTTAATTTAAAAGCTGACTTTAATATTTATATTAAGTTACCTCTTAGATATACTTAAGATAAGGTCGTTCTTTTACCTTAAGACTACTATCTTAAGCTTCTTAAGGCCTTATATAGCTTAAAGCAATCTTTATAACTATAGTAAGAAAAGCTACGGTCCGAGCTGCAAAAGCTCGATTTTCAACCTCTTAATACTAATAATTGCGTATATATTAACTGCGCCTCTCGGATTCTTATTATCACCTATATTAATAACTTCCTTATAATAGCAAAAAAGGGTAATATATATAATAAGTTTAAGAGAGATCTTCGCAACCTCTTCGAGATTATAGGTAGCAAACCGGCTAACTACTTCTTAAGAGTACGTATAGTTAGAGATTAATAAAATAGAACAATCTCACTTTATTAAAATGCCTATATTAATAAGGTTCTTAAACGTTTTTATATAACTAATTGCAAAAGCGTACTAACGCCTTTTGCTAATAGCTATAAAGTTTATATAGTCAAATTTAAAGGCCAAGCCACTCTATAAGAAGTGAAGCTATATTAGGAGATCTGCGATTTATTATAGTACCTTGCGCACTATACGCATTAGGATATACTATACTACTACTCTATTCTTAGCAAATTCCTTATTAACCCTTTACTATAATATATAGTAGCTTTAAAACGAGTTTTATAATACTTATAGGGAACGCGATTCTATTATACTACCTTTAGAAGTAAAACAACTAACCTAAAGCTTTAGAAATTGTATAGCTACTGCGATTCTGACTAAGCAGGTGATAAAGGAACTAGAGCCTTCTATTCTGAGGCCGTCTTCTTCCTTAATAATAGTATAATTACCGCCTCCTTTAAGCGATAAACTATTATCGCTCTCTTATCTACTAAGGTAGAGTATATCGCTATATTATTAAGCTTAAGTGAGTCGGCGCAGTAGGTAAAGGAGGCTTCTAAAGGTCGATGGTCGATATATTAGTAAGAGTTAGGGAAGGAAGGTTACCCCTTTCTTCTTTATAGCTATATACGTATTAATATCCTACTAATTAAGCAGTAGGGTTATATAATAATATATTAGAGTAATAGCTATATTACCTATCTTAATACCCTTACTCAGACCTTACTCTAATTGACCTACAGTTAGGAAAATAATAACTATCCTTTTGCGCTAATCCAACTCTTAAGTATCTCTTTAAATTAAAAATAATCAATTAATAGTAACTTCTATTAAAATCACTAATCTTACTTATAAGGTGGGACTAGGAGTCAAATTTCTAAAAGCGTTCCTTTATAAGATTATATGACTTGACTTGCGGTCTAGGCCTAGGAGTTGATTTAAAAACTTTCCTTTATAAGACTATATGATCTAACTCGCAGGGCAGGCCTAAGAGTTGTCCTTAAGCCTATTAAGCCCTTACTATCTTCTGCAACCTTAGTATATCTTTAAACGCTTCGAACTTTATAACTGTCTTTAATAGCTTTATAAATCTATCTACTACTATTCGATCGATTAAGATATAGGTGATTAATAACTTATTCTTTATAATAAGGTTATAAATAAAGTAGTAGGTAATATTAATATATTTTAATCACTTATATAAGTGTGGATTCTTTGCAAGTGCAATCGCCTTTATATTATCTGCTTAAAGATTAATATAGTTCCTATCTTATCTAATATACTTAGCGAAACTTATATCTTTTAAAACTTAGGCAATTTATAATCTTTACTTACAATTTGATAATATTAATATATATTCGGCCTTAGTGCTTGCGGTAGCTACTGATTTCTACTTCCTACTTTCTTATAATATAAGTCTGCTATATAATACTATTACGCTTTTAGATATACTTTTCTAACCTTTTATATTTGCCTAATTAGAATCGGTATATACCTTAAGCTTTACGCTTATATATTTTATTAGTCTATATCTTACCTTTTATATGATTATCAATTGAAGGTACCTTTTAAATCGCTTAATTATATTCTTATATCGAATTATTAGATCCTTTAAGTTCTGATTAAGTTGCTTAATAATAAAGGTAATATCTGGTCTTATATATACTATAGTATATATAATCGCTCTAATATCCTATTAGTATTTCTTTAGATCTTCTCTTTACTTATTTTTATTAGTAGGCTCTAACTTATTATACTTTCCTTCAATTGGAGTACGCTTTAGCTTAAAATTAGGAGTATAAGCAAAGAGTCCTATTCAGTCTAAGATCTTTTTAATATACTATTCTTAATTTAATTAGAGTTCTTAAGTAGAGCGGTTCCTTATAACGCAGATGCTAAGGATCTTATAAATTCCCCTTAGATCCTTAGTATTAAAATATTTCCGAATTATTATAAAGAACTAATCTAATTAAGTAATTGTTTTTATAGCTATAGTAATATTATTAATATATAGTAGCAACTTGATTCTACGCTTAATATAGGTAAATAGATAAGGGTTAGCTAAGCTTTAAATAAATCCTATTTCTATTAAAGTAGAGCTATATAAAAGGTTTTAATTATAGGCTGATTATTTAAGCCTATAGATATTGCGAAGTATATAAAGAGAGTGGCTAGCGCATATAAGAATACTATTAGGTTAAGAGAGAAAAATCTATTCCTTTATAATTACTTTAGTAAATGCATTTTTTATATTATACTATTTGCATTTAAGGTCTTTAGCAGCTACTATTACTATAAATATACAAAGGGTATTTATACGAACTATCGGCGCAAATGTATCGAAGTAGTCTTCTTTATACTATTAGAAGAAGCCTTTAGCTATAAGCCTTACCTTATAATGCTCTAAGGTTCTATTTACATATATCTTAATTATAAAGACCTACTTTATTAATACTAGGTTTATATCCTTTAGCGTTAGTTCCTCTATTTATATACTATTTATAGTAAAAGAGCTTATCTCCTCTTAGATTACCTTACTTTATACTACTTTATTCTTTAGATTATTAATAGCTTTATTATACATTTTTAAAAGAGAGATTTTTATTATCCTTCTAGCGGCTAAGAATATATTATCTTTATTAAAGCTTTATTAAAGTTTAAGCTCGTAGATCCTATATGCTATTATAACCTAGATACGCTTAAACTCGCGTTTATTTAAAGTATCTTCCGATTCTAGGTCTCTATTCCTCTTTAAAGACGTAGGTTCAGCTATAGGTTCTATAGGCTTATTATCTAAGGAACTGCTTTCCAATAGTAAAGGCTTATTATTACTTATACCTATTTTAAGAATATCCTTTACTATAAGTACTTTAATTAAAGGGATAATAATATTAAAGTTATTTTATACTTTAAGTAGTTTGCAAACGATAGGAATAGTCTATTCGGCCTTTAGGCAACTAATAGGTTATCGATTAGCAGGTACGCTTGATATGCTTAAGCTAAGAGAAAGGGGTTATTAGTTTAGCTTAATAGTATTACTATCAAGTGGTATACCTTGCGAATCTTTAAGTATATAGAGCTTTAAGGATAGCTCCCTCTTATTTTAAGATTTATCGAACTTAACTATTAAAGATATAATTACTTACCTTAGATTTAGCATATATACTATCTATTACTTTATTATCTATTTAATATACTTAATAAATATATATTCTTTACCTTAATTTATTAGCTTCTTACTTTTTATACTTATAAGCTAGGACTTCAGGCTAATATAAGAGTAGCAGACGCTTTTAAAAACGCAAATATAGTCTAGGCTTGGTTTCTATCCGAAATATGCCTTATATAATGATATTTAAGTGCTATTAACTATTAGTCTACTACCTATTCTATTTTATAAGTATACGTTTACTTTAATCGCAAGGTCTTAGAATTCTAATAGCAGGTTAGCATCTTATAATAGAGTGCAATAGTTAGTCTTTACTTATTAAATGCTTTGCTTAGCAATACTATTCTAATAGGAACCTTTATATATTATAATTAATTTATAATAAACTTCTTATTTTACCTATTTATTAAGCTTTACCTTAATCTCTAATGTATTATTAGACCTAATAGCTATTAGCTTTAACTAAGTCCAGCGTTCCTTTATCACTTTCTAAGTTTCTAGCTTTTTTATAAGCTTAGATTTAATTCTAATATAAATAGTCTATATTTATTAAGTAGAGTTATCTACTATTTAAGAAAACCAATTATTTCCTTTAATTAAGGTTATAAATAGTCTAGTAGTATTAATAGATATTAGCGCTAGTATTGAATCTTTTTATAGACTAAGCTTAGTTTGCATCCAATTTTAAAGTTTTATTAGCTTGCAAATTTGGTATATTAAGTGATCCTTTAGTACTTAGATCTTCTATTTTAAAGTTAAGACTTTATATAGGCCCTTTAATTTCTCTAGCCTTAAATGCGCGAATCTTCTATATATTAGCTAATACCTTAATAAGCTTTTGGCTTTTAATAGCTTTAGTAGCCTATTATTAGTCGATACTTTATTATTAGCGGCTAAAAAGGACTAATAATAGCAGTTTAAGGTTTTGCCGTTTTCCAATTGCAAGCCTAGCTTAAGAGTCGTTTTTAATAAAACTATAAGATCCACTTGCGGTCCTGGCTTAAGAGTCACTTCTGACGAATTCGCAAATTTCACTTAAAATCCTAGCCTAAGAGTCATTTCTACGAATTTCACTTGCGATCCTAGCCTAAGAGTTATTATTAGTAAATCTGTAGAATCCACTTGCAGTCCTAGCCTAGGAGTCATTTCTACTAAATTCACTTATAATCCTAGCTTAAGAGTCACCTTTAAAGATACCTTACAATCTACTTATAGTCTTAGCTTAAGAGTTATTTTCGCGAATTTTACTTGCGATCCTAGCTTAAGAGTCTATCCATTCTCCTTATCCTCGCTTAATTATATTAGGGTAAAGAGTGCACTTTCCTTAAAGGAATCCACTTATAGGTTTAGCCTAAGAGTCAATTTTTATAATATTACCTTTAAGATAATATAAAGTCAATCTTTTATCCAGCTGCAAGATCTATACAGAGTTGAATTGTATGGGAGTTTTTAATAATTAATTTATATGGTTTATAAAAAATTGATGCCTAGGCTAGGCATAAGGAGAACATTTTGCAAAAGGAAAGAAACGCTAGTAACATTCATTTCTACTATACCTATCGAGTCTATATATAACCTTCTATTACTAACCTTAATAGAGCGCCTTTTTATTTTAGTAAGCGGGCCTTTAAATAGGTAGGGTTTATCAATTATATATACTATATAACTAGTATTACTATACTAGTCGGATTTAAGGATCTTATAAAGATCGGCTTTTGAAATATAGGCATCTTTATTATAATTATTATCTAAATTATTAGAAGTGGATTTAGGTTTAGATAACCTATTATTATTATTAAAGGTGTCTACTAAAGTTCTGGCTAAATAGCCTTTTCCTTTGCCTTTCCTTAGTAGTTATAGCCTTTAGTAGGATAAGGGTAATTTGCTTCTTAACTTTTGCTTTAATTGCTTTTTGATATTAAAGCTAGCAACTATATTAATCAATTGCCTTCTAACTTTATAATTAGTAATATTATAAGCATTATTATAGAAGTAGTATCCCTAATAAGCTTAAGGGCTTGTCCTACGCTCCTTCCTCTTCTTAAGCTTGTCTTTGCCTTATAACGTAGCATTTGCCGATTTAGAGTATCCTTTAAAGTCTTGCTTAATAGTTTAAAGGAGGTCGATCTTCTTATAGATCTTAAGGTTAGGTTAAATAAGAAGAGATTGTTTTATAATAGCAAACTTAAGAAGGAGGCTATTAAGTAGGAAATTAAAAAGCTAAGTTTCCTTAAAAGTCATAGCTATCTTAAGATCTATAGCTTTTACTCTCTTTCTCACTTTACATAGTATAGACTAAGCAGAGTCTATATTTATATCTATATCCTTACTATCTTTATCTTTTTTATATTAAAATAAAGTGATCTACTATAGCAGATATTAGGTATTAAAGGCAGTTATCTAAGAGTATTTTGCCTTTAAAATATCCTATCTTATCTTTGCATTATTATAAACTTGAATAAAATCTTAGTTTTTATCGCTTAAACCTCTATTAATCTTAAGCTTGCATTTAGCTAAGGCTAGCCTATACTCCTTTTCCTTTTCTATATTTAAAATCTGCCTTTAGGATTCTTAATTATTATCTATTAAAGCTCTTAAGCTAAGCTTGTTTAATATATCTGGTAAATCTTTAGTAGTTGTATTAGCTATTAAAGTAGAAGTAGACAAATTAGTAGAAGGAGTATAAGGGGCTATTTTCACATATTTAATAAGTATCTTTTAAATTGCTATTTTAATACCTTTGCTTTTAAAGTAAAGCTTTAAATCGTTGAACTATTATTACTAGTTCTTTTAAAAGAGTTGGAGGTCTTTAGGTCTAGTGTTTTAATTAGAATCGGAAGCTATTGCTATTTCGAATAGAATTGCATTTAAAATCAAATAAATTAAATAGTTAAGGGCACTCCTCTTATCGAAAAGTCGAAATGATTAAATAATAGGTGTTATAGAAGTATTAAATAAGGAGGAAGTCCTCTTATTAAAAAGGGTTTTTAGGCTATAACGCAGGGAATTATACCTCCTACGAAATATAGTAAAGTAAGGAATTATACCTCTTGCAGTACTAAAGGGGTTATAAAGCAAGGAATCACACCTCTTATAATATAGGTTAGCTAAATAGGGAATCATACCTCCTATTCGCCGATTGCTCGCCTCTTACTATAAGTCTCGTTCAACTTCCTACTAATAGTTGCAGCGCAAGTACTTTCTAAGGGAAGTTAATAATCTATTATTAGTCTAGCTAAGGCTTATAACCTATTAAGCTTAAGTGAGTTAGCGTAGTAAGTAAAGAAGGTTTTTAAAGGTCGATAGTCGATATATTAGTAAGAGTTAGGGAAGGAAGGTTACCCCTTTCTTCCTTATAGCTATATATATATTAATATCCTACTGACTAAGCAGTAGGGTTATATGATAATACATCAGAATGATAGCTGTATCACCTATCTTAACATATATGCAAATTCGCATAAGAGGCCTCTTAGATACACTAAGTACTTAAGGAAATAGGCTACGCTAGCGATAACGCTACTAAAGTCGAGATAATCTGCGATAACTAAAGAGCCCTTTATCTTACTAAAAACCCCGAATATTACTAGAGAACAAAGCATATTAATATTAAGTTCTATTATATTTAGCAAAAGCTTCGGAAAGGCCATTTGGACCTTTAGTATACGAATACTAAAGATAATACTGCTAATAGACTTACTAAAAGCTTAAATAGCTCTAACTACGCCGCCTTTATCAAATTGTTAAATATAAAGGTTCTATACCTTAATTAAAGGGTGATTTTTTTTTGCACCTCTATTATAGGGTGATTTTTTTTACACTTCCATTAAGGGGAGATTTTTTTTTCTACTCCTGGGCCAGGCCCGCGAGTTGATTTTGACTTTTTAAGAGGTGGATTTTCTACTCTAGAGTAGAGCGCGCTAGTGAACTCTACTCTATTTCCTATATCTGCAGGTTGATTTTTCATGCGAAACTGTAGATTATAACAAAAGTTATAACGTTATATATGTTACTAGCGAGTACCTTTAAAGGTCTCCCTAGAGGGGTATATTGCAAGAATGCCCGTCACATGTTTATCATATAACCTATCATATGATATATTATACATATGATATATCATATGACTTGCTATATGACTTAGCGCCTTCGCTATAAAGGCCGCTTACCTTAAATAGCTCCTAGTTAGTAAGCTCTTATGAATCAAGACACCCAACATCGTCGTTTGCACCTTATACTTCTTCGTGCCCTCTTCTAGTTTACTATCAAGTTTACTATCAGAGAACCTCCTTGCTACATTATGAAAGAGTAATGAATTTACTTTGACGACTCTCTGTAGTAAATACACATATGTCATTTTTGAAGTTATATGGTATTTCGAGTTCACCCCCACCTGCAGGTGTTTCTTACGAGGTGACCTCAATATTAGCCGGTGGTCCATATGAATTTTCGACATGAGACTGAGCTTACAATGCTTTTCGAATGATCTGGAGGATATTGGCCACTACCACACTGACAGAACCATATACTCTTCGCAACTGAATCATTTGGCTCCTTTTTGGCGAACGCAAAACTTCATAGCCAAGTTCACGGGTGTGGCTCGCTCACGAAAATTGCTAGTTAAGGGGTGGAGAGCGAGGAGATCCCAGAAACTTATTCCCCTGGGTCCTCATAGTCTCCTTCAGACTCATTGGGGTCTTCAATGGAGAATAATAACTATGTTCGTTCGGGGGCCATGCTAAGTAGACGAATTAATGGCCGCCAACTTCAGCCCGGTATCGAAGTGGCTACAGCTTCAAGCAACATAACCTCGCAGCTTTCGTCCTTATCGTCTGTGAAGACAACGGGTACAAGCTTATCGTACTTTCTCAGAAAATTAATGAGAATTGCCGTAAAATATTCTCCTCTGATCGTAGTCCGACGGCTGTCATTCTTCCAGACAAATAACGAAAATATTTCAGTATTCACATTGGGTGCCCAAATACCAAGCATTTTCCCGGCTATCTTATGGCTCGCACTTCAATCACCATGATTGACATTACAGATCCAGCTTTGCCATTAATCCAGAAGATCCTATCACCAGGTTCGAGCTCTTCTCAAAGCAGCTGTATCGTCTCTACTCAGCTTCCTAGTCCTGGAAGACCCACTCGAATGTCTGACAAGGTGCTTCTGGTAACATGCCGGGCGAGTCCTTATGTACATGTCGGTGAAGAGTAGCATGTGAGGTTCAAACTTGAAAAGAACTCCGCCGCTATCGAGCTGGGACTTGAAGATGTCCTTTTAGCAGACCAGGAGACCGAATATTCGTGGATGGCGTTAAATCTCAGACGAACTCACGTTGACCTCTCTTGTTCAGCCCACTGCCGAATGGGATGAGTCAATGCTTGACCCATAGCCGCCTACAAAATATGCCATCTATACCACGCTTCAGATTCGCGTGTGCTACGTTTCGTGGACAGGGAAATGGAGATATCGATAAGGCGGCCAAGACGATGATTAAAACCTTGGGAATAAACCTGCAAGGGAGTCGGCTTCCACAAATCACCGAATGGGTCCAAGCCAGAGCCTTTCAATTTCCTCAAGACCAACTCTTGTATGATGCTAAGAAGATTAAAGTTTCTACGCCAAGATATAACGACTCAGGTGAGTGCACTTAAAATCAGAGTAAGCTGCATGAGCACCTGAAGAAAAGTGGTATCGTTGTTGCGGTTCAATATACAGAAGTTGATCAATAAGTGACAAGATCAAAAATGCAGAGGCCGTCATCCCATCATACCAATGCCAAGGCTCCAAACGCCTTCCGTGTACTTCCCATTCCCGCCCAAATAGCAAGCGTTAATACAGGACTTCTTGATTGAACGCTGAGCGCCGCCCTTACTTCAAGTTTCATTGGCTATCGAGCGCCCTCGCCCGGCCACCTTCAACAATGATCTGTTCATCGATCCTCTTGTCCGTTTCTCCGTATTCAAGTCTCTTCCAAGTCCGAATACGTGCTTCATTCATGTCAATATCGAAGAACCTGACCCGGCGATGGTATCCACCGTAGCCTCCATAGCCCCCAAAACCCGCGCCCCCAGCGTAGCACATCCACATTGCTGGATTTTTGGATTCATTGCTCGTTAAAGAGCAGTACTCGTTGGCATGGTCATGGCCACAGGATAGCATGACGACTCCTTCTTCCACGAGTGCGTCCCTAAAGCCCGAGTTGAACCCAGGAGCTGTGACGCCTTCTCGCCATTCTCCCACTCTTGGAAGAGTGTCATCCCTATATTCGGGTAGCGGGATGTGAATGAATGCCAGATTCATGTGAATGTGGGTATAGCCAGCGTGCTTCTTCTTCAGCCCTTGAGCGGTATTCTTAAACCAGTCAATTTGGTTCTTTTTCAGCCAGTCATAGCCTTTGAAGTTTCGCTCGTCAGGGGAGTACGCATGCGTATCTAACAAGTAGATCGAGAGTGCCGAGTGTTTAGAGCCTCCTTGCGCAAGGACCTCAACGACATAGTTACCGACGCCATCGATATCTTCGGGACCTGCAGCAGAAAGCGAGTATGGTAGAGACTCTATTATTGACATTTGCTCGGAGCGAGGAAGGGAACCCTCGTCGTCATGATTACCGAATATGGTGGCGTAAGGAATCTTACGCTTGATGAAGAGTTCAGCGTATTTGAGAATTGCCTGAGAGAAGTTAGTCCAAAGGCCGAGTGGATTACATCCTGTAGTGATAAGAATGTTTCAAGTTGAGTCTACTTACGCTTTGAGCATCAGGGGCCGTCTCTCCGTTGATCTGATCTCCACTCAACACGACTAGGTCCGGCTTCTCTTCATCCAGAAGTCTTCCCACAAACTCTAAAGTCCGTGGATCAGCTTCGCATTTACCGCCATTGTGCCCGACGGGCATCTCGTCCCTACAATGTCCCGTGCCCGTGCTCAGATGGAGATCTGCTGCTTGTAATATTTTGAACTTTCCATTCTCTCCGATTCTTGGCACTGGCCTCGATTGTGTTGCCTGCTTGCCTCTCCTTATGCTCAGTCTAGCTTCATGCCCCTCGCCGCTCGTATCCAGCAGCATCGCTGTCCCGACTATCTGCCAACCATCTCTTGGGTCTACCGCATCTGCCCCAAATAAGACATCGACCGCCGTAACTGCTTCGTTCGAATCGCTAGCATGCCGTTTTGCTGATCTTTTTAACCATAACCCCGTTGGTCTGGACTCCCATCTTGTATCCCCTTCTCCTATCACTCCAGTATTTGGGTCCAATCTTCCAACTGTCACACCAATGACGACTCTATCTTCAGGTAAGAGTTCCTCTTCCTTCTTTCGTTTGACATGCACGAATGCGCTGCTGAACCAGCTTTTCCCCAGGTACAAATCCTTCTCTACCCGATGCCAAATATCAGAGTCAAGCTTGCAGGACGTGAATAAATTGAGGCGCGAGCAAGAAGTTACTGTTATTTCGGTAATTACTGAGCCGGGATGGTGTGCTGGTAGAGCATTGTGGATCGCCGATGGTAGAACTCGGAAACGGTTGTCAAGGGTGAAGATGACTACGACGGTCAAAATACCCACGACACCAAGCTGGCATGCCGTGCGAACCTGTGCGAGCAGCGTTAACGTTTTGTTCCATACATTGCAAGGGGTTCGCCTACAATTCGTCTGGTCATCTTGCAGCTGTTGATGAGTTGTATGCCACCGCAAAAGAATAAGCTTGATGGATTCGAAGTCCAGGCCTATCTATCCGCAGGTTTCATTAGTAGGTCATCGCGCGCATTTTAGAATGAGTTTATAAGTTCGCGACTGCCGTGCTAGGGGGAGGTTCGGTTTTCTGCCCATGTTTGCAAGGCTTCTTGAGACAAACCTGGGGTTGAGCCCAAGGTGGCCCGGAAGCTAAACGTACCCCTGTCGACGGGTCTTTACCTCGTGACCATCGCCTTGGAGAAATAAGGTGGGTGAGTGGCCTTGCGGGGCGAAAGAGAACTTGGTATTTCATGTCAAGGTACGTAGTATTATACAGATGACTGCTAAATCTAGGCAATTCTCCGCCACAGACCTATGAACCCTCCTCCGAACACTCTCGTTCCAACCTTTGGTCTGCAAATCATTTCCTCTCCGCTGCTTGACATTTCAGGGCTTATCTTTCCTCCTAGTGTGACAGAATCCTGAGAAGCAACTGGTGTTTCGTTCGAGTCGTTCTTCAACATGGCCCTTGGCTTAACTAATCTTACATCCCATTCCCTACCTCCAGTACCTACTGAACCTCCAATTTCTAGAACCCTTTCCAAGAAAAGCGGCAAGTCGAGCTGCTTCGATCGCAGTACACAAGTATTGATCTGTGTGATACTTGGGCAAAATGCGAGCAACGTCCCGTTTGGCTTCATAGCTCTGACCACGATTTCAAAGAAATCGTGCGTTCCCGGAAGGTCGAGTATTGCATGGTGGAAGAAGGGTTGATTGGACGACTGCTCCAGTCTTTTACAAAGATAATCTTCGATAGTGCCGGTATGGAAGTCGATATGTGGAAAGTACATACCATTTCGGAAGTTTCTCACCACCTGTTGCGCATGCTTAGAGTGCACAACATTGACATCAAGAGTGTGAACCACTGCTTTTCGAGCCGATCGCCATTCTTCGTATAGGACCGAGCCCTCCTCGAGCTGGACATTGCCATCCAGCGCTGGAGTGTTTCCAGCATGTATCGCTCTTGCCAGCTGTAGAGTCAATGCTCCATGGCCAGTTCCAGCTTCAAATATTTCCAATCTATCTTCGCTTGTGGCATCTGGCCGTGGAGATGCAGGGTGGAGGTCAAGAAGGGATACGATTAAGCTTGCGTCCTGGGAGTAAATCTACTGCGATGCGGTTAGTTTCTTCACGAAGACATGTACATCATAGAGATACCTTACTGGTGTTACAAGCCGCGGAGTCGCGTCTGTATACTCAGCGAGAGTTGGTTCGAGTATGCGGTAGCTTACGCCCTTTTTCGACTCGACGATGTCGCGCAATGCCCTTCCAATGATGTCGTTATTTTCGACATAGTCCTTCCAACTGCTTGACGTTGAGATTGAAGTCTTGCGACCAGCCCGTAGCTTACCCGTAACAATGGGAGCACTGGGGTTATTACGATGCTTTAAGAGGACAATATCATGCTCTAGAAATCCGGTTAGTGACTGCATTATGGGGAATGAACGAGGGCTGTACCTTTCACAACTTTCGAGGAATAGTTTCGTGTATTACATATTGAACATGCCAGCGATTGAGCCTTGGGAATAACGCGACAATGATGCTGTGAAAGGCACCGCGAGAGGAATGACATCTGGCTTTAGGGGATCGGCTCAAGATGTGCCAGCAAAAGGTAACTGCGATAATTTACTGAGGGAATCGACTAAAATGGCGTTAGGCCATAAGGCAAATTCGCATATCGCACTCAAATTTGCCCAAGCCGCTTCTGCGTATTTGGCAAGCTGGCTAGAATAATTAAAAGTTATACAAAGTACAATATCTATAATCGTATGAAATATTGGAAATTTCAAAATCAACGATTAAGTCCTATAGGTGGCGTATAGTATGCTGCTTTACATGATGATAAGTTTAAGAGCACCAATTATTATATTTAGTATCAGTATTTTACTACTAGACGGTAGTTCACCAGAGGAATTTTTTTTAGGAGACGACGACCCAACACCTATACACAGTGTCTCCTACGAACCTCCAGCTCTTTCAAGAGTCTGCAGAGCTAATGCTAAGTATCTTTGACGTCGAAAGCATATCCCTTGGCGTTTCAAAGCAGATATAAGCACTCTCGACTATATTATAGAAAAACCTCATCTACACCTTTATAATTACCCGTTTACTTTCGATCTTCGCCTGCGTATTCTAGGATTATTTTTATCATAAACGAAAATTTGAGGAATTATTCGATTGTTGTTGTAAGTAGGCAGAAGACAGGTTATAATACTTGAATAAACAGTAAAAAAACTGAGTATCGCAAAGCTTATATAAGTCGATAAGAAGAATTGAGGTTAGATGGCCGCTAACGACTAGTAAGGCGCCCAATAAGCAACTACATAAATAGTCGCAATCGCATAAGGAGGCGTTCGCAGCCTAGAATCAAAGAGTTAAGTTAAACCAAGAGCAATCTTTTAACTCAGTGACTAATTGTATAAGGCACTCCCTTAAGAAAAGGGTTAAGCTTAAGACCTAGAGGGCTTTATTTGCAACTAGGGTATAAAAGGAGACTCTTATCTAAGGAATTAGACAAGACCACGGTCTAAATAGTAAATCGCAGAGTTTTTGAAGCTAGTTTTCTCATAGTATATAAAAACACGACTATAGCGCTTCTTACTCGTGCTAGTGGTTTAGAACTAGTATAGCATATTAAAAGGGGAAAAAATCAGGTGAGTTCCACTTATAAAAGTGGCAGGTAAGCCTAGTGACAAGTGAGAAGTTGGGCATATATAAATATGTATTATGGCCTCATGCCATTTAATCTGTTCCTAACAAAATCCCCGAATTTTCACATGCAAGAGCACGTCTTGGCGCTGAGACATGGGTTATGTTGGATCCCTGTTGAGACTCATATGCTTTACAAAAAACCAACCTCATCCAAGTCCAACGCCTCATAAATCTTGAGCATACTTGCAAATATTAAAATTCGTAACCGGCTGTATTAGGAAAGAGCGGCCTGACGAACCTTTCCTGTGTTCGCCTTTCTTCTTCTCTTACTATTCTCGCGGATCCTCCGAAGGCGGCCCAGATCAGTCAAGACGAAATCTACTGAAGATGCCTACTGAAGTTGAGGGCACTCATGAAGTGGGCGATACCTCTTTATATACTAAGACCTGGAAGGTAAGTCACCTTTTAGTTCCGCAGTTCAAAAAGCTAACCTTGAAGCCCGATGGCACCGCAGTAGCCAAGCTCATTTTCATTCATGGATTCAATGACCACTGCAATCGCTACTATGAGCTTTTTCCTACTTTAGCTACCCAAGGAATTGAGACTCATTCTTTTGACCAGCGGGGTTGGGGACGCTCAGTGAAGGTACCAGCCCAGCAAGGTCTCACTGGCCCTACCACCCAGGTCATCGCGGACATTGTCTCTTTCATCAAGGCACAGCTGCCTTCCACAGTCCCATTGTTTGTCATGGGACATTCCATGGGTGGCGGGGAAGCATTAATCTTGGCTTCAGATCCTCAGTATGCAGATCTAGCGAAACATGTCAAAGGCTGGCTGTTAGAAAGCCCGTTTATTGGTTTTCCCAAGGGGTTTGAACCTGCTGCTCTTGTTGTTTTCGCTGGGAGATTGGCTGGTAGATTGCTTCCGCACAAGCAAAGGCAATCAGGACTCCCTGCGGAAAATTTGACCAGAGATCCAGATGTAGTGAAGTCTATTGCTGAAGATAAGCTTCTGCACGGCAATGGTACGTTGGAAGGTTTGGCCGGTATGCTCGACAGGACATCATCATTGAACCAAGCCAAGGTCAAGCTGAATCCAAGTGTGAAGAGCGTTTGGCTTGGGCATGGTACAGATGATAAGGGCACCAGTTATGATGAAAGCAAAAGGTGGTTCGAGAGACAGACCCAGCTCGAAGATAAGGAGTTCAAAACATATGATGGATGGTCTCATCAGTTGCACGCCGACCTGCCGGATAACAGATCTGTCTTTGCCAACGATGTGGCCAATTGGATTTTGGCAAGAGCTGGGGGAGATGGGAGAGAATCTAAGCTATGAAGGAAAAGCATGGTTTTGACTTCGTGAAGGCATCTTTGGGAACTAATACAGTTTTGAGCTCCGGATCAACAAATACTCTCAATCATAATCATCAATCAAGTGTCGTTCTCGTCTTTTTTCTTCTTCTCTTCGCCCTCAGTTCTCCTTTGTAAAATTTCGTCTACGATGCCCATCTCTTGCGCTTCTTCCGCACTCAAAAACCGATCTCGTTCCATTAACCGCTCGATGTCGTCCAATGTGTGCGCCTTGGTCAAATGCATCTTGAAAATCTCGTTGAGCTTCCTTCGCACCCTCAATATCTCCTGTGCATGAATGGCAATATCGCTCGCCTGTCCAAAATATCCTCCTGATGGCTGATGTACCATAACACTGCTATGTGGCAAACAGAACCTCTTCCCCTTCTCCCCACCGCACAGTAACAAGCTCCCCATGGACGCAGCTTGTCCAACGCATACCGTCGATACCGGCGAGCGAATATAGGTCATCGTATCATATATGGCTAGACCGGCCGTAACGGATCCGCCAGGAGAGTTTATGTAAAGGGTGATGGCCTTCTCCGGCGCATCGGACTCAAGATAGAGCAGTTGCGCTACTACAGATGCAGAGAGGACTTCGTTCACTTCACCGTTCAGGCAAATGATTCGTTCTTGTAGAAGCTTCGAGAAGATATCCGAGGTTCGATAACCACCTCCCTGTATTATCAGTATCAATCGAGAAGCTCAAACGGAGCAGACATGGCTCACGATTGTCTCCGTGATCAATGGCATTGGTGTCCAGGATTTTGGTGACCCTGCCTGGGAGGATATCGAGGAGGAATATCGCATAGTCGTACGGAAGACATTGCGAGCTGGCGCCAGCAGTAATTTTGTTGTGAACATATTCAGAGCCGGGTTGATGGATCAGGTATACAACGTTTGAATTTGAGCCTGGATGACGCGGACGCGATGCGGAATCACCCGCGTCTCGGTAAATTAAAAAACTAGTGCCATCATCCTACGCGTCCAACATCAAAAGTATGTGGTATGTACAGATGTACGGTAACTTACGGCAGCATCGCTGCAAAGTGGCTTACGACGCCAACTCTATTCCAATCTCTACTATTATCACATCAAACTGTAGAGCTTCGACCGGGACGGAAATTCAATAGCCAGAGCAGATGGAAATGCGATGCTCGATTGCAGAAGAGCCAGCCCGAATATTTTGGTGCTGTATATGGCAAACACGGAGACTACACTAAAGCAACGCCCTTGTTTAAATGTCGTATCACTGTTTTGCCGGCTGGTTGCAGCACAATCATAAGGAGATGGATTTCAGAAACCCCAGATTCGAATCCGCGTCCTCAACTCAGAACTCAGTCTAAATCGAGTGGAGCATCCTCTTCGCTCCAATCTCCAGACACCAACACCTACAATCCCGATATTCCAGAGACCCAACACTTGGAATCAAGTTTCAAACGTCGATCTCTTCCTGTCTCTCCTTTTATGGACCCGGCATTTCTCCAGGCCAAGAAAAAGTACCGAATTCGCAAGCCAGAACCGTCCAAAACACCTACAGAATTCCAACGACAACTAGCGAAAAATCCATATGCTCTTGCATTAGCAACACCTGTTCGCAGATGCCTACTGACGAAAGTGAAGCTGCCCAAATATTTTCTCCAGGATTTTATGGTTATGTTAGAGCCAAAAACACAAAAACCGTGGTATGTACCGGCTAGCCTGTCCAACAAACACATGCAGCCGAAATTTCAGGAAGGCAAGGATATCGATGAGGCAGGCAGGTACATGGGGCCCGAAAATTTTCAAAATAAGATAGGGTTTACGGTGTATACTGTCAACAGTAAAGCCGCGTTAAAGGCTCTGCAACAACAAAAATTAGGGTCCAAACGGGACTTCCAAGGCTTTCGAGCACATACCGAGCTGAGCTTCATTCCCTCCAAGATGAGAGAGTCCAAAACTGCGATGAAAGCATATTTGCCTACGAAATGGAGACCAGATATGCATGATTTTGTTTCGGACTTGATGGGTCGGCGTATTGTATCGGCGTTTTCTCATTTATGGAAATTACAGAGAGGGTATCTGGTCGGATGTAATGATTGGGACGATGCGTTGGAGAAGCCACAAGTTGCTGCGTTCCTTTGGATGGGGAAGGTGGCAGATGAGGAAATGAGAGGGCCGCCAGACTTTGCAACGCTTGATGTTGGTACACAGAATTACAATGAACTCGGATCGGATCTGGGGAAAAGGAGGCGTAAGGTCCCAGTCTTCAACCTCAAGACACTTCTCGGGGTGGAGAAAATCTCTATATTAAGAGCAATGGTTCCAAATGGCGAAGTTGTGGCCTTGAAGCATAAGAATGCTACTGCCGAGCTACAATTAAAGCTATGGAAGTTGCAAGGATATACGGCTAACCACGGAGTCACGGAGTGATTGGACAAATGGCTCTATTTGTTTCTCAAGAGAGAGATGTCGCGAAGAGGTGATCCGGATGTTCAGGTGTCTGGAGCATTGTCTCTAGCATACAATAGAACGTCGCCAAAGACCACTCTCGAATCCACTCGCTTAGCCAAAAGGAAATATGTGAAAAAGGCTCCGCGCCGATTGCAGCTATGTGCGTCTAGTTTCCTACCGCTCCTAATCCCTTGATGTTTTTGGCCCAGACCCTACTCTTAGCGCCAATGCTGTCTTTTAGTGATGAGCAATATTTTGTTCTTTCCTAGCGAATACGTACGTCTGAAGATAGTCACCAACCTGATCGAGGATTTTCATAGTGTCTGAACCAGCCAGAGTAGGCCCGTGTGTCTGTTGTTTCTTGTTCTTGGTCGCTTCTATTGCAGCTAACATTACGGATCAGTAATCCAAACCGAGCAAGTTATCCCTCAGCCTTTTCAGTGGAATCTAACGTCACTTGTAGAAATACCACTCTCTTGCAGTTTTCCCCAACCGGCCTTAGCGAGGCTCTGGTTGAAGACGGAAGATTCTATATGTACCATTGTACCATTAGCATCCTGCTGACATTGACTCGAAACAATCCCCCGGACATCAGGGAAGTCGGGCAGGGTTGGAAGGTTCTGTCAAGGGAGAATCACCATGAGCGTGCCATGACGCGCAGCAATTATCTTGTGGCTCGGCACAAGAGTTCCTTAAAGCTCGACAACACCGGTCTAGATTTGTAGCTAAGCTGATAATCCTGGGGCTTTCTATCCTCGCCAACATGCTCCTCCTCGGCTGCCAGCCGCGCCACTTATAAGCGAGGACGGCGAGACTTCGACATCCTGATTGAGATTCCGCGGATCCTGGGGAGAACGGTGGAAGGTATAGGCAAGTGCTTGTGATGATTTCATCGAGAGGGTACAGACCTGGTGATATGTTCATCCTTTCCTGCATCTCCGACTACCGATGGTTATCGTTTCTGAGTTCTGGCTAGGATTAACAATTATCAGCCGAGGAATCTCATCCAAAGCGAGCACTACTATACCGATACTGTTTCTCTAAGACGCTGTTAGTATCATGTAGCCTCCTTGACTACGACTAGGTAATAATGTAAGCTTGTCCTGCTCGCGAGTCCGGGGCAGCTCTAGCCCCAGATGGAAAGCGTCGCTCCACAAGCTCGCTAATGAGATCCTCACGCCGCGCGACCCCGTATGCGTGTCATTCATTCGTTTTCGGTCTCTAGATAATACTTTTTCATCTGCCATTGTTTGCCGAGAGCCGCGCTTCAATGCCGGCTCTGGGGCCTAGGTCGGGTGAGGACGTCAGAGGTATGTAATGTTGGTAAGTTGAGGGAGATCCTTTCTTCCGCTTCTTGTTCTTACACCTTGGTTACGTATTTTCCGCGGCTCTGTTCTTCACAAAACTCCAACTTGGCTGAAAATATGGTACCGGTTATGGTGATGGCTGGTTCCGCTATGACGCTGGGAAGCTTCTCCGCAGCTTCTCTCGTCACCTTGCCACAAGCAGCACTCCCTATTGTGGATATTGGATACACAGTCCACCAAGCTACTTTGAATGTAGGAATTCTCCCTTTTGTTGGCCGGTGTCATCCTCACAGCCAGAAAGTCGACGAGCTCAGGCTACTTCAACTTCTCCAATATCCGTTACGCCCAACCACCAGTTAGTCCGCTTCATTTATCTCCACCTCTGGCTGCTGTTGGCCGCAACTTAACCGTCAACGATGGCAGCAGAGGTGTTATATGCCCTCAAGTTGGTCCGGGTATGCCGTTCTAACCTTGGAGATGAGCAAGTGTTTATGATTATCTAGCATGGGAAGTGGAGGCAGTGCTGTTCCTTGCAGCTTTCCTCACTGGCCAGAATCTCACGAACTATATCCATCCCACAATGACCCAAACCCCGGCCAGTACTCAGCTGTCGTCTCTACTGGCACTAAATTCGCGTACATCCGAAGATTGCCTATTTCTTGACGTCATTGTCCCTGAGAAGGTGTTTGATACCACAAAGGTAAACACCACAAGTGGCTATCACGAGGCACAATGCCAGGCTGGAAAGAACTGCACTGTTTCTGCCGGAGCTCCAGTCCTTGTGTGGATCTATGGAGGAGGGTATACCGGAGGAAGTAAGACTGGCTCAGGAGACCCTTCCAGCTTGATTGCCAAGAGTCTCGAGAATGATGGCGAAGGCGTTGTTTACCTAGCTATGAACTACCGCTTAGGTCTCTTCGTAGGTTCTGACAAGTTTATCCGTGACTGGAGCTCACTTCCCTTGGGTTGGTTGTCTGGAAATGAGAATATCACAGCCAATGTCGGTCTTTTGGACCAGAGATTGGCGCTAGACTGGGTTCAGCAGAACATCTACCTCTTCGGTGGCGATCCATCGCGAGTCACCGTCATGGGAGAGTCTGCTGGCGGCGGCTCGATCATGCACCACATAACATCCTATGGTGGGCTAGGGACTGTTCCCTTTCAACAAGCAATTCCACAGAGTCCTGCTTTCCAACCGTTTGTCCCAGCGCAATCGGAAGCTATCTTCTCCCAAGTCCTAGGGAGCGCCTCTAGTATCACGAACATGACCGTCAGCACAGCTGATGATCTCCGCGCACTGTCGTTCGAAGCGTTGTACGCTCTTAACGCTATCTTGGTAGGCCGCTCGAGCTATGGGTCTTTCTATTTTGGCCCGGCTGTCGATCCGAAACCTCATTCTTACGTTCCGGATTTCCCGCTGCGTCTCCTGGCAAATGGATCCTTCCACAATATCAGTTTGATGGTAGGACATAATTCCAATCGAGGTCTGGTCTTCACTCCTCCGTTCATCCAAGACCAGAGGAGTTCCGAGAAGCGATTAGAACCCTCTTTACTACTGCGAACGAGTCTGTTTTGTGTAAGCGAAACCTGACTAGCAGAACCGCCAAGTCCGCCCTTCGAGATGGTACGCAGTTGTGTTAACAACTAGACAGCAACCATCACCGACGAGCTCTACCCACCAGTGTACAATGGTACATATGGATACAAAAATGCCATCGACAGGACCTCCTCGCCATTTCCAATTTCCTAGTCACATGTCCGGCGTATTATCTCGCCTCCAAGATGTCTCCGGCCTACGGCTACGTTTTCCAAGTCCCGCCCGGCCTGCATGGTCAAGACGTCGCCGCATACACGTTCTTCAACGGCGACAACACGACTCTGAACGAAGGGGCCTTTGTCAACGCCACGGTGGCGATCGCGTTCCAGAGATACTTGACTAGCTTTGCTGTGAACGGAGTCCCGACTGCTGAGGGAGTGCCGGGTTTCATCCTGTACGGGGGTCACCACGCGGTGTCGAGTATCAGCTCGCATTTTATCCTGATTCCTGGGCTTGGGGAGCATATCACCGATGCGGCGGCGATGGAGGAGCGCTGTAGGTTCTGGGCTGAAGCGCCGTATTATAGCTTGGACGATTAGAGTTAGAAATACCGAATGATAGTCGAGGAACAAAAGAAACCATGTTGGATTGGACCAACTGTTACGTCAAGTGAGAGCGATGATTCGTTTACGTCGCGCTATTCATCGTAGACGACCAAGCAAGGACTCGAGATTGGAAAATGGAAACCAAGATATTGAATATATGGTTACATCTCTCTGATAAAATCAAAGAAATAGTCCAGATGATAGATGATCTAGTATCCACACGGAATCAATAGTGGATCAGTAACCAGATGAAAATCCATCTGATCCCGAGGCCAACTAAAATAGTTGGCTACTCTGGCTATACAAGAAAAATCATCATCGATATGTCATAGGCAACTATCTAGTAAGAGCCGCCGTCGACATGTCGTACGCGATTGCCTTGTAAGAATCAACTTCGATGTCATAGGCAATTGCCGGGTAGAGATCTAGTTCCAGACCGCATACAAACTTCCCGTAAAGGTCTACATGTATCGCTCTTTCCTCCTCACGAGAATTCATCTATAAGAACTCGCTCACGACAACTTACAACGAACTCATTCACAACTCACTCAGAACTCCCTTCCAACAGCTTCTTAGAACAACTCACTTACAGCAACCCCCTTACAACAACCCACTCCCAACCACAATGAAGACCTCAGCAACAGCCCTCTTCGCAACAGCAATCCTGGCCCTTGCTAACCTCACAAGCAGCGCCGTCATTTCTCGCAGCAACTATTCCATCATCGCAGCCTCGATCAACAATGAGGACTTGCAACACTGCTCCGATCTGACATTTCCCTCGGACGGGTCCTACCAAGTCGCAGACTGCACCATCGACCCAGAACACATCGCCGGGTTCCGCTGGTCTTCCTCCCCTCCGTCTTTGAACCTCACCGCCGCCACCAGCACCATCGCCAACACGACCCTTCTCTCCGCCCGCGACCCCGCCAGAGGCAAGCCTCCTCCCCCAGTCCCCGAGACGGCACATCTCCTCTGGCGCGAAGCAAATGACGCCCCGGACGACTTCAAGCAGTGCATCTCCGGATCCCACGACGGCCCTGCCTCCACACCCGCCGGCTTCGAGAAGCGCAGGAACGACTTCCACTTCCTCTGCAGCAGCGTGGACAAAGAGTACGTGGTGCGCCGCGCGGGTCACGACGCGAAGACAAGCCCCTGCGCGTGCAGCGTGTGGAGCTACCGGACGGCCAGGTTCCAGGTGTGTAATTGCAACCGCTGCGATAGACTGGTCGTGAGCTGGGGGTTGAGAGATGTGTGTAGGGAGATTAGTGAGCACGTGAGTCCTAGCTTTTTTACGTATCTTCGTTTGCTTGGTTTCCTGAGAAGAGGGGGCCTGTGAGGCGTGGAATGGTCAGTCGATGGAGTGATGAATGGCGCTGATATTTGTAGTGCTCGAGCCAGGGCTATTCGAGCGGGTACATGCGGCTTCCAAGGGCTGGAGCAGTGTTCGAGCAGCATTTCGTTGAGGGCAAGGGGAGGAAACAGGCAGCGGATGAGGAGCTGAGGAGCGTGCTGGAGGACAGCAGTGCGTGTTTACACCGAGATGTGTGGAGCGCGCAGAAAATGTCGGATCTGGACAAGTCGGAGCCGCTCGTCAAGTGTAAGGTAGATGCGAGTGCGATGTTGTCGCGGAAGTGTTGGAGGGTGACTGATCCTCAGAATACTTGGTGGGAGAAGTAGTTTCTGGGATCTCCGAATACAAAGCCAGCTCGGTGGAGTGGAGATAATTTGGCATTCGACGAGGAGACAAATTGGATTAATGTTGTACCCCATTACCCTCTAAACATATTTTGCTGCTCAATTCCAGTATCTCGTTCTTACACTAGTCTTATATTAGAGTAATAGTACTGCCTGATCGTAACCTGATGTACACCAACTGCCAATTGGAAGCCGTACATCATGGACGCAGCGGTGTGGTTCTTAGCAGCCAAAGTATACAGTATGCGATGCAAGCAAACTACCCGATTTGATCGCTTCCGAGCGAGGCAGACTGGCATGCGCATATGCACAGCGGTGTGCTGACTTCGTGTTTCCTACTTCCGACTTCCTGAATTTCTACTCTCCGTTGGTACGAGGCGCGACGGGAACGCTTCATAGGGCGGAGAATTGCAGGCGCGGATAACTGCATACTCCGGATTCCATTATTCCTTCAGCCTCTTCATGGGCCTCGAATCATCCGGCAGACCGCCTCGCTTCGTACCAGGCAGACTGCTCGTGCGAATGTCGTTGTCATCTTGGCTGACTCTCCGATGCGGGTACTCCGCTTTGATACCCTCGAAGCAATTACTGCTCACCTTTTCGCCAGTGCTGAAGAACGGATGTTGCAGTGCTTGCTGAGCGGTGAGACGGCGCTCAGGGTCATATTCGAGGAGACCAGATAGGAGCCTAAATCCTTCTGCCCCGAGAGAAGCATTGGATGTCGAGCCGGATGCGGATGCAAGCTGATTGATAGTGCCGTAGTACCATTTCTCAAGGCTTGACCCGCCTCTCGAGTTAGAAGTCGAGAGGGTGCTGACTTGGCTGTACTCGGGCATGTTGACCAGGTGTGGCCATTTCTCTTTCGTTGGCAATCCCATGATCGCTACGATCTTCTGCATCTGGTTTCGTTGGAATGGGACAGTCTTTTTGCTGTCCATCTTCGCCTCCTCGCCCTTGAAAATTGGTCTTAGCGAGAGCAGCTCTGCAAAAATGCAGCCGATCGCCCACATATCGATAGCTGGAGTGTAATGCTTTGATCCAAGTATCAGCTCCGGCGCTCGGTACCAGATAGTTACGACGACTTTGTCGCCTGAATATAGGCTATGTAGAGGTTTGTTGAAGAGACGTGCTAAGCCCAGATCACCAATCTTCACTTCACCACTGGAAGTCACCATGATATTGGCCGGCTTCAGATCTCGATGAAGGACCCAGTTTGCATGTAGATATTGACACCCGTTAAGAAGTTGAAACATGATGGACTTCAAGGCAGACGGTGCCATGGGATGGGGTGTGGGTTGGGTGTGATGATGTATAATTTGGAGGAGATCATGCTCAGCATACTCAAAGACCATGAAGATACATCTATCCTCTAGAATGATCTCGTTCAATCGGATGACGTTCATGTGACTGAGTTCGGAACAGAGTGCCATTTCTCTAACGGCAGACTGAGAGATGCCAGTATACTGGACTGCCTCGCCTTCCTTATCTGGATATTGATTTAACAGATGCCTTTGGCTGGGTAGGGAATACTAACCCGGCTTGAACTTTTTAATAGCAAATTCTCCATTCTGACCTTGACGGCCCACAGCCTTGTAGACTCTTCCATACGTGCCACTGCTGATAAAGCCAATGACCTTGTATCGGTCAATAACCCGAACTTTACTCTGGTATCCTATAATGGGACCAGTTGCCCGATCCACCGGATCTGTCCATGATGTCAGCAGCTATTCAAAGAATTAACAAGAGCACACACGGAAAGAAGGTCGTCTGGGTGGAAACATTGACGGATGCTCGGAGAGGTAGCGATCAGATGACCTTCTCAATGATACCGAGTCGAGATGAGGCCAGACAATCACGACCGCATTCCGTTACTTCTATCGAGAAACAATCAAATGACAAAAGACACGGTGAAAACTATGCTGCGAGAGAGTTGTGTACCGTCAAAAGCTTGCTGGACGCTCCTTTTCAAGGTCTGAGTCCGTTGGGTGGAAACCGAAGATGGACCCCCGGACGACGGCGGATTTGATGCCAGGCTCATCGAGCTGGGATGATATGCTTGGGTTGGCAAATGGCACTGATGGACGTGGCGTGGCGTGCGCCTGTGCCCGCGTTTCTATGCTAAGGAGTAATGCGAATGATTTTACGGTAAATGCGGTCAAGCAGAATATAGAGTCGATAGGGTAGAATCAGGGTAGTGGTCTGATACAGTACAGTGGAGTACGGTGCAGGACAGTACAGCAGACAGCGAATCCCTAGGACAGGACAGCACAAGACAGATCGATTGCAGGGGGCGCTCGCGTTGATCCTGCTGCCGTGGATCAGAGCGTCCTGTCTCCACGGATGTCGCTGACGTTGGACTGGAGTTACTCTTTAGTCGAGGAGGCGGGAAGACGGCGCCAGACTGGAAGGGAGACTGGATGGCTAAGTGGCTGGATAGCTGAATTGTTGAATAGCAGGATGACTGGATGGCTGGATGAGTTGAGTACTTAAAGTAAGGAGTGTGCATGAGGCAAGAAAAGGCAATTGGGATGTTGGATAGATAGATACCTCAGAGGTCAGGCTTGAGCTGGCACTTGGTGACGCGAGCCACTCAGTATGGTTCCTATAGTTGTGAGGTCAACCCCAAACTATTTAAACTCTTATGATTTTTTTCCCTTGGCTATTTCCCCTGTCTAGACTCAATGGTTATTATCCGTATATTGCCTCGAATTGGAGAAAATCGGAGAGTACTCGTAGAATTTTCAGAGGTAAGTTGATCTAAATGGCAATCAGCTTATGTAATATCAAGGCGAGCTTAGGAGTATTTTTTTTCTTTGAATATGCTATATGAGTTCTGAACTATATAGCACAAGCGGCAAACCTAAATTCGGATTAGGCATAAGGAGAAAAATAGCATGAAAATCTCCTTGCGATTCACAATTGAGCCTATAATACCTATAGTTTCCGATTCCTTAGATAAGAGTCTAACATGCATCTTAGTCGATAGTTATTCCCCCTAGGTCTTAGGTAAGTACGTTTTTAGAAAGTGCCTTAATAAATAGACTCGCCTTAAGTTCTGTATTTTAGGACAAGCCCTTAACGATAATAGCGGCTATTTATTTGATTATATCAAGCGTCTTACTAGTGGGCCACGGCTCTCGATCATAACGCTTTTAATCAACTTTTATAAGGGAAATTCTTTGAAATATGTCCTTTTCCTTCCTCCTCCTCTTTACGTACAATTATAACCTGCCTTTCCCCCCTTTGTATCCTTCGTTAAGCTTTTCCTTTAATCTTAGGTATATATTTAATTAATCCCAGAGTATGTAAGTAGAGGTTGAAAGTAGAGGGTATTTGTAGAAGAGATAGTATGAAAATTTCTTTATTTCAAAGCTTTTGAAAAGTGCTGGCTTTATTCGACTTCAAGTTTGGTTATTTCGTAATCGAGGAGACTTAATCTCGGCCCTGCAGACTCTTAAAGAGTCTGCAGGTTCATAGGAGACGCGTACAGGTGTTGAGTCGTCGTCTCCCAGCTTAGGAGTCTTGGAAGTATGATAGTAACTATATTCCTATTCGGACCTATTATCTTGGGCAGTCTGGGTCGCGGAAACGTTCTCGAGTAGTATGAGAACGCCAGCAAGAGAGAAATCTTTATAAGAGCTAAGCGTCGGCGGTTATCGTAGAATACGACGTGTATGAAGTACTCTATGTAAATGTTATGCTTTATTGCAAGCTAAACAAGCACTCCTTTGAAGCATACTAGCATATGCACAAGAGTGGATTTTCGACAGCTTTGTTAACTTCGATTTACTTCCATACTGTGCATGGCGTTTGTTTCACTTACAACGAAGTATTTCAAACACATAATCCAGGGTAACTTTCCACTTAGGATCACAGTAGACTGAAGGTCATAAAATACTCTGCATGATCTGCAAAGGAGGTTAACAAGAAGGACGCGCACTGGCAATCGTGGAATCTTACTAATGACGCGATAGCGAATTAAATTATTCTGCTGTATACTTACTTCTTGATAAGATTATTCTTCTGATTTAGGCAGTACTCTTAATGCGCGCACTTTCTCAGCAGCTAATCAAAGGCGCTCGTTATACCCTTTACTTTTGACCTCTACCCGCGTATTCCGGGATTATTTATAATATATACCCACGATTAATTGAAGGAATAAGGCGGGTTATAGTATTTAAACAAGGGGTAAAGGAAAAGGATATAGGACAAGGTGATAAGAATTGGGTGTAGATGGCCGCCGATGACTAGTAAGACGCCTAATAAATAACTAAATAACTAGTCACGATTGCGTAGGGAGGCGTTCGCAGCCTAGAATGGAAGAGTTAAGTTATACCTAAAGCGATTTCTTAGCTTTACTATCTAAGACCCTTCCTTGAGATAAGGTCTAAGCTCAAGACTTAAAGAGCCTTATTTTCAAAGAAGATACAAAAGAAGACTCATCTAAGGAATTAGGCTGGACCAAGGACAAGTAGTGAATCGGAAAGAGTTTTTCAGGCTAGTTCTCTGCTTGTATATAGGATATAACTATAGAGTTTCTCGATTGTGCTATATAGTTTAGAACGAATCCAGCATATTGAAAAGGCGCTTGTTTAAAAAACGTAAATCCACTTTCCTCTAAGCCCACTAAGTCCACCTACCTGAAAGGAAAGAGTCAGCTCTATCGTAACACAAGGCTCGCAAGCTCGCTTTGATTATAGGCTCTGTTGCCAACTTTTTTCTATTACTGTTTTAATTGATTCGGAGTTCCCGCTATCTAGTTGATACTCCGTACCTAATAACTTCAAAACAGACTGTTCTATTAAGAAAGGATCGAATCCATGTCAACATAACAAAAATGGAGCTATTCCAAACGCTGGCCCTGCTCTACACTAACTGCGAAGTAGCTATCCTCCTTACTCCTCTCGGTGGAGTGGTGACATTCTGTGATATAAGGATCCTAGGGATTAACATATGAGACATACCATATATATTGTTTCAAATTCGCCTGCTTTAAATAGAATTCTTCATGTACTGAAGCATAAATAAACAGTAGACCCCCTTGAATCAATGGACGCAATCATACATTATCAAATTTTTATTGTCACGATCTCCTTGTGCTTTTTCTTTGAATAAACACCAGTATTTCACTATGAAGCTTTTCATCCTTGTTATGTTATCAGTTCGGATATTCGCTGAGAGTCTAATAAAGACTTCATCGTTCTGTGACGATGGTGCTACTCTTCCTGAAAACCATTCCTGCCCTGTAAGATTATTGTATTAGAAACTTGTAAAATTAGTTGCACTAATCTATGAACGCGTATAGGAGAACACTAAGCCCTTCTGTGTAGGTTATAGCGCTATTAAACTTACCTAAGGATATTCTTGCTAATTTTCCTCTCTCAACACTTAGTGCTCTGATGCGGTTGTTCAGAGCTCGGTATTCGCAACTGGCCGTACTTGCTCAGGAGCCTTGTATTCGGATGGCACTGAAACATTTCCATCATGCAGGCAACTAGAAAATGTCAGTTTAATTCCCAGACCGATGTACTTAGGTAATATTGCTAATTTCCACTCTCTATAGAGTATAATGTGTGTAAGTGATTATATTTGAAAACTCATTAAAAATATCAGCTTGACGTTCGTAGTGCGACACTTAAGCATGTATGCGCGATATTGTTAGGATTAGGGTGAAAGAATAGGATTTCTATCGCTCAGGATGATAGAATGAGTCAGAAGATGTGGTGAAGCGCAGTACTATCAGCGGTAGGCCCAATAAAAGAGAAGAGATGGGGAGTTCTAGGAGAGATCTCGGAGAGCTCAGGAAGCTATGTATGCAGTTCTCTTCTGATTGAGCCAATCGAGTAGCAGCCTGAGGCATGTACAAATGTATATAGTGATTGCTTGATAACTCCCCTTACTATTCAGGCAATTTTCGTCTTGATTATCTTCGACTAGAGCATATAGGGCCAGCATCTGTTGTTAATTGCATTTCCTTCAAAATCTCACTATATATTGCAAATATTGGTAAAGTAATGCTGATTGCGATACCTCACAAAACCTAATCGTTGGAGTTGACTTCACATCCATATGGGGTCTACTACGATGTTGTAGCCGGTCCACCTCTTTCTTAAATACAACTCGGGGCTTCTTTTTGTACCAGGTGGAGTTTTCCGAATTTTCAAGTCAGTAACCCGATCACTGTCCAAAACCTTCGGCGCCCGCGTAATGATACAGATGCAGCAGACGAGACGATGGCACAACTTTTCAACTCGTCCCAAGATGCACCAGACACTTAGATGAAATTATTAACAGAAACTGCGAGGATGGGATGCCAACAGGTCTGTCCTGATGTCAGAAGAGGGGTATATTATTGGCTTGTGGACCGCGCATATGGCGATACAAACCAGTAGAGTAAAGAAAGTACTGTTTAATAATGGGTCAATGTAAAACAAGAAAACAACCGTGGTGTCAACTTGGTTCTATTGGATACCGCGATTGATAAGACTACTGAAGTGTATCGTAGGTAGATATGGACACAGGTTCAAAATAAGAGTACCAAAGTATAAGCGGTGGAAGCATGCAAGCAATAGCGATAACCGCGTGAAGCCTGTACGGGGCACATCCTGGATTCACCGCAAATACTTTACCACGAATTTCAGAGAAGGGGAAGTTTTTCCCCCCCAATGTAATGAAGAATGATTATCGGAGGTGGATCTCAAGCCCAACGTATACACAGTCTAACACGAGGCTGAGGCCGGAGGAGACAGGATCTCGGTAAGAATCCATGCTACCGTAGCGATCCGAGGCTGAACATCAATTGCCACCGACTTCTATGCCTAGCCTTGTTTACAAGTCAACATCCAAATCCGACCATTACCATTCCTCCATTGCAAAAACATCATGGAAGGACCAAATACTCCTCCACAAAAGAGAATCACACGGGGACAAAATGCTCGGCCGCCTCCCACGCCAGAAGTGACTCGAAGAATCGTGAGGCAAATCCCCGGCTTTGGTAGCCTATGTAGTTGCCACTGACAATATTTCCTAGGAAGAGAACAGACTCAGGGCGAAAGCTCTCCGAGAGCAGTACATAGCACGAGAAGCAGCTGCTTACTCTGAACCTACCAAGCGAACTCCGTCTGGGTTCCTCGCCACAGACGCAGTCACACCGGCCAGCCTAAAGCGAGCTCACAGCTCTATATCGACCTCGAATGTGCCGCGACAAAGTCGTGATGGCCGTATCATACCAAAGGACGATGGCATCCAAGCTGCGAGGAAATTCAAGAGCTACGTCGACCACGACTTCAGCAAGATGACCGATACTAAGGGTGGCTTCTTGAGTGTAGACGATGATCCATTTAACAAGGCTATGCATAAACCGAAGGATGATGAGAAGCCGGCACACATGACTTTAGCGGAATGGGAACGCCACCAATTACTAAAGAGCTTAAGGAGTAGAAAGGAGGGTCCATTTGAGCCTGGCCTTGGTCTAAGTGCAAAGGACCAAGGCAAAAGATGTACGGAATGTAGGAGTCTGGAGATTGACTGGCAATGGGACGAGGTTTTCAAGTGTCAGGTCTGTCATGCATGTAAAGACAAATTTCCGGAAAAGTACAGTCTATTAACCAAGACTGAGGTACGAACTGATTATCTATTGACGAATCGTACGCGCCCAATATACGGACTCGGTTGTACGGTGCTAACAGATCTCTATAGCTGAACTTGAAGACCCCGATTTGCTCCCCCATCTTTCCAAACCAAACCCGCTCAAGTCTCACTACCATGATATGAATCTCTTCCTCCGGTTCCAAGTCGAAGCGTATGCCTGGACCAAATGGGGATCTCCCGAAGCTTTGGACGCCGAGGCCGAGAAAAGGAAAGACGACGCGGCGAAGCGAAAGACCAAGAAATTTAACAAGGGTTTGAGAGAGCTAAAGAAGAAGACGATGACCGATAAATATAGGAGGGACCTGCAAAATGGCAGCAAGAGCGGGAATTTTGGGGACCGGATCGGAGATGGCAAGCATGTGCACACATGGGGTCTCGCGGTCGAGACTGAAGACGGGATGTGTACAAGGACATGCACTGATTGTGGGATGGAGAATGAGGAGCTGGTGATGTAATTGTGCTTCATGACTGTGCAAGAGCGATGACGGAGCTCTCATATTCATGCTTATTCATGACTGGTACGAATAAGCGCGTTTGCGAGGGACTACCTCGGATTCCTTTTTCTAGTATTCACTTCATAATATACACCCGATTTTACTCATGACCCTTCCAAGGACGATTTTTCCAGTCTAAGTACCCAACACCTATCTATAAATTTCGAGGCAAGGACTCGAGGCTTGAAGTTTGAACCCTGAAGCTGGAGGATTTGATACATGCAAGCTTCTTCGCGGTGTAAACACTCAGTCCTTCAGTATTCGCTTCAGGCAGATCTCGGAACACAGCTCTGAGCGAAAGCTAGGACGGATACTTTGTCCCGCCCTACTCCCTTTCTACAACCAGCGAGGACACAGAGAATGCAACGCGTTTTTTCAGACTCGGAGAAATGCGCATGTAAAGCTCTCATTTCCGGTCAAGACTCGACCTTCACTTGAAAAGCAACCGTCGGTGACCATCGTGATTTTCTCGAGAGACAGGTTATCATCGCCCGACGGGGTTGTCGTTTTCAAGGTGAGGTTGGGCTCCAGGAACACGCTAGAGGAGCACAATTTCCTGTTTTTTTTTGCTTCATGTTATTGGGAGCTGACGGGTCGTGGTCTGCTTTGGGGATACAGCCCAGAGCGAGGACTCGGAGGCGATGCTAATTCTTAATCCGTATAGGGAGCACTGGGGAGGGTGTATGATTCAGAGCATGGGATATTTTGGTACTCGGGATTTGCCAGATCATAGCCGTGCTGTGGGTAGATGAACCAAGTATATACTCTTGAGGGGAGTGCTTGCTGCTACCGTCTTTTCACGAAAGACGACGAGAAAGTCAGGCTTGAGTGCGATCTTGGAGTCCGGGGGCCTGCAGAAAATACTCTATTACTTTATTTTGTTGCTTGAGTAGCGTGATTATAGTTCATCAGCATTATCGTCTTCGTCACCATCCTCGTCGTCTTGGGCTCCGCCTCCACCTTCAGCATCACTATCGTCCTCGCTACTCGACCCAGACCCCTCACTATCACCTTCACTACCGGGATCATAATCTTCCTCGTCTTCATCATCCTCGTCAACTGCAGCTTGCTCTGCTTCGTTAGCTGCCTTTGCTAGCTCTGTTGACTCCTCGCTGCCGATTACATTGCCATCCTCGTCTTTTACGGCATTGATGTTCAGCCTCTTTGCTTTCCTTTGCTCCGCCATACTCTTATCCTGTAAGCCGTGCCTCTTCACAAAAGTGTCAATGCCCCCAAAATCCTCTTGGTCTAACATGGCGAATTCGAACTCCTCTTTACTTTCCTCTTCACCAGGCACACTAGTATCAACTTCGACAGCAAGGTTAAACGTCCGCTGTAGTACGCTCGTGTAGGAAACAGACGATATCCGCTCGTTCGGTAGGAACAAGAGGGGCTTCTTGAATGCCCATAGTATCCCGTTGGGTAGGAAAAACAGATAGCCATCCTTCGAGCCCCTAAATGCTTTTACATGGACTGCCTTCTCATTTGGCCGATGCGGTTGCTTCAGCTCAGACGCAAAAAAATTTTCATCTGCTTGTACAATTTTGAGATTGCTGTTCCCGGCAGCTTTTAGCCTTGCAGATACAGCCCAGTCGAAGAGAGTCTTGTAGTCATCAGACACAGCCGCGGCAGTGGCAGATTCCAGGCCACTGATCGAGCCTGCTTTAGGTGCCGTATCGGGGATCGTAAATACGATGGGTTCAGGTATTGGGGGAGCACCTGCTACTGGCCGTGAAGGGGTAATGGTAGAGTTTCGAGGGAAGAGGATATAATTATATTGCTTCTGGGTCTTCTCAGGCACAGGGAGACAGAACACATATTCTACCAGAAATATTAGTACCACCTAAGTATTTAAATTTGGGTGTAGTACCAATCTCGCTCCATGCAATGCTGATGCCCGGTACTGGTTCCCTGGAATCTGGGAGGCGGGCGTATAGATGTTGTGATATTAAGCAAAGAGTATATTTCTTCCTCTGTGGAATAACAACGGATATTTCCTTAACCTCTAGAAGCACAGGCTCATCCGCACTCGCAACAAATGCTAAGTTTTCTGCATCTTTTGAGGCAATATAGCCGTTCGTACCACTTGAGGCAGGTCGAGCAACCAGCCCTCGCTCATCCATACGTCTTTTTTTACTTGCTGGTTCTGAAATTTCGCGAGAAACTACGCTACAAACGTGCCGAGATATTTGATTGAACAATTCAATGTAATGCGGTCCAGCTATCCAAGGTTAGGTTCCATAGGAAGTCATGTTGCGATCATGAGGAGAGCCTGGCGACAAGACTCTGCAGGAAGTCTTACCAGTTGATGCATTTCGAATAGCACCCTGTATATCTCCTCGTCCTTCGAAAGCGTTAAGGAGGCTTTTCTCGTCGAGAAGTGGAAATGCCATCTTTAGTCGATATGTTCAGTCCGGAGACACGCGGAAGAACGCGCCGGGTTGTTGCCAGACCCTTGTGGCGGGCTTATTCTAGAAACTTGCAGGGGCGTGTCTATCAGCATCACGTTATTTTCTGTAAGTTAGTTATGTAAGAGCCCTCTAGGCTAGGTAGAAATCTACCTTATAATATGTCTGATTCTCAAGTGCGATGATCACTAAGAAGCTGCTGTACCGTCAATACAAAAGTTGTGAGTTTGGCACGTGGGGATATCACCAGCGTCAGCTTGTTACACTTCTTCTTTCTTCTCCCGGGAAAACGACAACTCCGAGAGTCAAGTACATCCTCTTTCTAAAGATCTAGCCTGCCAAATTCCAGTATCATTATGATCTCGCCACCGCCTATGTTGCAAGATGTGTCTAGCACATGCCTTGACGAATCTGCGGGCTCCGCAAGTACCTAGCTTACCAGGAAAGAACTGCGTTGTCGCTATTGCATTGAAAAAGAGATACATCGTCGGCGGACAATCGGATTGTACTAGTCTTTTGAAAATTCTGTACTGACTGTGGAGGGCCTTATCCTTTGCCCTTGTCAACATGGATGCTCTATTCGTTAAAAACTGTACTTAGGGTCAATCAGGAAGCACTTGCACTTAAAGGTCAAGCGTATCCGCGTATATTATCACTTAGGAGTCAAGTTCGAAGAAGATTTCTCGACTTACCTAACAGCGCCCAGTGTCGGCTTTTCCTAGCACCGGCACGAGCTCAAGATAAAAGACGCCAATTTTCGCCTTCAGAACCCATCCAGTCGGTCCATCGTTCACAAGCTAAATCTATCCTCGATTTACCCCACCGAATCCGCCCCGCCATCTCCAGCGTATTCACTCAATTGTCGCGCAATAACATACCTATACAGAGCCTAGGTGCTACAGATCATCGTGTAATTCTTCATCATGGCGACCACCTCGATGATTCAGCCAAAATTTCTTTCAAAGAGCGACGAGCTCGGTGTGGTCGCTGTTGGGTTTTCTGGTGGACAGGTAAGCAACAGCGATATGTCTGACATCACTCATATCTAACATTGAGTAGTGCAAACCCGGAGTTGATGCAGCGCCTTCAGCTTTGATAGAGAGTGGTCTCTTGACTCAGCTCAAGAAAGATTTAGGATACAATTTATTTCATGACGACACCGTCCACTCATACAAAGACCTT
The DNA here is from genome assembly GCA_024741835.1 of Diplocarpon mali. Classification (NCBI taxonomy): domain Eukaryota; kingdom Fungi; phylum Ascomycota; class Leotiomycetes; order Helotiales; family Drepanopezizaceae; genus Diplocarpon; species Diplocarpon mali. Next base: position 184,883 of record JAENRP010000012.1, read on the forward strand.
CTCCCTGCCTCCGACCCTGATTACCGCGGGATGAAGAATCCACTTGCAGTATCTGCCGTCACCCGCAAGCTCTCAGAACAAGTCTATTCGCATGCAAAGGAAGGTCGTCTGGTTCTCACACTCGGAGGCGACCACAGCATTGCGATTGGAACAATCGCAGGAACTGCTAAAGCTATTCGGGAGCGGTTGCAACGTGAGATGGCGGTCATTTGGGTCGATGCACACACAGATATCAATACGCCGGAGACGAGCGACAGTGGAAATGTACATGGCATGCCTGTGGCCTTTCTGACTGGACTTGCGACAGACAAGCGGGAAGACATCTTCGGGTGGCTGCAGAAGGACAATCTGATCAGCTTGAATAAGTTGGTATACATAGGCCTGCGTGATGTTGATAGGGGAGAGAAGCTCATTTTGAGGGAGCATGGGATCAAGGCGTTCAGTATGCATGATATCGATAGGTATGTTGCTCCTCAGACGCGCGGAAGAAGTTATGCTAATTGGTATAGATATGGTATTGGCAGAGTTATGGAGATGGCGTTGGGCCACATTGGTAACGATACACCTATCCATTTGTCCTTCGATGTTGATGCACTGGACCCAATGTGGGCCCCTAGCACTGGAACGCCCGTTCGTGGAGGTCTCACTCTGAGGGAAGGTGATTTCATCGCCGAGTGCGTTCATGAGACGGGATGCTTAGTCGCCATGGACTTGGTTGAAGTCAATCCTACACTTGAGCCAGGAGTCGATGATATCGGCGCCCACATGACTGTCAGATCCGGCTGCTCTTTGGTGAGATGCGCCTTGGGCGAGTCTCTTCTGTAAGCTTGGTCATTGGGCAAAATTGGCGGTATTGGGCTGGAATAAGGCAGGAGTTTGGGCTGGACCCTGCAGGCATCTGGAGATAAATACCGTGTGATTTATCAATGACCCCGAGCTATAAAAATATTCAGAACTCTCGAGTACCGTGACAATTTCAGATTCTGTACCCGAGTAACTTTTAAACGTTGAGGTCAGAATCATTGAATTTTTCCTTACACTAGGAGGGAATCGTCTTCCACATGAGGCTGCGAGCATGATATTTCGTCGGAAGCTAACTGATTTCTTTATTTTTGCTCTTTAAGTGAGATAGAAATGTTTCTATAGGTGTTGCATAGCTCGCTTACTAATAGACATGATATTCTTGATCGAGCCAGGAGTTACGAATTCAAGCACTCTGCAGTCACGATTCATGCCTTATTGACATTATGCAGCATCCGAGATACAAAGTATTCTCATTAAATCCCGGGACCAGCGTCTGCTGACTGGGTACCCGCCCCTTTTCCTCCAAGCGAGCCGCTAAAGTCAAGGCTGAGCTTCCAGAAGACTCGAGCGGCGATCTGTCAGCGAATCTGAGCGACAGTTTCAGCCTTGCCAGCACTACGACTTTGCCGTTAACCTGCCACATTTCTTTGCGTGTAACATTGACTAAATACAGTTGTAATGGCGTCCTCATCACGCTCCGAATCAGATGAAGCAAGCTTCACAAGTATGAACGAGAAAGACCCCACTCTCCTCGGCACTCACTGTCAATACACCTACTGCAATCAACTCGACTTCCTCCCCTTCCGTTGCGAATCATGCCTCGGCACGTACTGTCTCGATCACAGATCAGAAACCGGGCACAAGTGCCCCAAGGCCGGAGAATGGGCAGAGCGGAGACGGCGAGCGAACTTGTCAACACCCTCCCTTGGTGCGGGCAAAATAATGGCGGAGATCGAAAAGCCCTGTGCCTCACCTGCATGCAAGGCCATAATTGGCACAAGTCTTTCAACCTCGGTACATTGCTCTATGTGCAATAGAGATTACTGTCTCAAGCATCGAATGAAAGAGGACCACAACTGCAAAAACCTCATCCCGATTGGCGCTCGTGTTGGCAGATTTGATGCACCAGCCGACCATGCTAAGACTGCTCTTGAGAGGTTCAGAGCTTGGGGTACAGCACAGAAAGCTAGTATGGCTTCTCGAGTCTTACCAAAACCAAAACCTACATCCGCGGCAGCCAGAGTAGTCGCTGTAAATAACCTGAAGAAAACAGCAAAAGGCGACGACAAGATACCCCCGGAGAAGCGTATTTATCTCTTTGTCGAAGCGGAGGCTGCTACCACTGCCTCGAAGTTTCCAAGTGGCGCTTTCTACTACTCAAAGGACTGGGTGGTGGGACGAGTGTTGGATGCAGCAGCAAAGAGCTTACAGGTGCAGAATGTCAATAATCAAGGGACGGACGAGAAAGAGAAGCTGAGGATCTTTCATGTGGAGGGTGGGAGGTTACTAGAGTTTAATGTAAAGGTTGGGAGTGCGTTGGTAAGCGGTAACAAGATTGTGTTGTTAAGAGGAGTTGGACCAGCGGTTCCCGATCTGATTGACTTGGCGAAGGAATAAGCGAACTGGCCTCGACGTTGCATCTGCTGAGATAGGATACAGCCTTGCTTTTCCCGAGTTCTTTTACGCACTGGAGAGTGACTGTTTGGGAGCTGGGTGAATAAAGTGGCGTTGGCTGTTTACGTTTGCAGGATGACGGTGGCGTTGATGATGATACGATGATCCCTGGTATGAAAGCATGCAGTTCCTCATCAATGTTCTCAAAAGCAGGTCTTGCGAGCTCTCTCTCCAAATAGGCAAACGACCTAGAATCGAAATAATCGCTTGCAAGTATGCCTACCAACGAGTACCGTGCATCTCATGGTTGTCAAACTCGGAGGAAATCCCCACGCTAGGACGGCAAGTATGTTTACTTTGAGTGACACCTACTCGTTGCGGCAGGTTGGTAAATTCTCCAAAAAAGAAAGTCATTACAACCAACGAATACGAGTTTGGCACCTATACGTCTACAGTTTTACATCCATTGACAGAGAGCGCCCAGTTTCACCGAATTGCCATTCATCCTGTAGCCAAGTATCGCAGCGTGTACCGCGCCTATTACATGCTCAGCGCTAAGCAGCAGGACGATCAACACACCTCAACTCAACGCACCTCCTGGCTGCTTCGCTGTCGGTTCACATGCAACCTTGTCAGGCTGTCTGAGAATAGCACAGCCACAATACACGCCCACTGGCAGATGCCATCCACGCGTCATTGGCCTGAAGGTGGTCCCAGAAGCAGCATAACCGCCGAGTGGGGGTTATCCATCCACCCCTCCTTCTAGAGCAAAACATTTCGAAATCCGCAAGATTGTGGTTGAGTTTCCCCTTCCTCGGCTCCCTTGTTCTCATTGCCCTTCTCTAATTCCTCTATTTTCTCGTGAACCTCGTGCTTATCCATCAGGTCTGCGCTTTCATTTGTCCCTCTGCCGTTGCGCGCAGCCCCAACCCCGCTATTGTTCGCTGCAAGGCTCGTTACAATGGCTTCAGGACACAATGTATGCTTCAAAGTCTATGACTCATCCGTAATCGTACAATTGCTAATATCAGCAGGATCCAAAGCTCCTCTATGCTATCGATGGCATCAAGGCATACCACCTCGAAAATGGCAAGGAAGAGTGCCTCACTCCCGCCGGCGCGCATACGTTATCTCTGCTGATGGTCCCAACATCCTCTCCATTCTCCGGACTCTCCTCCGCCGACCCTCAATCTGCAGCTCCACAAGAGGACTTTTACCTCCATCTCCATCTGCCTCCCGAGCTCGACCTCCCTCTCCCTGCGACCACACAAATATACCACCAGCCTCCAAACAGCTACCTCATCCCGCGATGGGACTTGGGCCCCGAGAGCGGCGCTTTCACCAGGATAGAGTTTCCTGGCGTTGGCCAAGGTAAAGGTAGTCAGGATGATGTCGATACTTTTGAGACTATACTCGCGCAGTGCACAGCCTTCCTCGAGCGAGCTTCGCCGCCAAATTCTGCACATCACAAGGCCTCGCGAAGCAAGAGCGAGAAAGAATTACCAATTGCTCCATATGACCCTTCGGCTTTCAAGCCAGGAGAAGCATATGTGTCGGGGAGTGCAAGCTCTCACGTTGGTGGTCAGATTGTGCTCATTGATGAAGAAAACGGAAGCGTGGTTGGGGAGCTAGGGCAGGGATTTCATGTTGTGGAAGATTCTAAGATGAAGTCGGGCTCGAAAGGTTTGTATCGATCTCACCCTACGGAGAGTATCGCTAATACATTTAAGACCCTGTTGAAATCACTCTTCCCCAGGATGGATCTCTTAATATTGGCGTTGCTCCTGCTTCTGAGGAGTACCTGGAAATGGCTATGCACCCAGCATACAAGAATTCTACATTAGTCTCCAAGGCGGCCATGGCATCCCGCTTTATCGTCACAACCTCATCTAGTGTTTCCAAAATTCTTACAACTCAAGCCGACAGCTTCACCCAAAAGACGAAACCCAACTCCAAGCCAATGACTTTTGCCCCGGCTACCCACACCCGCATTCGCAAAGTGCATACCTTTTCCGAAGGCGCTGCTGGATTGAGTGCCAAGACTGTTGGACAGGTCAGCAAGTATGCACAGAACATTGGTGCTACTATCGCAAAACGTGGTGAAAAGGGCTCTCACAGAGGTATCGGCCCTGACGGCAAGCCTGTTTCTGACTACAAACCTGGTTTGCTGAATAAGAGCTTGATGGCGTTTTCTACGATTGCAGACGGCATCGACCAAGCTGGGCGTACTCTACTAGCTTCCTCGTCCACAGCTGCAACAACAGTCGTGACCCACAAGTACGGAGCCGAGGCTGGCGAGATCTCCAGGGGCATCGGTGGAGGTTTCAAGAATGTCGGTCTGGTCTATATTGATGCTACAGGTGTATCTCGAAGGGCTATTGTGAAGTCTGTTGCCAAGGGAATGGTAATTGGCAAGATGAAGGGAGGAGGAGACCTTGTCGTTGGCGGCGGAGATGGAGGCGTGATGAATGCACAACCGAACGCCGCGCAAAATTGGAAGGATAAGGAGTCCGATCCGGGACGTTATAACGATGGCCTTGGCATGAGCGGTGGTAGAAGCACTCCTGATCTGGTTGGGTTTGGAAGAGCAACTCCGCCGTCTAATAAGACCGGAGTAGGAGAATCGATTGAGAACCAGAAGGCTTATCCTAGCGATTTGAAGCGATGAGTTTGAAGGATTTGATATTTGGAGGACTTGCTGTCTATGCAGGAATTATGTGCAATCAAACGATTTCATGATAGATGATGGGGAGGGGGGGGGGGGGAAAGAAAGTGATGGTAATGGTAGAGAGCAGCTACTTGCTACACCGCGATACAGACGCTGCTGTAGGAAAAGTTATATTATTCTAACTGATGTAAAGGCGAAGACCAGGAAGTAGGTGTCGCTTATGAGCGCTGACAGCCTTCGCTTTGCCGGAATTCAAACCCGGCCAAGACTCGGGACTCTGGCCGGGACTCTGAGCAGGATTCTACGACTTTGAATGCAGTGTGAACCTCAACTCCGGAAATAACGGGTTACCCGTACCTGAGAAGAGTAGCAACTGGATGCAGGAAGATAATGCGCTGCTTCTGCTGCGAGGATAAAGTTTGGCCTCAAATTCCAGTCCTCTTTCCGTCCATGACGTCCCTATCTATCAACCCCTCGCCGAAATTTTGCAATCACCTCAGCCCATTCTATTCAGAAAGCTCCCAATTCCCGAGCCAGTAGGGCATCTCCTACAGATCCCCCATCGGTGATACTACCGTGAGGAATCCGCGAGCTAGCCCGCCCCAAAGCAACAACTGGTCTGGCTGCGGTCTAAATCGGACCGCCCCTTGCCATGAACACCATCTACAGAACCACAGCTTCTGCCTCACGAACTGCTATCCGCTCACATTTTCAAACCCCCAATTTACCTACCGTATGTGCACGTAGAGCTTCCGCCATGTCGCATTCCGTGCCCAAGCTCAGCGATCCGTCGTTGTTAAAAACTGGCGTTGCATATGTCAATGGAGAGTGGGTGAAGGCGAAATCGGGGAAGACGTTTGAGGTTTTTGGTATCGCACCTTGCTTTTTCTAGAATAAACTTTGAATGGTGGCTAATTGTTTTTTCAACGTAGACCCTTCGTCTGGCAAGCTAATTGGCAACGCCCCCGAATTCAACGCCGAGGACACCCAGCGAGCCATTGATGCTGCTGCGGCTGCATTCCCCTCCTTTCGAGCGAAGACGGGCCGGGAACGCTCGAAGCTTCTGCGGAAGTGGTATGACCTGATGGTACCTTTCACCGACAAAACTCGACAAGGCAACGGGAGACTGATGTGTATGCAGGTCGAGAATTCAGAGGATCTTGCGAGGCTGATTACTTGGGAGAATGGAAAGCCCCTGGCTGATGCGAAGGGAGAGGCTGCTTATGCGGCTAGCTTTTTCGAGTGGTTCAGTGAGGAGGCTCCGAGGGTGTACGGCGACACCATCCCAGCGTCGATTGCTGGAAACAGGGTGGTGACGATCAAGGAGCCAGTTGGTGTTTGTGGTCTTATCACGCCGTGAGTGAAAACTCTTCAGGACTTGGGGAGGGACCCTGATCAGTCTAGGTGGAACTTCCCTGCGGCTATGATCACAAGAAAGATCGGCCCTGCTCTGGCAGCTGGCTGCACAGTGGTAGCAAAGTCTCCTGGCGAGACGCCCTTCACCTCCCTTGCTCTAGCCGAGCTTGCGCATCGGGCTGGTATACCCAAAGGAGTCGTGAACGTTGTCAGCGCTCTGAAAAACACCGTAGCCGTGGGCGAGCTTCTCACGACGTCGCCAACCATCAAGAAAGTATCATTCACTGGATCTACGGACGTAGGAAAGCTCCTTATGAAGCAATCATCCTCGACTCTCAAGAAACTATCCTTCGAGCTGGGAGGCAACGCCCCATTCATCGTCTTCGATGATGCCGATCTCGATGCAGCAGTCGCCGGAGCCATCGCTAGCAAGTTCCGCTCCTCGGGCCAAACTTGCGTCTGCGCGAACAGAATCTTCGTGCAGTCCAAGATCCACGATTCCTTTGCCCAAGCATTCGCCGCCAAAGTCAAGGAATTCAAGGTCGGCGGGGGCTACAGTGAGGGCGTCACCCACGGCCCCCTCATCCACGACAGAGCCATCAGCAAAGTCGACGCGCACGTTAGGGATGCCGAGAAGAAGGGCGGGAAGGTCATCCAAGGCGGACAAAAGATGCCGGAGCTGGGACCGAATTTCTTCCAGCCGACGATCATCACTGGCGTGACGACGGACATGGCTCTCGCGACCGAGGAGACTTTCGGCCCGGTCGCTGGCCTCTTCAAGTTCGAGACCGAGGAGGAGGTAGTCCAGATCGCCAACTCGGCGGACGTCGGGCTCGCGGGGTACTTCTTCTCGAGAGACATCCATCGCGTGACGCGGGTCGCCGAGGCGCTGGAGGTAGGCATGGTGGGCGTCAACACGGGACTGATCAGTGATCCTGCGGCGCCGTTTGGCGGTGTCAAGGAGTCTGGGTTTGGGCGCGAGGGCAGCAAGTATGGTATTGGAGAGTACCAGGTTACAAAGATGATCACGTATGGTGGGATGGGTTCGCCTCTGCCGAAGTAGGTGGGTACTGTTTCAGAGGAGATAGATGATAAGGCCTTCGAGAGTGAACTTGGCCTCTGTTCCGAGACGGGAGCTTACGTCTGATGCACTAGGCGAACTGAGCGAGCTCCTCGCTAAGCCAGAGTAAACAGCGAGAAACGAAGCACTTGACTCTGCGCACAAGCGCCCCTGCGACAATGTGATTTGGTACCTGACATGTCCGGGCTGCACCTCGTGAGGCCGCACTCGAGGGGTCAGACCAAGCGCAACAAGGCCAAGTCGTCACTCTCCCACATCCCACTGCGAGCTTGACGCTCCAAGTCTATCACCACCACCACTAGCAGCATCCACATCCACCATCTACCACCGCTCTTCCCTTCTCCACTCGGCGCCTCTCGACATGGAGAAACCATCTCCCCCTTCCCCTTCCCCTCTCGCTGGATGGCTCGGCCCCCGAGTCGGATCCGGGTTGCGCGTGCTGCCATCCAGCCTGTCAGCTGGGTGCTCTCCAGACTCACTCGAGTCGAGGAGATATGCACCCGAGGATCACCAGTGCCGGGAGGATGGAGAACAGTCGCATTTAGATGCTCACGGCGTGCTTGTGCTAGCGGTAACAGACAGCCTCATCATGATCATTCATCCGCATCACATCGTATCTATCACCCCTTCTGCCATACCTCTCCTTCCCCTCGTCCCCTCACAGCCCGCGCCGAAAAGCAAACTCCGTGGCCAGTGCCCAGCCGGGACCGGCTCCTCCCCTCCAGAACAGAGAAGGAGCGTCATTTGTAAAATACAACAGCGAACGAATCCCAGACCAAAGCAAAGCAAACGACCGACTTGCATCATGTATGCATTCAAACCCAGCGCAGTCTCGGGGAATAAGGCAGAGAGTCCAACAATTATCCGAGGAGATGGAAAAAGCAAAAAAGGAACCATAAAAAAAACCCCCCAAAAAAGGGACCAGCTCGGGCTATCCACCTCAAGATATGCCGCGCGGCGCTGCGCCGATTCGTGTCCACCATATCATATGTGCATCTGGGTTTCGTTGGTTCATGAGAGAAGGGGCTTCTCAATTGAGAAGTGGCAAGAAGCGCGTCGTTACTGTGAGGGTTTTCGTGATGTAAGCGTGTACAAGAATTGAACATCTCCCAAGAGGAGAGCTTCCTCTCGGTAAGAAAACTCATGGCACGTGGGCAAGGTGACATGTGCGCTATCCGGGAGGGGAGAATCTCCGGGTCAACCATACACGGGCCGAGGTTGGTGGTGGTACGACGGATGGTAGTCCCTACCCGATCGCTCGTTGCCTCTCCGGACACTGTCATATATCCCTCCGGCAGCAGGTGAATAGACCACGTGCTCGGGTTTGTACGATGTCGCGTATTTGACGTTATCGAAATAGGCCCCTTGCGTAGCACCTCTGGAAGTGGATCGATGGCTGCTGCTGCCCTCACGAGAGGGTTTTGGCCGAGCGGACAATACGATGGGTTCTGATTTCTCGTAGTTGGTTGAGTATGACCGAGTGGACGGGTGAGGCCGCTCGCTGCTAGGAGAGGCTCGCGTCATGGGAGGCCTCGTTGCTTGAGCGCCACGTAGAGCTTCGCCGTGACAGTATTCCGCGTCGAGGGTGCGCATCTCAGGGCGGTGTGACCGAGTGACGATCGGGACAGTCCGGCCATTCTCAATGATGTAGCGTGTGGTTGGTTCTGCCGCCCGACGGGATGGGCTGTGGGGTCGCGGGGAGTGGTGGTACGGCGGAGAATCCGGGTCGGATTCTGACGTGTATTCCTTCCTCAGCTTGCCGCCACTGCCGCGCTCCTTGCCGCGGTCTCCAGAATGGAAGGTCTGCCCCCGTGGCAGCGGTGGGATTGACGCTTCAGTTCGCGGATAGTCTTGCGTCTTGGCTCGAGGTGGAGCTGCTTCTCGGGCAAAGACGGGGGGTGCTGAGGAGTAGGAATGGAGGGCGGGTTTCCTTGTTTCTGCTCTCGAGGCCGAGGGTGGCGAGGGCGGCTCGACGATGATGGGGCCGTTTGGAAGTGAAGCTGGAGGTGATCTCCGGCGTGAAGATTTCTCTCGCGCTGCCGGGGTCTCCGGAGTTCTCCTGCTGGACTCCTTTCGAGTCGAAGAGCGCTTGGGCAACTCCTCATCGCTGTACTGGGGCTGAGGGGCCGCATATCGGATGTTGTATGCCGGCGACGAGGCAGCGGAGAACGTCTCAGCTCTCCGCGTCCCTGGATGTCCGGGAGAGTCCGTTTCCACGGCACCCTTTCGGCGAGCAGCTTGCATGTACGCCCCGGCATACTCCTTGTGCTGATCCCACTTCTGCGTCATGGGTGCCTCTTTGATGTTCGCTCGTTGTTCTTGGGCGTGCCGCTCCGCACGGGCGGCCTCAGCATCCGCGCGAGCCGCTGCCTCCCGCATTCTCATCTCGTCCTCCATCCTCTGTCTTTGCCTTCGCTCCGCCGAAGCCTTGGCCGCTCGGTACTCGTCCTCGGAAGAATCTTCCTCGACGTAGGTTTGGCGGGAGCGCACCTTCTCCTCCGTGCCTCTCCTCCTGTCCTTCTCCCGAGATTTCTTCTTCTCGCCGTGGGACCTCTTCGTCTCTCGCTCTCTCTCCTTCTGTCTCAACCTTTCATCTTCTACTTTCCGCAGAGCAGCTTCCCGCGCTTCGCGGATCCGCTTCGACTCCTCCCTCTCCGCGGCACGTTTCCGTTCCGACGAAGAGTCGCTGCTCGTAGATTTTCGAGGCACATGTCGCGGATCCTCGTGCGAATCATCGTTCGCTCTCGGCGCGGTCTGGTACGAGTATGCCTTGGGACTGGGCCGTCCGTAAGCATTCGGCCGGGGCTCTGCGGTCTTGACCTCGTACTCGAAGGGGTTGCTCCTGGGCGTGGGGTTGCCACGACCCATCTCCTTGCGCAACTCGAACAATTTGACCTGCTCATCGTATTGTAGCCGCTTGTTGTCATCGCTGAGGAGCTCGTATGCTTGTTGAACCTTCTGGAACTCGTCTTGCTTGATGGCCTTCAGCGCGGCGTCCTGCACCTTGTCCGGGTGGCATTTGAGGACCAGCTTCCGGTGCGCGCTCCGGATCTCTGAGAGCTTAGAATCCTTGGTCACCCCGAGCAGCTTGTACGGATCAGGGGGAAGTGTCGGGTTCATGATTACGAAGGAGCTGGCCTCGGCCGAAAATGGCGAAGGACGGTAAAGGCGTGCAGACGTCGTGTGTTGTTCTAGAAGGCGAAAGCGGAACTTGCTCGAGAGGGCGAGCGGAGAAGTCTATTGCATGACGGAGGTCGACGAGGGGGGGGGGGGTGACTTGGGGAACGATCGTTCGAAGGTGGGAAGGGCAGACAACTAACTGAGCACGAATTGGGGTATTCCAAGGAGAGAAAGGTACAGGGTCGAGGCGGATGAGGCAGCAGACGTGGAGCCAGGGGCGGCCTGAATGAGAAGAATGGAATACCGATATGCGGACAGTTCAGCTGCGAGGGTTTCTGGCGGTGCACAGGAGGGATAGATTAGCAGAGGTGGAGGTACGGGAGCGATGATGGTATGCTCTGTAGGATGGGGACGTGTCCTGGCCTGAGGTTGGCCGCAGTTCAGTTTGACAGGCCCGAGGTACGAGTGGATTTCCTATTTGCTATTTTATTTCCTATTTCCTGCGGTCGCCGTTGCAATCGATAAGCCGGGGGGTGGGGGGGGGGGGGAGATGGCAACCGTAGCTGCCAGGAAGCAGGACGGCTGAGCCATCTCGTGAAGGGCCGCAAAATACCAGGGACCTAAGGTCGAGGTCGGGGTCGGGGCCGGGGTCGAGGTACGGGAGACTATTGTGACCTGTGACGGCGAGGCAGAAATGGTCAGTCGCGACACGGGCCTCGCCCGCAGTTGCGAGTCAGGTTGACTCAGCACGCTGCGGTCGACGGTCTTCGTCAGCGCGGTAGCTTCGTACGCGCGCCGTCGTCGGCCTCCGCGTCGCCGGTGGCCATGACGAGTTCTTCGTCCGGGCTTCCTGTCTACGATTTGCCTCGAGCGAGAAGATGAGTGCAGAGAGAGTTGGGGCGCAGTGGGTGGAGATATTCCCGAGGACGAGCGAGGGAATGGGGCGTCCGGAAAAGCCGCGAATCGATCGAACACTGGCGGTACGCAGTGGCCATGGGTGCTTCAGGACCGACTAGAGAGAGGTCTGCGAATGACGACCCGACAACCACCCCTCTTCCCCCCCNAGCGAGGCGGTGAATGCACAGCTAACATCGGTTTTCTCTTCTTACAGTCACGCATGCCAGTGCTTGACGTTGCCCGTCTCAAGCAGTCCGGTCCTGGGTCGCCAGAGCATGCGGTCTACCAGGGGCGAGGAGGGGATGAGGCACTCTGGGTCTCAAGAGGTCGGTCTCCTATATGCATGAAACGATGCCCCAGCCTCGAGGCCGCGGGCAATGAAGTCTCTCGCTGCTTCACAACAGCGCCGCGCACGAGCTGGGCAAAGCAATACGGGGGACCCAACACGCTGCAGGATCCGAAGGACGCATCATACCGCGTTGGCTGCCTTCGCGGACTCTCTACTCGGGCAGCGCTGGACCAGCCTCTGCCCAGCCTCCCGTCCCGTCCAGATGGTTCGCCCGGGCGTGAAGCTGTGCTGCAGCGGCGCAGGATCGCTCCCAGCGATGCCCCGTCTCCCCTTGCGTTGGTGAATACCGGGACGATGGCGTCAGAGTACTTCGGGGCGGTATCAAGGCACGAAGTGGGAGGTGCACCCTGGATGGCCCATATTTGGCAGAGTGGATGGCCCAGCTGGGAGAGAGGACATCCGTGGGCCATAATTGGCAGCGTGGCGGCCCCGCTGGACGTGGTTCTACCGGACATCCATGGGCCAGACGTGGAGATGGGAATGGTGGAAGGGCGGAGAGCAACTCGTCGAAGCATGCGCCAACCACCAGAAGCCGCCCGCGGATGCCAGCTGCGACGAGTGGGTACGCAGGCCCAAATGCCGTACAGCCAGCTGCTGCTGCGAGCTTGCACGGTCGGCACGCAGAGTGGATGCGCACGCAAAGGTCGTCGTCGCATGCTCGAATGCGGGCAGCAAGCAGGCCGGAAGCCATCACTCATCTACCTCGTCCACCGACGTCTGTCGCGTGTCCTGGGGGAAAACACCGACGATGGAGGGGGAAGGGGGAGGTGGAAGCAGCCAACGGCCACCTGCACCGCGCAAGCAATCTCCAAGCGTGCTCTGCTCTGCTCTGCTCTGTTGCGCTGCTGCTGTGCTGCTGTGCGGTGCTGGCTCTGAAGCACTCCACGTCTCGAGCCATGGAGCGAGGCCGAGGCAGCCGAGAGAACTCGCTCGGTGCAGTGCCAGCCGATCAGATCACACTCGACGGTTTGGCACGCGGAGCAACGTCTCCCAACCGGGCTGGGCCAATCCTGTCGAATCAGCAGTGCTCGACCGCACTGTCCGGCTGGTGAGCGATGATGAGTCTGTTGCTGACCCTCTGTCGGCGCCGTCGGCGCTGTCGCCGGTGCTGCCGGTGTCGGTCGAGGCCGCGGGACCATCTATATACGATGTGCTATTTACGATTTACTGCCCAATTCATCCAGTGCCTGGGATGTTCGACGCAACGCCCCTGACGGCAGTCTCTGTTCTGGACTCCCGTGTGGCGGTGCTGCACTGCACTACTGGGCTGGACTGGCTCCCGTACCTACCCCTTCGGGTGCAATTCAACTTTCGCTTCTGGTCTTCCTGACCACCCGTACCGCGCTGCACGACGGCACAGTACGGTGTCCGGTCCCTCCTCCCCATCCATCCGAACCGGCCAAAGAGATGCGTCGCCGCTGGTGGAACGCGTCTCTCTGGACCGCCGTAGCCCTCACGCTTTGCCGATCGAGGGGTAAGCGGGTGATGTGATCTCTCCCGGTCAGGTGAGGGGGACGAGAGCAATGGCAAATCTCAGATCTGCACATAAAGAGAAGAGAGGGGGGTGAAGGGGACGAGAGCAATAGCAAATCTCAGATCTGCAAATAAGACAAGAGAGGGGTAAAGCTGCACCGGCCGCACTCAAGCCTTCTCCTTGCACACAAACCACCCGCGAGGGGACATAGAGGCATGACTGGCTGCGAGGGGGGAAGTATTCTGCTCTCTTCTCGCTCGCTTCTCCGACGGATCCCGAGGTGCTGTGCTGATGCTCCCGAGTCTCCTCTCTCCTCTCTTCTCTCTCTTCTCTCTTCTCCTCTCTTCTCCTCTCTTCACCTCTCCTCTTCTCTTCTCTCCTCCGCCATCATCCCGCCGTCATCCCGCATCTGATCTACACACGGCCGTCCCTGACCAAGCCGACCGGCACGGCTGATCCCCCCACCGTCTGTCTCGGCGGTCCAGGCCAGAGGGATCTCACCCGCCGTGGCCCGACGCGTCTGGTCTCTGACGCTCCCCATATCCCATCGCCCATCGCCCATCTCTCCCACCTCCCACCTCCCACCTCCCACCTGCTCATCTCCACCTCCCATCTCCACCTCCCATCCCAGAACAATCCACCCACAGAGCCCGCTCGCGTCAAAGCAAATCCAATACCCCCCTCGTGCAGCCAGATCAGAGTCAGGCCTTACCCCGCCTCGGCTCTCGATCCTTGGCTGCGTCTGCGACGGCGGCAGAGGGGGCATCGGATCCCTTTCCCTCTCCTGGGCCAGTCAAGCGTCTCCGCGCCCTGCCCTGCTGTCGCTACCCGCGGGAATGCGATTTTCACATCGTGCTGTGGCCTGTTCTGTACCTCATGCTGTGCCAGGTGGCCACGGTACATGGGAACCTCGTGTCACCGTACCAGCAGACGATTCAGGGACAGATGCCCACCTCAAACCCCCCCCCCCCCACAGTCAGAAGGTGTCGGTCGGGGAACAGGCCCGCCGAGTCTCGTGCTAACCCAAAACCCTCCCCTCCTCATCACTCCAGATCCCCCCCCCCCCTCCCGCTTTTGGGCCACTCCGGATCTTCGGATCTTCAGATCTCCAGATCGCCTGGTCTCAAAGCTTCCACGGCAACCCCCTTGGCAAAAGAAAGAGACGGAGAGAGAGAGAGAACACTATCTTGCACGACTCTTCTACCCACACCCATCTCCGACTCGCGCAGATCAGGACTAGAGAAGACGAAGTAGGATCAGGAGAAAGGTTATGCCAAGGTCATTCTCGTTGCTCGCGCCAAAATGCCAGCCCATCATGGCGTGCTAGCTACCAATGTACCAGCATATAACAGTCTAGACCCTAAGCTCGTGCCGCGTCTCCGCTTGGGGAGGTGAGGGTCTGCTACAGTTCAGCGTCGACCATGTCACCTTTTCCAGGCACTCTACCTATCTCGCCTACCCAGATACTCGCGGGAGTCAGGGACAAGGGGAACGCTCGACGGCCGGAGTCGGGCTTGAAAGATCTCGATGCATCACAAAGGATGTACGGAGAGGAGAAAGGTTCACACAGCTCGCAGAACGAATCGCCCGCCCCCGTCACGCCGCTGCCCCTCGGCCACCTGATCGCCCTGCTACGCCCGTGCACCAGGAAACAAGGGAAGGAAAATCAAGCGAAACAGCCACATCCCGAGCCCGGTAGAATACCCAGCAACAGCCCCACGATCCAAAAGTCCCAACACTCAAGCAAACAACTCTGCCTCCAGACCCTGACGCCAGGCTACCCCCAGGTGAGCAACCAGTCCAGAAGATCCACGATGATCCTTGAGTCACGTCTGGCAAGCCCGACTAGGAACTCGACATCAAGCTTCCGCGGGAACTTGCTGCTCAGTCTCTGCCATCCTGGATTACGCTGGCCCTCTCCGGCGTACTCTTAGCCAGAGTAGCAGGTGCTTCACAGGTCCGGCGCCGTTCGTGTGATCTAGAAAAACGATACCGTGACCGCAGTACGCGAGGTAGCAGGTAAGAGGGAGGGCCTTGGGGTTCTGGACGGGGAAGGATCGAGTTGGTTCAAGTTGTGGGGTGCAGAGGGACAAGCAAAGAAGGGAAATTATCTGGGAGGCATGGTAAACTGACATGAGGACATAACTGGGTGAAGAGCTTATCGGCATCCCCGTGCATGAAGTCTGTCTGGTTCGGTCCCAACCCCAGTTGTTGGCAAGTTCGCCGTCTCGCTCGATCTCCACTCCCCACAGGTACGGCCAAACTGTTGGTCCTTGTTGTGGTGACCCCCGAAATTCTGCTTGCCATTAAACTGCGGCGAGCCTGATGTTGTTGGAGTGGCATGCGGCCGACGTCGGTGCGGTGACATTCGAGACGAGTTTCTTGTCCAGCGTCAAGATATCTCCCCATGCGTTCCCAGCCGTCTGTGCGAGAGTAGGCTGGGCACTTCCAGGCTCGTGGTGATGATGCAGAGAATCTCTCGGAACATGCCCTGTTGAGAGAGAATAGGACTGCAAGTTCCCCTTGCCCGTGAGCTCTTTTTCGCGCTTATCAGTCTTCTGTGTAGCTATGGACTGGACTTGACAGACTGTGTAAGGGTCATCCCCCGGGCAGTATCAGCTATCACTAGAGGCTATCACTATACTTCCATATCACGTCGCATGGCTTCTGATGATCGGTCACGCCGGGCCGATGGGCGCACTTCCGATAGCTTCTGCTACTGACCCGAGAAGATGTGATCAGACATCCCTGCAGGCGTTGGGGAGGGATTCTGTGAGTGGTCAGCGACGACACTCTCAAGTCATGTGGTGTGCATACCTCTCGTATCCCGAATTGCCAGACTCTAAACGCTGTATGGCGATGGACACCTCTTCGCGCTCCAGGTACAGGGCTAGACAAGATGAGTTTTCCTTCAGGATGCCGCCCTGGCTCAGTTTCTTCATCAGTCTTCCCAGAATCTCTCTCAGGCTGTGGGAGAAAGCGAAGTCAGTACTGCCTCTTGGAGTAATATTCTAAAGCGCTAAACTTGATTCACGAGACGGGATTGGTTCGAGGCATAATGGCTGATCCACGAGATGATAATGCAAATCAGGATACCGGAGACATTCACTCCACGAAAGCTCTCGGGACGTGCGCAGAGCCATCTTACTCGGTTGGCAATTCCGACTAGGCATCTCTCCACCAATCTCGGCGCCAAGGAGACGAGAAGTCAGCCAAAACTCAACGAGCCCCGGGAAATCAGAAGTGATCTGGGGGGAAGTGGTAGAACACGTGAGACCGATGAAGCCGATGCAGGCGGAGAACTGTCCGCAGCCCTTACACAGTCCACGGAGATATGCTTGCGCCCTGGGAAGGTAATGTTCGTGACTTGCCGATTGGTAGTGTTTCAAAGGAAAGGACAGGATGTCCTGTAAGCCTCCCAAAGACAGACCTACAATGGAGATACTAAGTCTATATGTAAGTTACCCGATAGCCATCATTCTAGCTAGCGTATGAAATCAAAAAGCTCTCCTGCCAGTTCATTTTCGTAACCTCAACCCTTTGCGGCGATATCCTTTTGACCAGAGACATACTGGTTGTAATCACTTGGTTGTACATTTGGACGTTCTGCAATACCTGGCATCTCACGACCCGTGTGACCGGCACTTTGTCTACTCTCTCCGGCCGAGCATGTGGATACGGGCGGGGGCGCCGATATCCTCGTCAACGGGCGAGCTTCGAACGGTTCGGAGAGAAAGTCGAGGATCAGAAGAGTCCGCAGCCGGCCAGTATCCGAAGGGAGAGAATGCATCTCTGCTGACCGATCGAGATACTTCAGCCTGTGGATCTTCCTGCTCGGCGACCAAGAGCGCAGGAGATGCTCACCAGCGAAGTTGGAGAGTGCACGTGCGGCCAGCAGCCGACTATCGAGAAGGTGTCGCAAGACAGCAGGGAAGGGTTGGCGGGCGAGGTGAGCGCACAGTTTTTTCCGTGAGCGCAAGCCAGGTGAAGCCGACGAGTCCCACACAACCGAGACTGCTACACCCTTCAGGGAGGTTTCCATAACCCACTCAAGCGAGGGAGAACGATGATGAGAATTCGAAGGCTAGCTTGGTACCTGCATTACATGAGAAGAAAAAGACGAAGAAACCCACCCATGTAGCTATGGCCAATCTGCCAACGAAGCATAGGATATCGCTCGCAGCACGAGAATCTCACGTTCTGTTGCCAGATCCACCCCTGTTCCACGGTCCGGGTCGATGTTTTCGTTGCCCGTGGAGGTTCAGTGATCCACAAGAACCTGTTACCACGCGAAGCCACGGTAATGATAGTTGTCTGATGACATCCGCAGACCACATCTCCATGATCGAGAAAACACTATACCCGCCCAGGTCGCGAGAGGCGATGACCCATATCAGACAGACTCACTCTTCCCACACCGGCAAGTCGATATCGACAACAATAGGCTTATTAAATCTCCTCCCTCCAGGATGTGGCCAGCTGGATGCAACAATAGCAGCATTTATTATGCACGTCTCTCGGCGACCTACTCTGCCAGACAAGGCCTGTACATCGCATCTTTGCGAAGGAGGCAAACCTCCTTGGCCACGAGTAGCAGGCGGCAAAAGGTCTGGGGAGACGGCAAGTAGACTCGCTGTGACATTTGAGATTCCTAATGGTGTCTTGGGCCGCCGCGGTGACGTACCTGATTCCTCGAGCTTGTTTTCCGCTGCAGCGAGTGCTGGCCCCGGGAACTGGACGACATCTCGCATGCCTGCTGGCAGATCCCCGGGAGCGCCATCGTTATCAAGTGGCTTCCGTCCTCTCACTGTAAGGTCAACCAGTGATATCTTCTTGTTATTCGACCCAGGGTCTTCCCACCGCTCTACCCGATTCTCCTTGTATTTAATGTTCGACGTTCCCAGATCCCAACGAACGATTTCGACCCCTCTAGCATCGTGAACATGTCCACAGACAGCCATCCGTGGCCGGACTCTCCACAAGGCGTGCCGCAAGGCTTCACACCCCGCTGCTCTGCGGTCTTTCCTCTCATCGCAGTGGTACTTTGGAGGGGTGTGTGTCACAACAATGTCTGAATCCAGTGGTATCCGGTCCCAGATATTTGTGGCCTCTTCTGTGCTGTATCCAAAAGCCCACATGCCGTTCGTAGGAGAGTACGGGGACCCAAATATCTTGAAGGTTGTATGTGGGCCGGATGGGGATACTAGACTGACGACCGCGGACTCGTGCTTGAGCCATTGTATAGACGGGGATCGTTCCAATAGCTCTTGGCACTTTTCTGTATCCTGGGGGTTCTGATTGTGGAAATACAGTCCATATTGTGAGTAAAATTCAGAATCGAGGGTGATGTCGTGGTTACCTGGGATGTCTGTTAGCTTTGCCTTCGTGATTGTTTGCCCACTCAGAGCCCCTATAGCTCGCACATACCGGCGACAAGTATTTTCGCCTCAAAGTCTGCTTCCTCCAACCACTCTATAGTTTTCTTCAATTCCGAAAAGGTCCCCTGGTTCGTCATGTCTCCAGCATGTATAAGAACATCTCCCCTGGGAAGTTTGAAGGCTCCCCCAGGCCCGGCATTATGGGTATCGGAGATACAAACAAACCGGGTCTTGCGCGTGCTATGTAGCTCGTCAGACATGGCTGGATCTAGTTTAGACAGACAGCCCAGAGAGAGTAGATTGTTGACTTGCAAAAGCAGAAAGTAAAGAGAAAGAGCGACAGCAACACCGCAATCACCTACCTGACGCCAATATTTATGCCCAAGAGACTGCTGGGAAATGTCCATCTGGTCCTGGTGGCTCAAGACCTCTTCCTCGTAAAAGTATGTATAGTGTACAAACAGTAGATCTGCCACGGTTTGCCAGATAGCGCCTGGTGTCCTGTCATGTTGCTAAACGTGTCTGGGCTTCATACATCGGCATGCCGCAGCCTGGTAAACTTATTCCTAGGAAGCAGAGCCGGGTGGTATCGGTATGCGTAGTTCTCGTACGAGAATACATCAGACCTCAACTAAGGTTCCGCGGAACAGCATGGACAGGGAGGCATGGCTGCGTCGGTTTATTGTCGTTCACCAGGCGTGCGCTACGTAACAAAAGCTGCGATTGTAGCAGTATCGTGGGCCGTTTTTCATGCAAGTTGACTTTCTCGGCTTTCGTTCCTTATTAGATCGATTTCGCTAAATATTTCCGACGCGGCTCTGGTATCCCCTTTCCAAGACGGGAAATACAAACAACGAACCTTGCTGCTCCTCCGATCTCTCTGCCCACGCCCACGCCCACGCCCACGCCCACCTTACGAAACAAAGCCGGATTCCTTCGAAGACCACGAAGAGACTCTGCGAACGCCCCGTAGACTTCACACCGTTCGTGCAATTGTCGCGTCGTCGAGGGAAGGTGTCTACGCACGATCTCCCAAGCACGCTGACCCGCCCTCGTCTCAATCGCCCGCTTCTCGGAGGAGCCGTGCTTTGTTGCACCGAATCTTCATGGTCCACGGAGACACAGCTGTCATCGATTTCTATGTGACGCTCGCTCGAGTCCTGGTATGCGTCTGCAAGACATCCTAATACCAGCTGAACGAGCTAGCCAAAGCCACGCAGATCTTCGTTTGCGAACGGTCCTCATTCTCACAACTTCCAAAAGCCTGCTATCAGCAACATTGATACTTGCGAGGTTGATCTAGGAAATTCAAAGGCAAGATGGCTGCGGTCTCTGCGCCGCAAGCCTCCAGTGCCTTGACACCTCCCAGCAGCTCGCATGGAGAGCAAAATTCGTGGAACTATTCAGTGCCAGCACAATCAGATGTCAGTATTGAGACTTGGATGATGCAGAGCTCCAGCATCCTCTGCTATGAACAAGTACTGATCCAGGTCCCACACAGGCAGCCTCACTCCAAGCGGCAGAGCCAAATCGAGCGCCCCTTTCCCCCACAAACGGCCATGGCCTAGGACACGTAACATCCAGTACAGAGCTCTCTCAGCGACGGTCCGATCTACCCCATGCTCTCCGGTCTGCAGAAAATGGGTATCTAGCGCCCGCCAGAGTGAACGCGTTGAATCGCAAGGACAGTAGTCTCAGCGAGACAGGAAGTGCGGCAGACAGCCTACTGGATCTCTACGGACCAAACAGAAGTGGGATCAACGGTCTCGATTACACTGGTGGAAATGCGGTCAGATCAGAGTCTCTTGAGGAGGAGGAGGAGGAGGACCAAGAACGTTCACGCTGGATACACCGGGACAAACTCGCACGCATTGAAAGTCAGGAACTACAAGCTGCAGGTATAATTCTCCCCCAAGCCCGGGCTGCTAGCAAATCTAGCTGGCGAGAACACAGTCGAGACCAGCTGGGGAATGGTACACTGGGTGAGCAAGCACAGAAGCGGCAGCGTGTAGGGTCGCTTGCGACCGAGGAGGGGGAGGAACCTGAGAGCATTGCTTGGGACTTGCGGACAGCAGAAGAAGCTTCTCAGGATCAAGGGGACTACTACCAGGATATCAGTGGTGGTGTGAAAGGCGTCTCTCGGATCCCAGTCTTGAAGACCAGCCCTCTCCCTATACCACTTCAACATTTGGAACGAGATACCCCGATGCGGAGGACCCAAGGCGGTGCGTCCGTAGCAGATGACGATTCGATATCGTATCCTAAACTCCGCGGCCGTAGCCAAAGCGTCAAGGCCCAAGAGGCAGCAGCGACAGCGACAACACTGACCCCAGCCAAACGAGTACTATCCGAGAACTCTCCAACCAAAAAGGCACCTGGACGAAAAGGCTCAATGGTAACAAATCGCGCCGCCTCTGCCCAAAGACCTAAAACGAGATCAGGCTCCACTACAATTAACTCGACCGCACGACCACAGACCCGATCCGGCGACCTTGGTCCCAGTACCAGCATCAGCAAGCGGCCTGAAGGAGACCCCCCGTGGCTCGCAACGATGTTCAAACCCGACCCTAGACTTCCACCCGATCAGCAGCTCCTACCAACGGTAGCCCGGCGGTTACGACAAGAGCAATGGGAGAAGGAAGGGAAATTCGGCAACACCTACGACACCGATTTCCGACCTTTAAATGACGAGCAATATCCAAGATCACCCGAGCCTCCCCCCAAATCGCCCGAGCTTCCAGTCCCAAGCGCAGATGCCGAACCAGAGGCAGCTGCAGAAATAGAGGCAGAAGCAGAGAAGAAGTCCGAATCGGGCCCAGAATCCGAGTGGCCGCTCCGCGTCTCAAAAAATCCAGCACTGAGCCCCGGTCGCCCAGGCACAGCCGGAACAGGGAGCTACTCCACCATGCCGAGAGTCCACACCGGCGGCACTGCAGCAAACATGGACGCCGGGCCACTCACAAGTCCTCAGCCACCCATCCGCACGCCAGACCCAGCCGAGGAGTCCAAAAAAAGCGGCTGTGGATGCTGTATTATTATGTGACTGCAGGCTTCCACCAACAGGTTTGGGCCTTTCCTTTGCTTCCATGTACCAAGCAGCTCGATTCGACAAGTCCATCAATCGTCATTAGCGCTTCCGCGAGCGACATTGTGTGCTTCCCCTATCCGGGCTCATTCCCCCTTCCCCCGATTCACTTCTGTTCCAGTCAGGTGAGGGACCACACGCATACACTTTTTGCGCCATCCAGTCCCGTATCTCCTTCCTCCCCTTGACGAAATCACGACCCTCCTCGGCCGGAGCAACTTCAGTCACTGTGTGACTTGCGCTTTTTCCTTTTGCTGCATTACCATGTTTGGGGGGCTGGCTGCTTTGATTCCCCGGGAGCTGTAGCCTGCATACGCTGCCAATTTGCTTCCCTTTTACTGTTGACTAAGATGGGTGGGTGGCTGCCAATTGAGGGAAATGTTCATACAGAGAGCGATAGAAGGAAGGTGAAAATAACAGCTACGGCGGAGACGGAGATAGAGACTCGCACGAGCTGTTGATACTTGGATGTGTCCTTTGTCGATACCATTTCGAGATCACGGAGTGGAGAGAGAGCTCAGTGGTGGGCGGGAGATCTAAGAGAGGCTTTGTATACATGGTTACTTTGGAATTCTAGTGCGGGTCCTCGTGCCGATGTTCTCATTACGTCGGGAGCGCATCAGCGAGCGAGAGGGGCGGGGGGCGGGGGGCGGGGGATGGAATCGGCTTCATGTCTCGGAGGGAGAGAAATTTTGGGCAAGCAGGTGCTGTAGTAAGAATTCAAAATCTTGATACCACTCGGTTCCGTTCTCTCGCCGAGCTCGATGCCCTCATAGTCATCATGGTACGATGGTGTGATTCCAATCTGGAGAGGATGACTCTGTTCATCCCCTAGCTTTCGTCTGCCTCTTGACGCGCGCGGATGCATCAACGAGTTCGTCCTCTCCTCTCCTCTCCTCTCCTCTCCTCTCCTCTCCCATCCTCCCCGTCTCGAGGTTTCCGAGAGAGGGACCGGGCTCTCTGGGTTTCCTCGTGCGCAGGGTCGATCATGGCTGTCAGGGTGTGCTGACCGAGCGACCATGCTCGCGGGATCCCCGCGGTGAGGGGATACATACCTTGGGTGCAAGGGACTGGCCTCTTCCTCTGTCTTTGTGTCTGTCTTTTCTGTCTGTCTCTGTCTCTGTCTCGATCTCTGTCTTGAGAGACACAGCACGAGTGCGGGAGGATGGAGTGCAGTTTATGCTATTCTATGCTATGCTGCGTCTTGAAACGCAGCTTTCACGTGGGATCTTCATCCTCTTCTTCTGATTCGGACCGAGTGGCGGAGGGCGGGGGGTGGAAAACAGATGGTTGCTGATCCGCCTGGTTTGTTGACTTGCTTCCCGTCCCCCTCCTCCCCCCCCTCTCTCGGCTGAGATGACGGATGGAGAGATGTTCTTGTCAAAACACAGAGAGACTGTATTGTAACTATCGAGGGAAGTAGGAAACCCTCGGCACGCGCCATCCTACTCGCCCTGTTGATCGTCTGCAGTAGAATTTCCTGGAGCGCGGGTTCACGATATCGGAGGACATGGTGAAGCGGCTGGGAAGCACGAACGCGCGGGCTTTGGTTGCTGTCGAGGGGCGAGACTCAACGGGTGACGGAGGGGTTGTCGCATGTCGGAGTTTCCACTCGTCCACTTTCTTTCGTTCGTTCGTCCCTTCTTTCAGCCGATGCGAAGCGGGTCAACGGCGTCCGTGGAGCGAGGAGATGGAGACAGGCTGAGAGGCCGTGCTATTTCCCTCGGCGAGTGAAGATCTTTAACATCGAACTTCCAGCTTCGCGTTGACGTTCAATAAGATCCATGAGGAGGCCACTGCTATGAAGCCAGCGCTGAGAAACGTCCCTTCAGTTGAAGTATCAAACGGAGGTGAGCAAAGCCTGGCATCAACGTTGCGGAGGTGTGTACAGGTAGTTCCTGTGCCGCCGAGCAGAGAATCTTTCTCGACGTGACGAGGTGGGTATCTCAGCCTCAAGCCGGACTTGCCCGGAGCACCCAGCATACCATGCAACCACCCAGCGCGGGCGCAGAGCTCAACGGGCGACGGCAACCTCGTAGAGAGGATTCTAGGAAGCATAGCTACGACTTACAGATACTTCTCTTTGCACTTCGCTTCACTTCCCCTCGCGAAGAGCCGAGCGAGATGACGCGCTGTACCATAGGAAGATATGGCCCCTGCGTCCAGGGGCTCACTCGAGCGCTGAAGAAAGGAAAAGGGGAAAAAGAAAAAGGAAAAAAGAAACAAGAAAAAAGAAAACCAAAAAAAACGTCCCGGGTCCCGTACCGCGTGGGGAGCACAGCAAATCACGGCGACTAATCCCCAGCAAGGAAGGGGACGAACGATCCCAACCGTCCCGGGCTGATCTC
Organism: Diplocarpon mali; assembly: GCA_024741835.1. NCBI lineage: Eukaryota > Fungi > Ascomycota > Leotiomycetes > Helotiales > Drepanopezizaceae > Diplocarpon > Diplocarpon mali. The sequence goes on from JAENRP010000012.1 coordinate 209,057, forward strand.
CCAGCTCGCGACGCAAGGAGTGGAAACCAATAGCCCTCGCCTCGCCAGCCAGCGCCCTTCACGGGGAAGGGCTTCAGCTCGTCACAAGAGGCCGAGGCCGAGGCGAGCGAGCCTGGCCTGCCCAGGGGGACCCTGAGGGACCCTGAGAGATCTCACCTGGGCCCGTGGTCTCGCAAACTTCCGAGACCTGTGGGCGGTGGCTGTGCCACCCGACGGCGCCGGGATGCTAAGGTGCTAAAGGATCTGCGGTGCTGTAGCTGGACTGACTGTGCGAAGAGAGGAGAGTCGGGGAGAGTCGAGGAGGGTCGAGGAGGGTGGGTGAGTGTTTACGCCTTAGCGAGAGGCGACGATGCCCAGTGCCGGCGGAGCAACGGGGCGGCAAGTGTCGAGTGAGCGAGTGACGAGTGGGCAGGTGAGCAAGCGAGCAAGTGAGTAAACAACACAGACTGGGCAGAGTAAGGGCCATATCTACCCGACTCGACTCTACTCGGCGCCATCCTGCCCTCCTTCTCTATACCTTGATGTTAAGCGAGCAAGTGAGTAAACACAGACTGAGCGGAGTGAGGGCCATATCTACCTTGATCGACTCGACTCGACCATAACTTGCTAAACTCTACCCCACTCCACCTTACCTAACTCAACGCTACCCTGCTTTCCTATACCTCGCTCAACTCCACCCTCCCCTCCCCTGTGGATGATTTGCTGTGTACGCCTCACGGTTCTTTGCTGACGGGTAGTGGGAACTACCTTTCAGGTAGGCTCAGGTAGGCTCGGGTCGGGGACGGTGTAGATAAGGTAGAGGTGCCTTACAGGTAAGCAGCCATCGAGGTCGCGGCCGCCATCTTCAGCTCTGGCCCTCGCAGCTCATACGTAGGTCTCACCGTGCCCAGGAGGGCCTGGGCTTGTCTACGGAGGTACCCCCGCCGCCTGCGTCTGGAACAGAGCCTGGGTACAGCGACCGCGTGGTTGACCTGCGTCGAGACGAGCAGAGCAAGACATAGGGGTGTGTTTGGGGCTTGTGATCGGGCTTGGGGCTGTGTGAGCAGGGCTTTCTTGACTTGCGAGCTGTCAGGTCACGGGGCCGGGCACGTGCTGGTTTCTGACTTGCGCTCTCCTGTGTGCTAGTAGCGAGGGTCGGTGAGGGGGCCGGCGGCGGCGGTCGTAGCGCCCGAGCCCTTGTCCTCCACTAGCTTGCCAGCATAGCGCGATCGACAAGTGACTGCTGCTCGGCCCTCACTGTTGCAATTTCAAGTTGGTGCTAGAGCAGGGGTATGGCAGGGTGAAGACTGACCGGGCGGAATTCCCTCCTGAACCGCTCTACTCAGACCAGGGGAACAAGATCTCTCTGGAGGAACTGTTGGGCTGTGGGCTTCTCGGGACGGGTCTAGACCTGGACGAAAGCGAGAGAGGGAAGGGTTCGCTTATCTCGAGATTGCCGAGGCTCGTCCGGAAAACAACAACAACAACAACAACAACAACAACAACAACAACAACAACAACACACGCCAGAACCGCCACACGATGCCCGCAGTCTGGAGCCTGCAGGCAGAGGGCGTAGATCGAGGTCTGGCTCGAGTAGTTGCGCGAGGAGGGGTTGATCCGCGCTGGGGTTCTCGAATCGTGGCTTGGAGGCGCGCGGGTGGGCGTGCGTATCTAGCCGCGGCTCGGGCAGGTATGCACGCCAAAGGCTTGATCTTAGGATCTGGCGAGAAGATGCAGAGTGCGGAGGGAGGGGAGGGTGCGGGCTTAGGGAGGCAGTAGTTGGGAAGAGCGGCCGAGAAGCACGATCGGCGGGGGCAGAGCGGGTGCTGGTCTGAGGCGACGCCGGAGGAGAGGGAGAAGTCGGGGCGGGGGCGGCTCACCATTGGACCGACGATGGCAGCTCGAGGGGATGGGTCACGACGGACCGTAGCCGGAGGGGCTGCTGCGCCGCCGCAGAGACCATGCAACGGCGGGATTCGAGGATCGCGAGCTACTGAAGAGCGAGCAGAGGCCGAGAAGTGTCGTATGATGTGGTGTGAGGGGATGTGATGCAAAGCTGCGATAGAACCAGGGGCCAGCGGGCTGGATGGGTCTTCACCCATGTCTTCGTCAGCGTGCTGGTTCGCAGCAGTAGCTGGATGCTGCAGAGGAGACCCGACTAGCAGGGCATTTGTTGATTTTCCTCCATGACCCCACGGCTGCCCCTCTGGCTGCTGGTCGAGCGGATCGTCCCTCGGCGACGAGATCCCGTGGCCTCGCCTGGACAGCTTCTGGCTCGCGGATCTGGGCGGGGCTGGGAGTCGAGACTCTCGCCCTCGGGCTCGCGCCCCCTCTCGAGACTCTTAAGGTCAATCCTCCTCCTCGAGTTCGCGCCCTCTGCCTCCTCCACACCCGGGCGGCCCCCCCATCCAGACCAGATCCAGACGACCGTGGACGAGACTCGCCGTCTCCATCTGCCCCCAGGCGTGCCGTCGTCGCCGCCGAGAAGAGAGCACCGCGGGCCCCAATCCTGGCCCCACTCCGACGCCAACGTCAACACCCACACCAGCACCACACCAACATCAACATCAACACCACACCAACACCGAATACCCCGCTCGCCCGGCCCGCGCGATCATCGAGGTCTGGCTGGGTTCGCCTCACCTCCTTCCACCTCGCCTACTTCCTTTCCACCTCGCCTCCCTCCTTTCCACCTCGCCTCCCTCCTTTCCACCTCGCCTCCATCGCGCCGGCGAACCCCAACTCCCAGACAAGCCTTCTCATGTCACGATTCCTCTCCACCGCCAGCATGCCCTCCCCCTTCCACCAACTCCACAGCGACGTATCTGGCACCCCGGGCGCTGCGGCTCTCTACCGCGCGCCCACCCGCACATCAACCTCGTCGGACGACGCCTCCTCTTCGGCCTCCTCGTCGGCCTCGAGCTCCTACTCCTCCGGATCCTCCGTCCGGTACTTCATGGAAGCCTCGCGGCCCCGCGTCGAGCTCATGCGCTGCTCGCGCTGCACCAAGTGCGTCGAGACGGTTGTCAGCGCCGTGAGGCTCGTCAGCACAGATGATGCCGAGGCATCGGGCATGGTGCGCTTCGGTCACAACCTGTACTACTGCGACCGTTGTGCTCGGATGGTTGGCTACAAGTGAGGGCTTGCCTGACCCAGGCCGACTGCGATCCTGGACCATTCCCGCACCAACCGGCCAAGAGAGAAGATGGCTGGTCGCCCAACCCCGGCCCGGGGGCGAACATTGCGAGGCGATATCCCTCACGACAACAACCTCACCATGCCGATGTTCGGTACGCGAGCAGGACAACACACGCGTCCCGAAAGTGTGATGCTGGGCCGCCCCAGCCTCTGCCTGCGCCATCCCGCCGCTGCAGGATCAGGAGTCGACCTCGCATATTCCTGCCGCCACACCAGGCACCAGCCGGGACTTGGAAAGGAATGCGGGATGTTCATGTCTCATGCCCTAGTCCCCAGCACCGAGACTCAATCATGTCATTCGATTTCGCCTCGTCCCGCCGATCCGCTCCAGGAGGAGCCTTTTCTCGTCGGGGTGGGGAGCTGCCGTGGCGGCAGATTCGCGTGAGAGGATTCTATGCGCGCCACTTCACACGGCTTCATGTTGTCGACGGGCATGGACATCCTCCGGCTCTCGCGTAGCTCGCTCGCGCGGGGAACGCCTCTTGTCTCCAGCCTCGTACACAAACACGGCGACGTATCTGCTGCTTCTTCTTCTTCCTCTTCCTCTCGCTCCCCCCCCCCCTCCTCCTCTTCTTCCTCTTATCAGCTTAGCAAGCGTTGCATCGGCACTCCGGCGTCTTGTATAGTTGCGTGGGACGGGTAGAAATGTACAATAGCAAGGCGCGACAAAGCCGTTCCGGCTGGCTGCAACGTGTTTATATTTCCACTGGATATAGGATATACCAATCGAGATCAAGCCCACTCCACCACCCTTTGCGCACCCTGTGACTGACCTCACCCCCTTACCATGGACGCTCCTCCTCCTCAGACATGGCCGGCAGGGCCGCTCCAAACGGCCTCCGGGATACCTTGATCCCCCGCACAGTAGCATGCGTGCCTGGGACGCCCAGCACGTGTCGGCAGCGCCAGCCTCCACCGAGAGTCCTGGCTCTGAGTGGCCCCTCCCGCGTGGGAATCGCAGACCGTTGGACGTTCGCATCCGCCTCCCGACTGCTCTGCCCACCCACCACAACGGCGGGAGAGGGAGCCCGGAAACCAGGGATCCCGCGGGAACCAGAGGCCTTCCTCTGATCGGCCGCGTGAGCGCAACGCACCCGTCGCGCGAGAAATACGAGGCTCGGTCTGTTTACCTCCCCCACCTCGCTTAATCCGCCGCCGGGGGCGCCGCCCCCCACACCCCGCGAACATGGATCCCTACGACCGTCCCCTCCCCCCCCCCAAGTTTCATGCATCCGTTAGCATCTGGACACGGAGACAGGAGCGTAGCTCACGCCCCTCTGCGGCTCGGCGAGAGGAGAACAATTGATTCTGGAGGACCTATAGTCTCGTGGTAAGGCTTGTCCTGGGCACGGGTGCCAGGGACATGGAATTCAACTTGAAGGGATTTTTAACCACTGAGAGCCGTTCCAGTCGGAAGCACCCAGGGCAAAGTACCCTGATCACAGACCCTTGATCGCAGGAATTATACAGAGAAAGAGTCCATTCTATCCCTCGAACGAATCTCCTCGAGATGTAAAATCAACTAATGAACACGCAAGAATATGACTGGACGCCACTGATCAAAACACCACACTAGACAACACACACATACACCTCCATGTACCTCAGTCCTCATTCCAACCAAGACGCATGGTAGTCACATACAAAGAACGCTTCGCATTCAACCAAAGACTTCCTAAAGGAACCC
>JAENRP010000012.1:213930-243178 GCA_024741835.1 Diplocarpon mali
CCCCCACCCATGCAATGCTGTTTCTCGCCTGCCTGCCTCTGCCGATAGAGACAAACCAAACACCAGCCATCCCACCACCGATGATACAAAGAGCAAAGAGGCAATCCACAATGCAAGACCGGTTCGCCCATTCACTCATTTCCGTTTCCAAGCAGAGCCCTTCCTTAATGACCATGAGAACTCCCCACCTCTATGAACCTGGACTAGTTCCTCCGTCGATCGTTGCTCCGACTCGAAGGACCAAAATCAGGCTCTGCAATGACCTTCTTTGGTTTAGCACCCTTCACAGCAAACTCTGCCATCAGTGACAAGTGGTCACTTGGAAAGTGAAAGTTGGGGAAACCAGGAACCGTTTTCATATACTCGGGATCCACTTGACCAAGGAGAGAAATGTTCTCTAGTGCGTTGGTCGAATACCAGATGTGGTCGATGACGCCCTTAAAAGTAGGCACGTAGTTGGTGAACGGAACCGCATCCGGAGTATTGTCTAGATTGGTATATGCTGATCGCAGAGAAAAGGGATGCTCCATTCCATCCTTGGAAAAATTTCCATAGCTGCGGCCTCCAAATTCAGGGTGGTTAGCTCTCACAGCTCCCTTCGCCAGCAATTCAAACACACTCGAATCTGGCGTTGAGTTTTGATCAGCACAGATCACAAGCGGTATCTGCGTCTTGCTCATATATTCTTTCGAGGGCTGAGGAGTAGGTTCCGGAGGCATGTCTTGATCCGTATCCTCATATGCCAAGCCGTATGCCTTCTTGTCTCTGCACGCAGGCCAGTTTGCGTACTTCTCAGCCAGCTTATTGACCTCGCTAATCAGTATAGCTGTTTGGACCAGTTTGACATCTGCGTAGGCTGGATCCCAAAAAATGTGGGTATTGACAAGGATCAAGCGCGTTCCTGTTTGTCGATTCTCGAAGAACGTCACAACTCCAATATGATCTCTCGGCATCACCCGATTGAAAATATCATGATGACTCTTCATATCCGGTCGGTTGATGGCGATTGCTGCGAAGTCGATGAGTTGTTTATCCAGGAGTATGTACTTGTTTTTCTTGTAAAAGGTCGCACAGCCGTCTACCAATTTGGCTTCCTTCTCACCCATGGTTTTCGAGCGGGACCTTGGCCAGAACGCGCCTTTGTATTCATTGTAGGCAAGCTTCATCCTGAACGTCTCGTAGGTATCTGTATCAACCTCCTGCAAACACACGAAATCTGCATCGTTACCCTGGATGTCTGTGAGGATCATATCCTTTCGATAGTCCCACTCCAAAGCCTGTGCCGGGCTGTACCCGTACATCTTCGGCGTACACGCCTGATCGGAGAGGATGTTGAAAGAGTAGACTTTAAACTTCTCCTGACCGGCATTTGAGTCGCCTTCCTGAAGTTCAATAGTCTCACGCGAGTTCGGAGGCATAGGTGCTGGATTCGAGTCAGCAGTGAGGTGCATTCTGGGAGGGTTTGACTTACTAGGTGCTTGATTTTGGAGCAGGGTGACAAGAGATTTTGTCCCCCGTTCCATGATTTCCTGCTTCAAGTCTGGCGCGAGCGGATTGCCTTCGATTCCAAGCATTTCCAAATGGAACAACGAACCAAGCTCGTTCGGTAATGCTTGGATCGAGTTGTCAAACACTAACAGGTTCTTGAGAAACACACACATGCCCAACTCTGGGGGCAACTCAGTCAGCTGATTATTCGAAGCATCCAAGTGTTGCAATGAACGTAAATGGCGGATCGATGAGGGAAGCTTCGAGAGCTTATTAGAAGCCACGTATAATTGTTTCAAGAAGTCATATTTGAAGACAGGTTCAGCAAGCACTTTGATGCCCTGGCCACTGAGATCCAAGTTGAACCAATCTTGCCGCTGCTTCGTAGACTGGGCCGACATGCGGCTGAGATCTTTTTCGTCACTATCCTGTGCATCTGGATCTGGTGCAGGGATCGGAGCTATGCCTTTATTCTCTCCAGCCTTAAGCCTCGCAAAATGGTTAGGAGCCCCATCAATCATATGTGCATGAGCCTTCTCGGATTCCTTGTGTAGCTCTAATTGCTTTGCCCAATGATCGTTGATCTGCACTGCTTGCCCTCCGCGTGTTGTCGCCGAGTGACCATTCGGGAGTGCGTTAGGCGTGAAGCTCGGGGTGGCGTTTGATAACACTCCTGAGGAAAAAGTAGCGTGGTGATTGAGAATCGCTCCATTGGTCGGGTGCGCTGTATGGTCTTGTTGAATGTTCGCATGGGTATGAGTATGAGTATGATGTTGTTGGGGATTCTGATGTTGAAAGTTAAACATCATCGGCATCCCTCGCCCAGGCCCTCCATTGACGCGGCCATGCTGCCCTTGTTGGTGCGACTGATTGAACATCCCGTAGAGATTTGGCCCTGGAGAGTGAGAGTCGGGAGATCGAGAAGGAGATGGACTCTCGGCGTTGTAGAGGGATCTGATGTTATTGGGTGGTGTGCTGTTGCGGATTATCTGCTGTCTTGGATGCTGCTGCTGCGTGTGTTGTGGGTAAAAGTAACTCCCAGCACTCTGCTGTGGAAACCTGTAAGCATCTGCCATCTAAATCCACCGCGGACAGAGCGAACAGCGGCGTCAGCTCCCTATTGCGAGCACAGGCTGTGGAGTATCGTGTAAACCTTGGGCGATTTAGGTAGGGGGTGTGGAGAGCGGAGATCGGATCTTTCTTCGTTGGCACATAGAGCTGCTGGAAAGGTCTCCCGAGCATCTACCAAGCTTGAGGCTCAGAGTCTTGCGCCAGTCCTACGTCTATGGGACTCTCAAGAGGAGGTACACAACTTGGACTGGCGTTGGCGGTCCGCGAAAGGTCAAAAATCGAATCGGAAACGAGAGCCGGCGATAAAATATGCTTCGTGCTTCGCAGGCTGATGGATATTCGGATTCGTAGAGTATCCTTAGGTAGGTGGGTAGTGAATGTCGACAGCTCGAAGAGGGGGCCAACTGGTTCAGCAAGGTAAGCAGGTGGTGATGCGCGACGGCCGGAATTGGTCGATAATGGATCAAGCTTGCAAGCAACTTGGGCAGTCTCGTACCTTGAGAAGCGCAAGCCTAGGAAGAGACCTGTGAACCACTTGTTTACAGAGCAGATAGATTGTCGTGATGCTGCTTTCTCTTGACTCTACCTCGCGTTGTTCACCACATCACCTCAAAATCGGACAGCGCTCCAGCTATACACGTGACTAAAGCCACTAGCTAATTAGCTCGGTCGTAGTAGTACATGTGGCTGGACGGAGTTGTTCCGATCTCCAAGATACGGAAATCCATGACACTGCAATGAAAATAATATATCTAGACTGCTGTCTGTTTATCTCCCTCAATCTTTGGCCCAGGTTAATTTGAGAGACGTGCGAACTATAGCTGTGCTTCGCACAGTATGTTTATATGTTATGTCCTCAGTGTCATCTCATATGATTTTCCAGAAACCTAATCTTGACTGCCGACAGCTCGCTCAAATTTTAAGAGTGGCTTCAAGGCCTACTTCAAGTCGAGACATGATTATGCTTCGAAGTTACAGCCTCTCTAGATTGGCAGAGGCTAGTTATGTCTCCAAGTACACCAAGGCCTTTCTTTATCTACTTTTTACGTGTCTTTCTGCATCGGAGTTCTCAAGACAAGCTCACGCATCAATTGTCCGCAGCCCGAGACAGAGACATACGTGGATTGGACCTATTTCTTTATTATCGAAAGCGGTCCGTGGCTGAGTCCTGGAGCTATAATGAGATGTATCGTAACTTCAAGAATTGAATAACCAGAAGAAGCCCAAGTGCAACCCCTCATGTTACAGCTGCCCGTCTCAGGGGAAAACACAGCTTAATCTACCATCCCTGATATAGCTGGCTTCTAGCACCAAGAAATTCACAGCAGTCCCCGGGGCAGCGTGTTGTACCGGCCCCTGTCGGCTCCGAAAGCTATACGGGCCTGATTTCGAAAGCAACTAGTATCTGGTGTTTCCACCATCAGTTCAGGGATGGAGATGTCTTTTCCAAAATGTGGGTGGACCGGTACTGCAATCTGCATTCTCCCCAAAAGCCTCCAACCAGAATTGTGGCGTCGATATTTGCTTAGCAAGGACAGACCCAGAGGCGGAATCAAGATAGAGATCTGTGTTATCCCGGGAACCCCGAGCGGACTCTTTTACCCATGAACGGTATCTCGGGGCAAGGTGTTTGAACAAGGCCAGGGCGCAGATAGGTAGATAGTCGGCTTGACGTCGAGATCCTATATATAGGTAAGGCCAGCAGTATTATAGTGTGTGTTAACTCGTCGTTTGCTCCAGAGTCTTGTACAGCGTAGGGGACTAGTTATTTATGCTTTCGTCTTGAAGACCAGACTGCCCGTTAGCCTTAATTTGGAGCAATCTCACAACCTTCCCAATCGAGTTTCACTTACGGCATCCCTTCGCCTCCTGCCGCTCGCCCATGACGGGATCGCGAGCTTCATGTCAGGTCAATGCGAGAAATGCGAGCTCGAAGACACGTCACTTTCTGTGCGGGTATTGCCACACCCATCCAGTCTTGTCGTCAGATAGCCTGCACAGACAGACGTGGTTTGCAGCGTTGCTCCTCCAGATATTCGATTACCGTGGGCAAATATGGCTAGCTACCAGTAGCCAATAGCCAGTAGCCTGTAGTCAGGATCCACTAGTCCTATTTTGGCCACCCCATGGCACTAGCTGTATAATGCTTTCACGTCTTATAACACCACGCCCCAGCGACAGAACAGAAATATAAATTCTGTTCCGAGTCCGCGCCCATCCATCCACGCTACCCACGCTGCTGCACACGCTGCGCCATTCAAATTCGCCTGAATATCGCGAATGCGTTCCAGGGATTCCAATCAGATATCTCCTACTCGAATTTATCATCCGATCAAAGCTCAACGAACAGGGCATACTTGACAAGTTTTAACTCCCGGGACGATTCTATGCTCTCCACACCTTTTTCTGACTACAAACACTCCGCAAATCAGACAAACAAGACCAGAGCTGCCCAGGGTGCGAAAGCCAACCGTTCATCATCATCAACCTCGGGGAGCAGCGCGGAACGACGACATGCATTCCAGATCGCGGAAGCGCGTAACGTGAGAGGAGAAATTCTTGGTCGATCCGATAGCCGCTCAAGTAACGCCAATTCAAGTGGTCTGACTACGGTATCATCGAGTGATCCTGTCTCAGATGAAGCACTTTTGCAACCCTTTACTCTACGAAATGGACGACGATGTTTACGAGACACTACTCTGCCATATCCCCTCCCTTATGACCTCGGAGAAATTCAAAGACAAATATTGCGCACAATGCTTCTCTGTCAAGTATTTAATGGCCCTGTCTGCTCTCCCGTATTCCAAGTCAAACCCCCAAAGCGTGTCCTCGAGGTAGGATGTGGCACAGGTTTCTGGAGCGTAATGTGCCATCGACACTTCGCGCAACGTGGCTTCTCTTCTATTTCATTCACCGGCATTGATATTGCACCACTGGCACCGGGTATGGATTCTAACGATGACATGAATTGGCGATTTGTGCAGCACGACTTGCGACGGGCTTCGTTGCCTTTTCGCGATGAGGAGTTCAATTTGATTATGATAAAGGATCTGAGCATGGTTACACCAACAACGGGCATACAGCAGACACTGATGGACGAATATCTAAGGATTCTGAAACCGGGGGGGTCGTTAGAGATCTGGGACGGCGATCACTCTTTACGAATGCTATTACCCCACGTTCCACCCTCGACAAAGGATGACGACGATAACAATGAAGACGAGGAGCAGATACACACGAACGCCATGGGCATATATACATTGACAAGACAAACGCCTTTGGCGGCGCCTCAAAATCCATTTCTAAATGACTTCAACAGCTGGATCTCGAAATCTCTTGAAGCTCGGAAGTTGACACCTATGCCTTGTACCAGCATATTGCCAATGCTTCACCAGGAATCAGAAGTTTTGACAGAAGTCGATTGTCGACGTCTGGCAATACCTCTTGGGGAAGTTCGCTGGGAGCGCGAAGGTGTTGGCGGAGCATTGAGTCATGGCTCAAATGAAAATGCCATCTCAGCCAAAGGTAAAGCTCCAGAATTGGGCCGCAAGACTTTGACGGCGGGTCAGCATGCACTCCGAAGAACAGCACTTATGACTGTGGTTCAGATGATTGAAAGCCTCGAGCCACTGTTGAGGGAGGCCAGTGGTAAGGGACAAGACGAATGGGATCGCTGGCAAGGCAATATGATGATTGATCTGCTAAATCAGAACGGAACTTCCTGGGGAGAATGTCTCGAGGTTGGCGCCTGGTGGGCGCGAAAAAAAAAGCCACCTGGATAAAATCGGCCTGCTTGTCTGCCTTGGAATATATCAAATAGTGCAGACACTTCGAGCAGTCAGAAACCATATAGCCGGAGTCATGCCACACGATGCTGCGAGCATTCGATCCATGAAGTCCCGCTGTTTCGCACATACTTGGGAGCTTGGGGAATTCGTCGTTCGGAGGATTGGGAAAACTAGCGGAGCAAGAGAGGTTCAAAAGTAGGGGTTGGATTTGAAAAGTTTCAAATTTTTCGGTCATCTCTTGTCGTATCTTTGACGAAGTGCTCGGTATCTTTTCAGATAGTACCTACTCATACTCAATTAACTATGAATTCGTGTCATGGTGAAATGGAAAGTCAAGCTACTCGAGAAACCTAGCTTACAATGCTTCAATTTCTGTGGAAGTCAGATATGTGACAAGTAACGAGAGGCGTAGAATGCAAGAGTTATACCTTTCTTAACAAAATCGGCTTTTTTTATTCCTTGCCGGATGTCCGCCTCATCAGTCAGCGATGCATGGCTGATGAATGCCTTATGCAGCCTCGGCCGAAAGTAGGCAAATCCCAAGGGATAGTCCCGTCCGAGGACGAGCAGCTCTGGATTGTCGTCAGCGCTTAACGATGAATGTAGAGGCCTGGAAATTCGCAAGCACCTTTGTAAACGTTGATGACCTCCTGCCTTAGAGCTGAATTTGCTATTGCCATCTTGATCTTCTGTTGGGTGCTTCGTTTACGACCTTGTGGTTGATTAACAAAGCAACGTTGCTTGCTTTTATGGCCTGATTCAGGTATATGTATGAAAACGAAGGATAAATCAAACCTGCGTTACAACAACTCAGATACAGACAAACAAGGCTCAAAATCTCAAACCTGAACGCGATGTGGTTCTATGACGATGCATTGCGAAGATCTCGAACTCTCAGCCGATTTCCCCGTATCAGAAGCGGCCGCTTCGGCCCGTCGTAAGGCAGGTAAGGTAAGCCAGCGACCCTACCTATATAACTACCTATCTTGACCAACAATAATATTTATTATAGCCACGTCCCATTTTTTACCTTACAAAATGGAACTCCGAGTTCCACCACGAGGGAAGCCTCTCCGTCCCCTCTGCTTAGCCTTTGATCAATTCTACCGCCGCACCATCTCAACCTCTATTCCCCAGCTCTCCAACCTACCCTCAAACCGTTTACCAACTACAAACAACGCGAGATGGCTTACAGACATCAAAGCTAGAATAGGGAAATGTATTATGTTTGGCATGTCTGCGGAGCAAACAAAACATGCAGGCTCTGTTCTGAAAGCTGTAGGTGAAGAATGGAGGCATCTGGTAGCTGGACGGGAAGGTTTCTTAGTAGGAAGGAAGAGGGCTGGGCTATTACGACAAAGTGTTGTGTGGGGAGAGATGGATCGCATGGTTGGTCTACTCGTTTCTATACCGAAGACTGGGGAATAAGCTTTTGAAAGCGAGTTGCGCTAATATGGGTCTATCAGGAGCATGTAAATAATGTGATGTATATCAGATATGCCGAATCGGCAAGAGTTAACTGGGCATACAATTATGCAGTGTATGTCGATCCGGTGCATCAGAAGGAGTGGATGGAGTCAGTAACGCCCAATGGTATCGGGATGATCCTTAAGTCCATGACAACAGATTACAAATTCGTATGGTACTATAACTCTGGCCATTGTCTCTCAATTGACAATTTTTCGCAGCCTATGACTTGGCCAGACCATATATCGGTTTTCCACAAGCTCTCTTACCTGCCCTCGGCATCCGAGTCCTCGTTCATTCTCGATGTCATGATTCTTTCAGAGCTGCATCAGAGACCTGCGGCAAGATGTGTGGAGGATATTGTGGTCTATGACTACAAAAAAGGGAACAAGACAATGATCAGACCATTCATGATGAAGGCTTTTGAGCAAACTTGGGCAGAGCAGCAGGTCAGTAAATTTTGGATCACGGATTCCCAATAGCATTTTGGTCACAGAGCACCTAGAGACCATGTTAGGCCGAAAATGTGTTAATATTCAATAGGCTGAAACATATAGGGTAGGAAAGAGGATCCAAGAATTGGAAAGTATAGTGCGAGACATCGAAAAGGGCACTTGGGATAGACAAGATGCCATGGAAGACATGGGGCACGCTCGGTAGCTAAGCCAGTGGCCGCGTGTACAAGACATGGAAGTTGGATTCCCCATACCTCCTTACGGTTACGGCATAACGGTCCGCAAAGGCTCTCAAAGCCGCCCTCGACGTTTTGATACGCCTTTAAACTCCTGCCGGTTCGAATTGGCTTGTTATCCACGGGTAAGCCTATCATTTTGGACGAAATTGTAAGTGATCTCGATGAGGACATTAGTCTGTGATTTTGGGACAAGTTCCAGGACAACTATTTGGATTTACAGAGCTCTGGCAGACTCAGGGCATAACTCAACGTACCTGAGCTACTAGTCATTTCTTGACTTCCAAAGCGGCTATGATCGTCTGAATCGCGCAGTGACCATTACAGATGATATACACGAGTTCCCTTGGCCCAACATCGCAGGTGGATGAGGTGGACTCGGTCTTGGTGGAGGTTGCCGATTGTCTGTTCTTTTCGCAAGCGCGCCACTGCCGAAAGCATACTCTGTGAAATTTATGTGCACACTGCCTGAATAAAGATACGGAGCAGCTGTCGCAGCTACAGAAGGGATAGAGATTCGAGTGTGCACGTCTTGCTGAGTGCCGTAGGGGGAACGACGAGATTGAAGATTGTGCAGAAGGCACCTGAGGTGACTACCGGCACTTTGACAGGACCAAAATCTGTGTTAAGAAGATTTCAGAAGGCGGGAACCATCAGAGTTCGTGGAAACGCTCCTTTGGAACTCTGCCGTCTGCGGAACATTTGGAGGTTCACGAGTTGAGTGTTTGGGAGCCGATCACTTCGGCAAGCAGGCCAACAAGGGAGAGGCTGCGAAGAACCCATCGTGCAGATACAGATCGCCAAGTCATAAACGGCTCCGGAAAGAATCCGGGAGTGAGGAAAATAGCAATAAATATACGCCGCCAAAGTTCTGAGATAAACGGGACGCTTGTAAAAAAGTCTAGACTTACAACACTGCGCTTGTGCGAAACAAACTCCGATCAATTCTACGATCAAGAGTAAGTGACTACGCCCTACTATAGGTCCTGCCTAAGCCCAAATAGTTGCGCCTCGGAGAAGAAAATATAGGATAAGATCGTTAGATTAGCACGAAATACCACCCGATTGCCCTAAGAAGTCAACGAGATCGTAGTAAAGGTCGAAGCTAATTAAACACAACCTCTAACTAACGAAAGAGTACACTTGACTTAGGGTTACTGCCCCCTCAGAAACGCGTCCTATCGACTTTTGATGTACTGAATTCCGAAAAGACAAAAGAAACAGGTTTCGAACTCGCTCGGTACGCTTCCTGAGCGCGCAAAACGAAGGCACTTCCCCTGGGTAGGCTCTAGGCTGAAAAACAAATCGATAGTTAGTAGCTCTAGACTGACTCGAAGAAATTGCAGAAGAGGGTATACCGAGGTCGCGGTGACTGCTGTCGGGAGTATAAGAAGGGTACAGACGCTCTTCACTACGTACGCTTTGATGTATTCCCCGTTAAATGCGCCTCGGAGCACGTCAAGATACCGACCTCGTCTTGCTCACTCGACCACAATTTCGCCACAATTACCACATCGAAGATCTCTATCAGAAAACCACTTCCTCTACATCGATCTCTACCATGACGCCCAATCTTGGGACCCCTGTGCTCTTGTTTGAAGCCCGTGAAAGGAGAGTATCTCGCGTCGCGACGAAGACTCTGACAGCTGACCATTTCCACGGTTTCGGAGTGCCATATTTCGCTATTGCGCATGTTTTGAAGCACTACGTACAAATACGATCGAGATCTATCAGACGATCTTCATTCTATCCGACTCTCTCTTTGGTATGTTCGATTTTTTCAGGTTGAAGTCTCAATAATATACTATTACCGCAATAGCGGGGAAGCGTCTAGTCCAGCTGTCAGGATATCCGAGCTCCACGACGTCCTTGAAAGTAAAGAAAGAACGATCCAATACGAGGGAAACCAAGATACTTCTCATAGGGACTGAAAACTTCAGTCTTAGGAAAATATTGAAGTGCGAAAGATTACCGGTCTCTTACTCGCAGTATTTAATATAATTGTATCCTTCTATTTTCGTTCTGATCTGATGGGCTGAATTGTGATGCAGTGATGTCAAGAATGTAGGGCCAAACTACACCATTTCCAGGGTCTGGAATATTTAGCTGGCTTAGATGGTATCAGGTTCTGTCCTCGCCATCTACGCAGCTGGAACCAAATACTGGAAAAGTTCAGAATTCGATCTTCATCCGGAATTTCACGAAACGGTCGTAGAATAATCCGGCTGCTTGGGCTTTATGTTAAGGTCATTGAACGTGCGTATTTCCTTGGAAGCATGTGGAATATTTTGTTAACTAAACTCAAGGCTGACTCACGCAAGGTATTTAGGAAAGCCTACAATCGAAGCTGGGGTCTGACTCGCTTAAAAAAGGGGTTACAAACAACAATCGATCGGAACTCTGGATTCTATCCAGATCTAGCAATCGTGTTTGACGGATTACAGATAACTTATGACTATGAAAATATATCGCAACATCAAAACACGACTGTCTGGCTGAAGGCGACGATACATTTTAAAATATGATAAGTCACGCATGAAAATAATCATGCCTATATGCTGCTGCTGGCAATGCTCCTCTCGCCGGATTACGTCCAGATGACCGTACAGACAGTTAAAAAATTCGTGAAGAGCATCTCCTAATCATTTATAGCTCAATTGTTTGATACATTATTTTCACCATCTGACAACTCCTAGGCTCAAAAGGCCCAAATGAACCTATACTTCTTCACGACCCTTCTGGAGTTCCTCTTCCTCTTCAGACCACATCAGGTTCCTTCCTAATTCTCAGGATATACATTCTTAAGGATTATGCTAGGTCAAAGGCCCATTTGTGTACAAAAGTAAGGTGATGAAATGAGCCGCGGCCGACTAGCAAGACGCTCGACATGATCAAATAAATCGCCGCCATCAGCGTGAAGGGATTGTGCTGGAATAGAGAACCTAAGGCGACTCTATTTGTCGAGGCACCTTCCGAGGACGTACTCGCCCGAGACCTGGAGGGAACAACTGTCGACTGAGGTACAGATTAGACTCTTGTCTAAGGAATCGGGAACCACGGGTACAATGGGTACAATGGGTTGAGTAGTGAATCGCAAGGTGTTTTCCACGCTAGTTTTCTCCTTGTACCCAATCCGAATATAGCTTTTGACGCTCTTACTACATAGTTTAGAAATAATACAGCACCTTGAAAGGAAAAAAATTATGACTCTTTGCCTCCTCCCGACAATAATCTCCTTCCCGAACTAAGTCACCATCCTCGTATTCTCACGAATACGGACCCGGTATCATTTGCTCCGAGATAATTCAGCATGGGACAAGCCTTGATAATCCTTATTTTCACACCGCTTTATTGCCACGTCAAATTTTGTCAAATCCAGAAACATGTGTTCAGCGTGGCGCCGCCACAAGTAAGGTGGCTGTTTTCAAGAAGCAAAATATTGCAAGGGCCGCGTTGCCTCTCGCGTGAAATTACAGAGCAAACTTTGCATTTTCAAATCTTGTTCCGAAAGTCCCTTTATGTTCTTTCGTGGCGACCTGCAAGTGGAGTCTCTGTACTACTTTACTACGTGTGAGTACCTACGATCGAGCTGCGCTTTCACGCGATAGGATTCTCTGTCCTGGCTCAGGCAGCGAGCTGAACGGAGCTCTCAGTAGAAGAAACGCCTTGAGCCATAAATTTCTGACTCGTCATCGTACGAACCTCACGATATCGTGCACCATTTTGGCGATACAATACTCACCGAGCGCCGCGACGATGAATCGAGCCGCGCACTACCTTGTTTATAAAGCGTTGCTTCAGCCGCAAAAGCCACGGCTGGAACATACCAGTCTCCTGTAGAGAAGCACTTGCTCCAGTATAAGAAGGCATTGAATGTCGCGTGTCCCAGGCCGCCTAACGATTTCTTGCTGTCGCTCCGCAGCTCGTCTCAGAATGCTATTAAGTCTGTTATACCTTGCTGGAACGCTTTCCTGCTACACGGCAGCTTCAATCCCTCGTCCCAAGAATGTCACTGTCGGACTCGGTTACATCTCTTTGCCTGTAATTGCTGTAAACAACACAGGCGGATCCATTCACAAGAGGCAAAACGACGTTGATATATTCAATACGGATTTGGGAACTGTGTACCTTGTTCATCGTAAAGATCCTGTCTCCCCTGTAGTATCTGTTACTCAGGATCCGAGGAAATTTCGAAGAGGTGTTGACAATTCCCAGTCGCTCTAGGCACACCTCCTCAGCCGGTTTATTTGCTTCTTGATACTGGCTCATCGGAGACATGGGTCGACCCAGATTGCACTAAAGTCAGCTCCGCGCATCAAAAGGCTGAATGTAACGGCTTTCCGAAATATGACCCCTATAGCTCGTCGACGGCATACGATGTTGGATATCGCTTCGATCTCGCATACGGCAAGGGAACGGCGTCTGGCGAATATTTGCTGGATACCTTCTATGTGTAAGCCACACTCAGTATCCGTCCCATTTGTCTCTAAGAACTTGTGGCAATGGCTAACTCAACTATGATCCAGTGGTGGTAAGCAGAATACTGGAAGGTGACTCTAAGCTAAGCATCAAGCGCAGGTGCCACAATCACAAATCTACAGTTCGGGGTGAGAACACTCCGTTGCCGTTTTGGTCGAAAAAAATATATAATTTTCAGTACTTGCGACATACCATCATCCATCTTTCGTAGCCCTAGGATTTGCCATGGGGGGTTGCTGACAGAGTCCAGTGGGCCGACACGACCACGTCTGCGTTTGCAGGTATTATAGCTACAGGATTCGGCTATGAAATCGCCGGGTATTATGGTCTAGTCGACGAGATGTATGTGCAAGGCATTATCAATTCTCGGGCTTTCAGTCTCGACCTTGGAAGCATCGACTCGCCCGCAGGCTCAATCCTCTTCGGTGGAATCGATACAAAGAAGTTCACGGGAAGCCTCGAGAAACGCCCGATAATTGCACCAAGCCGCAGCCCCGACGGAGAATTGCGGTTTGTATATGCTTCCTGCAACCCACTAGAAGGCGCTGACCTTCTCCTTGAGGTATTGGATATATATGACCTCTGTCGGCATCACAAAGCCAGGAGCTACCACTTCCAAACGGTACACCGTTGCTCCTCCAGCATATCAGCAGCCTGTGTTTCTAGACAGTGGCGGGACTTTGAGCGCGTTGCCATCCAACCTCGTCGCTGCCATGCTTTCCGATTTTACCGGTGTTGTTGATATAGGGAGCGGTCTATACCTAGTCGATTGCATTCAGACTACCCAGAGTGGTACTCTCGACTTTGGATTTGGCAATACGATTATCAAAGTTCCATACAACGAATGGATCTGGGAGCCAACACCCGGCGAGTAAGTCCAAGGGGATCCCATGATGCCCACACCTCCTCGTAGCATCTCATAAATGATCGAAAAGGCCTATATGAGCAATGACTGACTCCACCTTACCTACTGTGAAGACCTGAGATGGATAGGTCTCGTGATATATATCATATGATCGGCGCAGGACGGTGGGAGGATAAAAGGGCCATCTTTTGTATATAGAGATAGCGCGTGTCGCTATAGTACTGAATATACCCTATACTTGGGACTTGTTCCTAATATCTTATTTAAGAGAGCCCGCTTGTGGTGCTTCCTCCTCTTGTTTTTAGGTCTTCCCTTAGGCCTATTCTTATGTTGTCTCCCTTTAGTTTTATATTGGTGACTTATGCAGGGACTGATTTCTTGAGATTTCCGTCCCTATACGACCTTATCGATCTCTTGATTCGCAGATAAGAGACCGGCCTTTGAAATACGTCTTCGAAACACTTATAGCATTTTGATCAACTCTAAAACCCTTATCTTCAATCGCTTAGTTACTTGGAACTGTCGATTTTCGTTTAGCAACTATTAATAACCTTAGATTTTCCCTTTTCGGCTCTGCTTTGAAAACCCTTATTTTCTTCCTTAACTCTGAGATTTTCGGAATTTTCGGCTCCCTGGTATGAAAAGTTTGGCGGACCCTATAATGGTAATCTCAAACAGCAGTGGTTTCGAGTACTCGAGTAATACCAAGCGCAAACTTCAATCGGAAGTGCCTCTTTAGAATCCTTAGAAATCCGAATCTGATAATTCAGCTGCCTCGGCTCGATAAAACTTTAAAAATTGCCCTGGAATTGTCTCTGGAGACCCCTTTATTCTAAAGACTAATAGGAATTAGCCTAGAGGCTAAGAAGAATCTTAGATATAAACCTTATCTTGGAAATTGGTCCTAGATTAGGTAAACCTTATCTTATTGCGATTAGTCGCGACGCTCCTATTGGCTGTTTGGTACCTACTTGGAATCTCTTGGCAAACTCGGATTAAACTTTTAGCAGAATCCGGAATTCTACTCCTGGGCCCGGCCTACGAGTGGGAGGATAAAAAGACGTCCTTGAACAACTCGGGACTACCACCTATTTGTTTAATGTCGATACTAGAAAACACTGAAAACAATAACAATTTTGAACTTTTCACTAACCTTTTATTTGAATCTTTTCAAACTCGTCCTAGTCACTTTGAGATTGACTCGGATTCTGAACGTTCTTTAAGCCCTTTTGAATTTTAAAGTACTCCTCTTAGTAACTAATCACGCGATATTAAAGCTTCCCATTTGCCCCCTATGGATTCTATTAATCTGGACGGTTAATATAAAATGATAATGGCTGCATTTAAGGCCATTATTAGCCACTTTCCCCTCCTTAGTTCCCCTAGTGCTCCTTACTTTATAAGAGCTAATATTACTGATTTCCTTAAGCAATATAAGGAAACTTGTTATGATTTTAGTATTTTATAAGCGGATATGATTTCTCGGCTCCCTCGCTACTATGACTATATAAGCAAAGATATTATCAAATCCCTCCTTAAATAGAAGACGTATAATTTATGGGAACTCCTTGTTAAGGCTCTTAAGTCTGAATTCCGAGAATTTGACAGATAATAGATTTGCGACACTCTGGCTTTTTTAAAGGAATTTGTTCTGGTCACTCGAACTCCTAAGGAACTTAAGAACTACTATCGGACTTTTACCTATGTGTCGAATACCTTGATCAGCTAGAAAATACTTAGCGAAGTTGAAAGAGGTCGCCTTTTCTTGCTCGGATTACCTACTGGCCTCTGAAACAAGATCATTAAGCATTTTAGGATCGATAAGTAAGACCTTATAACCTTTGCCTCATTTGAGGAATTCTCGGCCTTTGCTTTGAAATCAGATCTTAGTGAGAGAACTATTGATGCTATGGAGTAGGAAAAAGCCCCTACTCCCTCCTATACTAAAGACCTTAAGAGCCTGGTCCAAGAATACTCGAAAGCTCTGGAAGTTATAGAAGAGGCAAAGAAGAACCTAGTGGTTATACCTTTCACTTGCGGGCCCGACCTAGGAGTGAGATCTAACCCTAGAATTGAGGAACTTGAGACCCAATTTGTAGAACTCTAAATCCAAAGCTTGGAAACTAGGATTAATAATCTCTTATAGGAAAAACAGCATGTTTTGCAATTTGGTAATAGGCAAAACTCGGCTACTATAAGCCAACCTAGTGGTTCCTGTTACTAGACTCCTGCTTCTCGTCATTCGGAACAACTAGCTAATATAAGAGCGCAATAGCTGGCTGAAGAAGGAGGAATTGATCTCAACTAGCCCTTTGCTAATATTAATACTATAGGGTACTAAGGAAACGGTAATAGAAGACGACTAACCTGTAACTTTTGCAATAACGAAGAGCCTAACTGCGCTCTATATGAGTATTGTAACGATTGCCCTCTTTTCCTTCGTTTTATTAACACTGGGGTTATATATATTAATAAGTATAGGATGCTTTGCATTAGGGATCCTAGGCTAAAAGCTATCCCTATCAAAAAGCACCAGAATCGCTTATAGTTATAGACTGTTTGAATAATGACATATAGTATGAAATAGGACGAGAATTTGGTTGAACGATAGTGTATTATAGATATAAATGCTAAAATTCCAACTTATATATATATAGGTCTAACTAGCAATCTACCTAAGGGAGTTCTTAAGGACCTAGCTTCTGATTAAACAGCTACGGAAGTTAGAGGCATCTCCGTCTTAGGATGGGTTAATAATAATATTTTAGCTGATATTAATGCTGCTTCTATGTTTAGAAATCCTTGGAATACTTAGCATCCTTTTAGATCTACTACTCCCTTAATACTGATAAAACCAGCTAAAGTCTAGAAATCAACGCGTGCAACTTAGGAATCTTAATATGGAGTCCAAACGCTGAAAGATACCTAATAGTCTGGAACTGCAGTGGATAAGGATGAAGCTGATATAGTAGACGAATTGATTAGAGATGTAATGGACGAAGATGGCTTTGAGCTTGAAGATTAAGAAGTTGAAGTTATTGCGCGGACCCTTGACCTTAAGCGAAAGAGACAGATGTTAAAACGGGAAAAATTCGTTGATAAATACGCTAGTTCAACTGCAATAGAGAAAGCCGTAGAGAATGTCATAGCCTAGCAAATTAACCTTACGTTTAAAGACTTGTTTGGTTTAACTGGACGCTTTGATAAAGTGCTAGGAAAGCATATCCTAGTTGCCTTTAAAGATTTGAATAATAATAAGGAAATGGAAATTGTAATGCGAAAGAACTTTGAGAAGCACTTAGCCTTAATCAAATGTCTCTAGATTGCAGAAGACGAAGGAACCCAGAGGTACTACGACATTATGGCGATGGCTTTAATATCTTAGAATATTAACTGAAATTGTTCAGCAGTTGCGATGAAAAGCCCTATTGTTATTTGTTCTATAGAAGAATCAGTTAAAGCAAAGGCTTTGATCGATTGTGGTTCAGAAGTTAATGCAATGACTAGAAAAGTGGCGGAAATGGCTCGATTGACAATCGTTAGCGATCGACTCCTTATTTATTCGACTGTCTCTAGATCGAAATACAATTTTGATGGATGGGTGAAAAACGTGAAGGTTAGAGTTGGAGGAATCGTTAATTACACTGACTTTCTAGTAATGGAGAATTCTTCGAACGACATTCTTTTAAGAATGCCCTTTATTTTAGAATCTTAGCTAACATTTAACTATCCTAGAGATAGGCTTATAAAAGCTAGCCTTTAGAATACGGATCGATCCTTAGAAGGATAAATGGTTGTCGCAGGAGATGTAGCCGAATTTTAAAACGAGGTTTTAGGAAACGATTAGCTAGTATAAGGGCTAGGCTTAATGCTAGTAAAGGAAGGCACCTAGCGAGGAGTTATAGTGAAAGAAAGGTGAGTTTGTCGATTTTGAATAATGGTGATTTGACTCGCGGTCCTAGACCGGGAGTTAAATCTGGAATTTTGAAAAATGGTGCAATCGGCGTTTTATTGGCTTAATAATTAAGAAAAAAGAAAAATAAGGTGGAGAAGAGAGTTCGTTTTATAAATTTCGATAATTCACCAATCATTTTGAAAAACCTAAAAACCACTTACGGGCCGGACCCGCGAGTGAAAAACAATAAAATTACTAATAACATTTCCATCTACGCACTTTAAATTAACGACTTAGAAAATCTTTTATTTATTTTTAAAAAGGAAAATTCGAACCGTTTTATAGGATTTGATAAAAAAGGAAAGAAGCAGAGAAGCATAGTACTAGCTAATATTTGAACTATATATAAAAGTAAGGCTAATAAAGTACGACCGGTGGATTAGGGAATCTCTGACGGCTTGAAGCCTAGAGGACTGGATGATTGGTTTGAATAAGATAAGAAGCTTCGACCTTCGAAGCCGGGTGGCAAATTTGATAAGTTCATTATAGGTAGATTTTCTGATAAACCCATTGGATATCGACTAATAAAAGAACGTTTCGATATGCTGAAAATTGGAGAAGACTTGATAGAGCAAGAACGCGAACTACTCTATAAAACCTTGATAAATCGAGAGGACGCCTTGGCTTTTGACTAGACGGAACTTGGCTAGATTTAAGAAGAGGTTACGCCTTATATTGAGATTAAGATAATACCCTACGAAGCCTGGCAAGAGAAAACATTCGGGGTCCTTAAAGCTCTTTAAGAAAAGGTAATCGAAATGTTGAAGGATAGGCTAAAGCAAGGTGTTCTCGAGTTCTGTAATAGCCCTTATAAGAACAAATGGTTCCTGGTTGCTAAGAAGGAGAAGGGAACTTATAGACTAATAATAGCGGTAGTGGAGATGAACCGAGTAACTGTTAGAGACGCTAACGTTCCTCCGAATGTGGATGAGTTCTCGAATGAATTCGTAGGATTAACCTATAGCTCTCTTATTGACTTCTTCTCTAGATATAACTAATTTATTCTTGACGTTAAATCGAGAGATATGATAGCAATTCAAACCCCTCTCGGGCTACTTCGGATGATAAGATTACCTTAAGGGGCTATAAATTCGATCGCTCAATTTGTCTAAGTAATCTATAAGATACTGGTAGATTGTATACCTAATATTGCGCTCCCTTATATGGACGATATAGGAGTAAAAGGATCAAGATTATTCTACAATTATAAAGAAGTTCTCCTTAGTATATGGCGATTTATAATAGAATATATTTAGAACCTGGACTAGGTGCTTATACGATTTGAAAGGGCAGGAGCAACGGTCGGTCCGAAGTTATAATACTGTCTTCCATCGATGGAAATTGTTAGTTTTATTACTGATTCCAATGGCCGAAGTCCTTAAAGGGCTAAAGTACTTAAAATCGACGAATGGAAGAGGTGTGACGACGTGGCGGAAGCTCGCGCGTTTATTAGCGTTATAGTATACTATTGCATTTGGATTAAGGATTTTGCTAAAAAGGCAGCACCTATTTACTCCTTGTTTCGGAAAGGGGCTGATTTTCAGTAGGAGGAACCTTAAATAGAGGCTATAAAACAACTGAAGCAAGCGTTGCTTAAGGCGCTATATCTGATTAAAATAGACTATAGAGCCGACGCTAGGCCAATTATACTAACAGTTGACGCAAGCTTAATCGGATGGGGTGCTATCCTTTAATAAGCTAATAGCTAGTAGAAAAGACATCTAGCTCGCTTTGAAAGTGGTCTTTAGAATCTAGCGGAGATAAAGTATAATACTATTAAATGGGAATGTAGAGGCGCCCTAAAGGCGATGAAAAAGATGAGAAGCGACCTCTATAGTACTCACTTCATCCTTGAAACCAATACTAAAGTGCTAGTAGAACAATTGAATAGAGCTGCAAGCGACCTACTAAGAGCTTTGCTAATGAAATGGATTGCTTAGATAAGACTGATAGACTTTAAAGTCAAACACATTCTAGGAATGAAAAACACCGCCGCCGACGGCCTTTTAAGAAGAACTCGTCCCTACCCCTCTGATTTGATTGAAGAAGACGAAATAGATATTAATGAGTGGGTAGAGAACGAAGTTGGTTGTCTGTCGATATATCGCCTCAAAGGGACTCGACTCGCGAGCCCGGCCTGCGAGTCAAATAAGAGAATTTTATCACTTGACTACTTAGGTGACTCTGAAGAAATCGCAAAATTTTTAATCACGCTTAGACGACTAAAGATAGTTGCTCTTAAAGATTTTTAGAAATTCAAAGCTAAAGCTCTGATTTATCTAGTGCGAGAAAGACGATTGTTTAAAAGGAGCGATAACTTATTCCTTATACGACTCTGCTTAGACGACGAAAAACTAAGGGCTAAGGCTATCCAAGATGTTCATGAGGAAACTGGCCACTAAGGAGCTGAGTCTACCTACTACTGACTCTTAAGGAAATTCTTTTAGAAGGGTTCTTTTAAGGACTGCAAAGTCTTTGTGAAAAGTTGCGTCCCTTGTCAGAAACGAAAACCTGGTTGTAAAGAGAATCCCCTGTTCCTAACTTGGCTATTAGGCCTTTTCTATAAAGTCAGTTTTAATATTATATGAGTACTAATAACTGAAAATGGGATTATATATTTTGTTTTAGCAAAGGAAGACCTATTAGGATGGCCTAAAGGACAACCTTTGAGATCTGCTAACTCTGAATCTATTGCGAAGTTCCTTTAAGAAGACGTGGTCTGTCGCTATGGACTTTTTAGCAGACTAACTGTTAATAGAGGCCTTGAAAATAAAGGAGTGGTTAAAGCTTTTTTGCGAAAATATAGTATTAAATGGGTTCAAATCTTAGCGTACAACTCGAAAGCTAATGGAGTGATAGAGCGAGGATATTGCGACATTCTTAATAGGCTATCTAAAGTTACCTGCGGAGGATTTAAAAATTGGATAAAACACTTTTATAGAATACTCTTTGCTTATCGAACGACAATCTATAAACCAACTGGAGTTATACTATTTTTCCTTATCTACGGCAAAGAGGCATAGCTCCCTCTTGAATCCCGATGGCCTGTTTAGAGATTGTTTGACTATAGTCAAATTTAGAACCGTTCCGATTTGCTAGCGATGAGATGCCGATAACTTAAGCTCTGAGATATGGATATAAAGGAAATCATTCTGCAAAAGAAACGATATAGGGAAAAAGCTAAAGAAGCATAGGCTGCTTTTAAAGTACTTAAAACGCACTCTATTTAGAAAGATGATCTTATCCTAGTCTACGATATTATAAGAAGCATTGATATATCGGTAGATACTAAACTTGACTATCGATGGCTTGGCCTATTTAAAGTTAAATCTGAGCAGAAAGAAAAAGGATACTATTCTCTTTAAGAACTTGACGGAGTTGATATTAAAGGAACCTTTGCAGCCAATCGACTGAAGCGCTTTTACCGATGCGATTAGACCTTGTTCCCTTTAGAAGACGAATCAGAAATTGATACAACCTCCGAATCTTCTGCAGGAACCGACGGCGATATAAGCAATTTTAAACCCTTAGACAAAGACTAAGATTTTTCCAACTTGACCTATAAGCCGGTCCTGCGAGTGAAGAATGTTAAAATACCCAACTAATCGCGACCCTAAGTTATTATTCTTGAAATATTCGAAGAACGCAGACTGGAATACTGAACGATTTCCTAGCCTATCAATTGTCCTACCTTCCTTTAATCCTTATTTTTACATTTTCGGTAAGGACGCCTCTTTTGTTATTTGGGATATAGATCTTTTAGGATCACCCTAAATTCTTGCCTGCTCTGACTTATTTTGCATTCTTGATATTGGCCTTTAATTATAGCATTCCTATTACTTTCCTTGAATAACAAACTAAAAAAAAGTCCAATTTCCTTAATATATATATAGTAAACCTATTGCAGCTTGTATGCCCTTTTAATTCTTGCATCCTATTGAACTCTCTTATTCATACTCCCTATCTTTCATAAGTAATATGCCTTTAAAGAACTCATAAATGGTTTTGTCTGCTGCGATAGGGGATGAACAAACACTGGTTATAAACTTCTCTTAGGACGGCAGAGCTATTGCATTGTTGGAAAACTTCAAATCGACCTACGCAGCCTTAGGAGATATAGAGCAATAAAAACTCCTTTCAGCTTATGCGAATGCCATTAATAACCTTTCAACTCGAGTGGCCCTTGGAATTCTCCAATTTGACGACTTCCTAACCGAAGAATTAAGACTGAAGGGAATCTCTAGAGAGGAATTCTTGGCTGACGCAGATTAATACATGACCTTGGCCGACACTTTCAGAACGGACTGAGATAAAAGAGAAGAATCTATTCGACGATTGGATAATTTAGCTATTGATAAGAGAGGACTCCTGTTTCGTTCGCGCTTCCTGATAAATATTGATTCTAATAATGGAAGACGAGTGTTGTTAAAAATTCTTAAGGAAAACACTCCTACTGCTAGAGCTATTCAGATTCTCAATTTCTTTATTATTTAAGAAGGAGTAGTAAAATTCCGAGGCAATCGAATTCGCAGTCGCAGATTTGTGGGCCTATCTAATGCAGTACTTATAGCAGCTGATAGGGCTATGAAAAGATCAAATTGGGCTATAGATGTTACCCTACCTAATAGCACTGTTGTTAATATGCTAGGGCTCTGCGCTTCTGCTTGTGGTTTGCTTGTTTTAAGAGAGAACTGGACTCTTATAATAGGGTTTGGACGAAATTTCTTTAATAATAAAGAAGGGAATTGGTTATTTGTGGTCAAGCCTGCCTTGAAATTCGCTTCTTAACCTAAAGATACAATAAGTGCTAAACCATATGATTTGACTCGCAGTCCTAGACTAGGAGTTAGAAATGAGAATTTTAGAACTGGACTTAACCTGCCTTTTGCTGAAATGATTCCAGAAACCGCTGCCGAACAAACTGCCCGAACGCTTAGCGCAGCCTCTTTGGAATTTTCGGAATCTTCAAGGGACTCTCCTCTAGCTGAATGACCCATTTTAGCTCGACCTCTAAGAAGGATAGATCGTTCGATAGCCACCTTAGCTGATTTGCAATTTGAAACTAAAGGATTGCGCGCTCGCTTAGACTCCTTCCTTAACAACTTGAAGGAGCTAGTTCTTGACTTCTTTGTATCTATATGCAACTGTTTTAGAAACGATAATATAGGGGAAGACCCTATTCCTACTGCTCTAGAGACGACTGGGAGAGCTATTAGATAGATTCAATGGCTTATCCTAGACGAGTTCGCCTCTACGGATATTGTTCAATTCTTTAATGATTATAGAAGTCAAGAACCTGGTCTCTCGGATGCCGAGCGAGACTATTTTGTCTTGCGAGAAAGAGAACGCAAAGAGGAATCTGTTAATTAGGACATTTGTGATTGTAGCAATATGCCTCAATCGGTCATTCTCAACCTCAAGCTTAGAGAACGATATAACATTCAGGTGTCCTTTGTAATAAAGACTTGCTTTCGACAGTATCTTCCTAGCGTAGGAATCAAAGGGAGAAGACTTTGCGACCTTTATATTCGCTCTCTTTTGGTTTACTATGGTCTCAATTATAAAGGATTTGATATTGACGAAACTATTGAACACCTCGAACTTCTCTACGCGGTAGAAGATGTCGATCTTTTTCTAATCTACCCTAATAATTAGTTCTTCGTCTCTTCAAGGATACGCAAATCCAACCTATTGATAATGGAGGCATCTCTAGGTGCTGCAAAATTCAGGGCTGATCCTAAAGCCTTAAAGGCGTTGGAGCCGATTGAATGGAACAATTCTTTCTTTTCGATATTGCTAAGCAATGAATAGTAAGAGGAAATAGAGGAAGAAGGGTCAATTGTGATGCCTAAACCCTTCGGATGCCGCTTCTTAACCGACAATTTTACTACTGATGATAGTGCTTTTATAGGTATATTCCTCTTTATTATGAGATAAGAAGTAGAGATATACCTTTATCACTTCTGCCCTATGGATAACGCGACCTTTATACCTTCTTATTTTCTCTATAATATGATGTTCAGCCTTACCTAATAAGTCCTTTGAATGCATTATGGACTCTACCTCTTAGCTATAATAGCGAAAAGTGGAGGAGCCTATCAGCTTATGGCCTACCTTGAACCTCCCTAATTGATTGGCCTTGGTCTTTACAATTAAGTCGTTTTGATAAAGAGAGATGCAAGTGCTGCTAATAAAGAAATTCCGATTTTCACTCGCGGTCCCGGCCCGCGAGTCAATTTTATTGGAAAGCAAGTCTTGGATTATTAGATCCTACCGATCGGATAAGGGCCAGCTTTTAGAAGCCTTAATAGGTGGGTCGGCTCTTAGTCGATTGTGAAACTCACTCTATCCGCGAAGAAGACGAGTCAATGGACTTCTTAAGCACTCGGTTCAAAATCTTAACTAGCTCGAATGACCGCAAAGTTGAAGCGAAAGGAGATCTTGCGACCTATTACTGATGATAGCAATCCAATTATAGTGATGATGAAATAGGGACACCTTCTTGAAATGCTTTCGGATAATTCTTATAGGACTGGTGGTTTTATAGCCTTTTGCAATAATTACATAGCTATCTTTAATAAGAATACCTTGGAAAATGAGACTTGAATCTCCGATTTTGTCTTTTCAATCTCTGCTCTAGAGCAACCTCTAGTACCTCGATAGATTAACGCAAGCAGAACCATTGCACCTTTTAAGGCAGCTTTTCATCTTAAGAACTGCGGTAGCCTCTTTGAAGCTATTATTAGTCGACGCTCTTAGATAGATCTATTAGTTATGATTGAAGTACGGGAGTTGTTTCTTTTTAATAAAGACGAATTGAAAATCCACTTTGTAGAATATAATTAGAAGCTCTTTAACGCCTTTGTTAAGGCTTGGACGAACGTTATAAACACTAAGTCGCTTCTTTATAGACTTAAGTCTTAGGGATAGCGCGATAAAGTAAATGCTATCCGAGAGCCTGATGCACTGATTGATAAAGGCATTATTGCAAGAAAATTCGGAAAAGAGATAAACCGAGACGCTAGCATAGTGTTAGACCCTGATTTAGGAACCAATCCCCTGTTTTTACCCTTAAGCTCAGAAACGCTAAGACTGACTCGCGAGCCCGGCCCGCGAGTGAGGTTGGACTCGGCTGGCTTAAGCCCACGAGATGGTTCGGATGAACCTCGGTCACTAAATCTAGGGGTACTAATAGAAGATCCTTTAAGAGAGGTCCCCGAAGCTGAGAAATCGCTGAGAAATGAGAACTAATGCAAGAGAAGAAGACTCCGAAGTGACGATAGAATTGACAATTGAGTCAACTTGAGCCTAGAGAATCGAGTCTACTACCTCCCTCTTGAAAACCATTTGGAGAGATTGCGAATTAGAAGTTGAATTTTTTTAGGGATTATCTACTTTCTATACACCTGCACCTCTTTATTCTCAACCTATTGTTCCATTCTATGCATATTCTTTATTTACTTTACTCTTTATATAATTCATTCTTTGATTATTCCCTTTATATGCAACTTTCTAACGCTCACCTTTGAAATGTCTTCCTCACCTTTGACAATTGTCATTCACCAATTGTAGGTCCTTGTATACGTCACACCCCACTTTTGTTCCCACTTCCAAGCTCATTATGCCTACTTTTCCTTTGTGTACTAGCGCGATTTCAAACTCTATAAATAAGCCTCTCCCCGCACTACGATTTTACTTTTTTTACCTTTTCTATAACCCTACCAGACCTATAACACTAGCACCACTACTATTGTCTTTCGTTATCAATCTTTTCTAGTATAAGCCTCTTATATTGTTAATCTTTCCTAAATAATTATCTCTTCGTTTAGAGCTACCTCTCCTGCTAAATAATTTATTATAGTACCACTAACCATAAGTAAAAAGGCCATACCTAAGAAGAATATATCGGTTGTTGCCTTAGGCAATAAGTCCTTGAGCACTACTAATAATGAACTAATATTAGAGGGAGGGTTCTTATAGGATGGCAAGTCACTAAGATCATTAGAAGATGTAGTGAGCACTTATAGAACGTTGGGTGAGACCGAACAGCAGGTATTCTTAAATTCATCTATTAAGGTGCTTAACTATAGAATTTCTACTGTTAAGGAAGGATTCTTAGGTTTTAATGATTTCTTAGACAAGGAACTCTAAGGCAAAGGTATTGATTATGAAAAGTTTTTGCAAGAGTATTAAGGGTATGCCAATTCGATTGATTTGTTTCGGAAGAACTGAGATAAGAAAAATGAGTGTATGAAAAGACTGATATAGTTTATAAGCGGAATACGCGGAACGCTCTTTCGGAGCCACTTTATAAATGATATTACTGCGAATAATGCTTTGCGGGGACTCGGCAAGATTTTTGAGACATACTAACTAGTGGCCAAAGCTATACAGGTGTTGAATCATTTCACTATCTAAGAAGGCATAAAGAAGTTGCAGGGAAATAGTGCGCGGAGTAGAAAATTTGTTAGATTCTTAAGCACCATTGTGCACTCTACTATTCAAACTATAAAGGACAGCCCCGCTTGGTATAATAATCTTGCACTCCTTAACTAAACTGTTCTAGATACGCTCGGCCTGCAATAGTCATAATACGGTCTACTTATTGTAAAAGAAAAGATGATATATCTGGTTGAATACACTATGAACTACTTCGATGATGAAATGGAGAGATGGGAATTTGTTATGCCTGCCGCCCTGAAGCTACTACTACCCGCGGCAGGATTAATAGACAAGCGCGATTTGACTCGTAGGCCTGGCCCACGGGTAGAAGTACTACGTGATGAAGATGCCCTTGAGCATAAGGTGCCTGTGATATTGGGAACACAAATGGCTGACTGTTACGACCCTTATTTATTAGACTCAGATGAGTTTGAATTGCTGTCCCTAGAAATGCCCTAAATACCCTGAACACCAGTGGCAAAGAAAATGACTTGCGAGCCTGGCCTACGGGTTAATATACGTGACGCTATAGACTCAGAAGATGATTTATCTAATAAAGAGATTGGTACTGTTACTAATGTGCTAGAAATTTTTAATGATACTAAGAAGGATACTGCTGATGTTGTGCAATCCTTCCCCGATGACTTGCAAAAATTTGTTCTCAAATTCTACGAGTCAATAATGAAGCGTTTGAGAAAGGAAGGTCGGGAAGAAGTTTTGTTAGCATAGGAAGGAACGGCAAGAGCTGTTAAACAAATTATGAAACTGCACTAAGACGAATTCTCTATAGACAATATTATATAGTTCTTCATCGACCGCAAGAAATTGAACGGTGACTACTATATTCTTAAAGAAAAGTCAGAAGATAGCACGACTATTGTCTCTATGGAATGCTGTCAAGTTCCCCTTAACATTAAGATGATACTATAGCATAGCGATAGATTCAAGATTGTAGTAATACTAGAAATGAAAACAAGACTCTCTAAATTTGTAGTAGGAATGTTCGAGGACTTTAATTTTAATAAATTCTGCGCCCTCTATGAATGACAATACGCGTAGTACTATAGGCTGGCGATAACAGGCCTTAATAATAAAGATATGTCGTCTAACATCTACAAATTCTGCACTGCTCCTGACCTAAAGTTGTTCTTACTGCACCTAGGGAATTATGCAATTATGGCCACCGGCAATAGAATGGCAAGCTAGGTTAAAAAAGATATGTCGTTAGGATTTGCTAAGTTTAAGGTAGCGCCCAAAGCTCTGAAATTATTCTATAATATCGCCTGGACCCCCGCCTGGTATAAGTCCATACTGACCTTAGACAACTTCATATCACTCTATAGCAAAGGCTTTTTGAATATGCCCAAACTGTTTAGTTGCGCATTCTTAGGCATAGTGCGCACATAAGGCTATGGTATTCGCGGGAAGAGTTCGTTCGTGACTTTGGCATAGGAAGAGGTAGAAATGTATAGACACCATTTCCGCACCTTAGATAAGAAATCATTACCACCTTCCGCCTTCCTCTATAATATAACTTATAGCTTAATATAGTAGACCTTAAGGATGTACTATAGTCTGTATCTTAGTGCTCTATTGACTTATTATAATTCTTTATATAAGCTGGTGGCGTATCCTAAGCCTGCACAGTTTGTAGGCATTGACTACTATTCGCGAATTGTTTCTACTAAGATTAACGCTAATACGAGATTCGTGAGATTGACTCCTGGGCCCGGCTTGCGGGTTAATCCACCCGACAATAGAACCATTGACTACTACGTGATTCCGGCAGCTAAACAATCGACTGGAGAATTCGCTGTTTGGGAAAAATCCTATGAATTATCAAATCTCACACCCTAACGCCTTAAGAATGCTTAGTGGATCTTACTGAATTTGGCTCGAAATGCAGTATAACGGAAAGAATTGAATATTAGAGAGAAGACACTTCTAGAGGAGTACATCTCCAACGAGACGACTCCGTTCTCTGTGTTTATTAGATAAGGCACGTTCGTTGATATAGAATCTGCTAGAGAACTAGGAAAAGGTGGCTTCCTCACTATTAGCAACAACTATATAGAAGTTGTTAGCAATAACTCACTAGAGAATGGCATGGACCTAGAAGATTTTCTTATCGATTCCATTGGCATAAAGAGACCTAGCATTGCAAGATGGAGTGTTGCTAGAGAATCGTTAGCCAAATTTCGTGCAACGCTCGGCATAACAAAAGGAGGCCTATTGTCAGAAGCTCTTATAAGAAGACGACTATGGAATAACCCATTGGTGGTAATGATTGTAAAGGATTTGTTCGCAAAAGATGTGTCTTAGCTAATAGCATACTTGAAGAAGCACGAATAAGAACTTTTTAAAGATTTTGCCAGTACTTAGAAGCTGGTTTAACAACTGGAGCTACAGTTGTATAGCGATAAGTCTTGGACAAAGACCAAGGACATAGATGATAATATCGAAGCTGATAACCTAATTGACGAGACGATACTTCTCGAGAAGTACAGCACTAAGAAGCCTTGTGCAAAAACCCCTGACACGACTCCTGGGCCCGGCCCGCAACTTGATTTAGCGAAGGGCAAGGC
The DNA here is from genome assembly GCA_024741835.1 of Diplocarpon mali. Lineage (NCBI taxonomy): Eukaryota > Fungi > Ascomycota > Leotiomycetes > Helotiales > Drepanopezizaceae > Diplocarpon > Diplocarpon mali. The sequence continues at coordinate 242,762 of JAENRP010000012.1, forward strand.
TAAGGAAGTGGTATCCGTGGAATCTCCCGCCTCCCCCTCCTCTATTACCGACAATTCCCCTAAGGATGATGACGATGATAATAATAATAACGCCACTACACAAGTCTCTCTCCCTATTAGTAGAAGCCGCCAAAGCACACTAGCATCTGCCCGAACCACCGAAGCTCCCGCTACACCGAGACCTGTCTCGTCGGACACTAATAGCGATGCTATAAGAAGAAGTGGTCGTTTGGCGAAGAGAGTGTTATCTAGTAATAGTTCTCCTTATCCTTTAAAGAGAACTAAGGAAAACTGATACCTAGGTTGGTTCTATTTTAATTGTTTTTGCGATTCTATAGCTTGTTTGTTTGTTTTGCTAGTTTTGTTTTCTAACTCCCGGGCCCGGCCCGTGGGTGAAAAGCGTATAAAAAAATAAAA
>JAENRP010000012.1:243216-301393 GCA_024741835.1 Diplocarpon mali
AAAAAAAAAAAACTCCTCTTTTTTTTTACCTTTGATAATAATATAGCCCTAGTTTAGGCCTTTTGATATATTAGTTTTCTCGCACTTAAGGGTTTGCTAGTGATTGACATGCTATTGCTTTGACTTATATCGTTTTGTATTCTTTGCTAATAGTAGTGGGGGCCACTACTTTTGTTGTTTAGGATATATGTGAAGACCTAAGATGGATAGGTCTTGTGATATATATCATATGATCGGCGCAGGACGGTAGGAGGATAAAAGGGCCATCTTCTATACATAGAGATAGCGCGTGTCGCTATAGTACTGAATATACCCTATACTTGGGACTTGTTCCTAACATCTTGTCTAAGAGAGCCCGCTTATGGTGCTTCCTCCTCTTGTTTTTGGGTCTTCCCTTAGGCCTATTCTTGTGTTGTCTCCCCTCAGTTTTATACTACAGATGCTATTTCGGTGCAAGGGCCGGAGATCCTGCGGTGACGAGCTCATGGATATTAGGAGGTGAGGTCAACTCGCGAAGCCAGCTTGTATGCTCGCTGATTTGATGCAGACACTTTCCTGAGATCTTGCTATAGTGAGTCTATTGCCCATCTATGGACTCGAATACTCACAATTCCAATAGCTGTCTTCGATCAGGACAACGGCAACCTACTCCTGGCGCAATATCAGGACTGCGGCTCTAACATCATTCCGATCGGCTCAGGGGTCAATGCCGTCCCTTCCGTCACGGGAGCTTGCAGGCCAACACGCACTGCTGCCTCTATCACCTCGAAATCTTCCACCCGTCCATCCAAGTCCCCGAGTACCGGCAGTCCCAAGGTTACGGTCTCTTCGTCGAAAGCGGCATCTAGTTCCGTCAAGTCGTCCTCGTCAAAAAAACCCTCAAGCCTCAGCTCCTCCAAAGGTCCATCCTCCACGAAACCACGCTCAACCCAGCCCGCGAAAAGTACGGCTAGTTCAGCGTCAAAAAAATCGAGTTTGTCCCCCTCAAAATCAGGTCCCGGTTCCAAGCTTTCCACGGCATCCACCACAGCAAAGCCCACAACCCTGTCTAGCTCAAAATCCTCATCGGCATCAAAGAAGAGAACTTCGACTCAGAAGCCGTAAGAGCGAAGTAGGTAGGGGGAGTGAATATGGCTAAAGGGTGGGAGAATGAGGAAGCCTGCCCCCGACGAGAACTAGCGCTTGTTGCTTGCTAGTTCTGGCAACGACAGAGAGATGGGTCTTCTGATAGCTTTAGGGATCATGGAGAATTACCACAGCCTTGAAGGCTATCTACTGTTGATAAGCAGCTTGCACACCCTGTGATACCAACAGAAGCCATCTTCCATCACCTCGGTCACCGGTCCGCACCAAGACACTACGCAGCTCGTATGCTGGGTGCCTCAAAGAGTCTGATCCGAAGTCAGCGAGCAAGGTTCTCGCAGACGAAGCTGTGGCCGTGAGAGCGCGCTTGTGCGTGGAGAAGGCAGCGGTACGGCCATATCCCTATGCTGGCTCGGAGTCTTCGAGGCAGCGCTGGGCGGCATCGACGCGTCCTGCAGCGGCTACGCCGACAGGTGGTGCTGGAGCAGGTACCAAGACCTGCGCTGGGACACCAAGGGAGACCTGTGGTGGCTCTGCAAACAACATCCAATCTGCACTACTCGGCCACGCCGGCTCCATGGATGACATTATCAGACGTGAGATTTTGCCAAGGGAGGTGGTCAGGTGCGAAGCTCTCGCGCAGCGGGGCTGAAACGTAAGTAGGGGAACTTTCAACACATCAATCATGAGTATGAACAAGGAATAAAGCTGTACTGCGTATCCCAACGTGCTACAACTTCACCACATCATCGACAGGCTATTTTGACAGCTTTGGCTTGGCGAGCACCTCTGAAACCGAACCAAGATCTATCTCGAATATTGTTTACATTACGAAGAGCGCCTTAGCTGTCCTGTCCGCAGCCGGTGTTGAGGTCGAGAGGTCAAACTATCGAGCTTGTGTATAGGGACATACTCAAGTCCCATGCTAGGCTGCATATCGAGCCTGAATCGATTAAGCGAGGCTGATTGGGATCCTCGTACAACTCGAATGGCTCTGAGTGAAGACAAGCACAGCGCATTATTAATCTCTTGATTTCGAAATTAGACTGCAAGCTTCTGGACTAAGCGGAGAAAAGTTTGTACAATGGTGATAAGATCAAGTACCGCATCTTTGAACAACGAGAATCAAACTAGCTATATCTGCTCTCACAAGGTGAGAAAATCAACACCTACAAGACGTGCATAGCTGGTCGGTAAACAAATTAAGTCCAAGAAAAATTAGATTCAGGATGCATACACTTTAACAGAAAATACCAGAATAATCTGAGGGGTTGGGACCCCTACCGGATCCATTGATAGACCGGACAATACTTTATTGAGACGTGGTGGCAGCCTCCACCGCATTGACTCTGCCAAACTACACGAGAGGATGGAAATACAGAGGAGCAGGCGGAGTGAGACGAGAAGAAATCGAACTCCTACTCCGGACTCCAAATCGCAATCCATCATAGTACGCAGCGTAGAAGAAGTGCTTCGCTGTGTTTCTCTTTAAACATGCATCGAGATGTCAATGGAGTCGTGACTCGGTAGATATACTCTCGCCGCTCGGGGGGAGGCTCATGTTGCAGTGCGAAAAGATGTACGTATCCCCGTAAGCTACATTTCCAGGCCCAACGGGATCCTGTGCTGATGCAGAACCGCTAGAGTGACATGAAATTCAAGCCCTGTATCTACCTGACACTTAACCGGTAATCCTCCTGCTTGAAATCGAACCCGAGAGTATCGAGCTCCTCACCCTCCGGTGCTTCGACGGGTGATTGTGATGGATATTCCACCCGCCATTCTCTTCCTGCAATCGATCGTTGAAATTCAGAGAAGATGATGTCGTTCTTCGCCAACTTATTATCAGGGTAGGCTCTCATGAGCCGTAGCTTAAGCTATTTTACCAATCCTCATAGCATACAATGGAGGATGGACATGCTATCAGACGGCGCCCGGGCCTACATATCTCCCATTTGTTGGAAACAGGCTTCTAGCTTTAATGCCAAGGATCGAATTGCTTCTCAGAATGTCCCCAGAATGGTTAAAAGCGTCCAGACCCATCTTCAAAATCTGGGTCAGAAGACCGAACCTGGCCACCCCAGACCCTCAGATCGCCGCCGACTTCATGGAGGAGCGCGGCACGAAGAACTCGTCTCAGCCGCAATCCGTTGTGATGGGAGAGATTTATGCTTCCGGCTTCGTCCTGTGACCGTGTGTGTGTGGCGAGGAATGGCCCACCCCTTGCATCGAGCTCGCACGCCAGCTGTTCTCCGAGCATACAGAGCGAGACCGGAAGCCGAAAGGCTTTGATTTATTCGAGTCTTACGTGCTATTCTCCGTCCCCTATGCACGCCGAACTGACTTCGTGGATTGTGAATGCAGAAGGCAAAGACTTGAAATCATACAGTTCATGGCCTCCCTAGGTGTTAGAGGCGCCTATAGAGCGGAGTCTTTCCCTGCCTTAAAGTATTTACCGTTATTCCTAGCACAGTGGAAGCGCGAAATTGAGCATGCAAGGTCGGAGGCAGATGCGAATATGGCGCTTATCGACGACGTAAAAAGATCTATGGTGACTGCGAATGAAAAAGGCCAAGCGGCGGCTCCTTCGGTTGTTCCAACCCTCCCGGCGATTCAGGAAGAGGAGGCAAACCCACCGCGCGGTTAGTATTTTGCTCCTATTCCAGCTATTCCCTTCGGAGCAGGGCGCACTACCATTGTATCAGCGCTGCGTTCGGGCATCCTGGTCTTGATAACAGCTCTAGTCGAGTGCTAGATGGCGCAGAGCTGGCTGCTGTCATCGGGTCTGGCCGACTCCTGATATCCGAAGACGAGGCAAATCGGCCGTAGATTCGAGCTTTGGTGAAGGCGATCCCCAGAATCAGAGCCGTTGCGGTCTGCAGGTGGGACAGCGTATCCTTCTCCCAAGGACGATTGTATGGAGAATTACCACCTTCTTTCTGGTACAAGTATCCTCGGAAATTCATGGCCTATAAACCTGAATGAGGAGTACAATGCAAGGCCTCACCCCTCCATCCCAGTATGTTTTCTTGACGAGAAAAATCACAGACACGCGCCCAGACTAAGAGGAGCCCAGACCCATCCAGCCAGACCAGCTCACTTGAGTTCCGGCTGGGTTCGACGAGCTTGCCCTGGATCAGGCTTAGCATTCAATCCGCTCTTCAATCGCCGTTTCGAAGCTCGTATGGGCATTCGTGATTTTGCGTAGTGGCGACTATGACACTTTCGGCTGCAGAGATGGCTTCAAGATCCCGCCTAAGCCTCTCCAATGCATGATCAGAATCCGGGGCGCGGAACACCGAGCGGTGCTGGAGAAGACAATGATTGAGGCTGAAGAGGAGATGGAGTAATATCCAGGTAGCTAGCATTCTTTCACATGCAGAGATTGCGCAGCGTGCTGGTCGACAAGCATTCCCTGTTGTTCAGAACCTTACGTTGTCATGCCTACGAGATAAAATCCAATGTTCTGAAACAACCTGCGACCTGGACTATTGGAAACAGACGGTCATTGCGAAGAGAGAGAGAGAGAGAGAGAGAGAGAGAGAGAAGATGAAAAGAATCGAGTTTCCCAGTCTGCTAAGCTGTCTGTTCTGTGAAGGCACAGGAGCATATAATCAGATCGTCGTTTGTCGTTGTCTCTCACTCGCCCCCCGGACCCGTCAATACAAATTAACCTGGTAACCCCGCCCACACACGTGCCTTGCGATAAGACCCGGATAAGCATCATCGACTCCAGCCCTCTCCAGTCTCCAACATTAGCAGCGGCTGCTTTCTCTTCCTACTAGTTATATCTATCTAGCCCACATGCTCCTATCCAAGCCCCGGCCCTTCTACACCATACCTAATACTGAAGTGCCAAAACCCGGGAGCCAGCAAAGATGGAAGAAAGCTGCTGCACATGCGCAACGCTCCTTGAGAACCTTGGGCTCGTTTACCAAGAGAAGAGTGAGAAGCCGAAAGCCGTTGAGCGGCGACTGGAATGCTGCGGGCGAGTGATTTGCGGGACTTGCATAGCTGTACGTAACCTTGATCTCGTATCGACAGCTGCTGGGAAGAAATATGACGCTGATATGGATTTTGGTTTAGAATAACCAGCGGTTCGCAACGTATTGTAAGTCTCTCTTGAGCACCAAGTCCTTTGTTGCGTAGTAACCCGAAAAAGGTCCCTACTGCCAGGTGACTACGATACCATCTCCTTTACCACAAGGTCTCCGCGACCCGCCAAGCTACAAAGTAGCTTCCGCGTCCAAACCTCTACCACAACACTCTGTTGAACCCCCGCCATACTCTGATGTTCTCCCAACCTACTCCTCCCTCACCGAGCAGCGACTAGCAACCCCAGAGAAGGCTTTCTCGAGCGCAGTCCCAGCAGATGTCCTGCACTTTCTCGATCACGAAAATGATTCCTTCACTTCCCTCTCTTTCCGCTACGGCGTCCCCATATCCGCGCTGAGGAAAGCGAACAACGTCACCTCGGATCATCTGCTGCTAGCCAGACGGACGATCGTGATACCAGCAGAGTTCTATAAAGGAGGCGTGAGTCTGAGTCCGCGGCCGCTTGAAGGCGAAGAGGAAGAGAGGAGGAAAGGATTGGTCAGGAGATGGATGGTTGCGTGTAAAGTGCCTGAGTACGTACTATGTTTCACCTTACCATTGGTATATATAAGTGTGGGATGATGGGACAGAGGAGACTGACGTTGTAGTGTTACGCTGAATTGCAGATATGATATAGCGATTCTGTATCTTAATCAAGCCGATTATGACTTGAATGTTGCCATAGAAGCGTATAAGAAGGACGAGAGGTGGGGGAAGGAACACCCGATAGAAGCCAGCGTGAAAGGGAAAGGGAGGAGGCCTGATATAGGCCGAAGGCGGTTTACAGGCCAAAGATAGAGACATGAAAGAGAGCGACGATAGGCCACTTGCTTTCAATGTTTTGTATTTTGCATCGTAGCATCGTGATGGTTGGTCATGATTGATCACATGACGCATGCCCCATCGTATTGTACATTTATCAAGTCCAACCGTTCCATGCGCCAATTAGTATGCCGAACGAGTTCGAATGTCCTGCTCTCTTGTTAGCGGCTACTGGAACCCATGGCCTGAAGACGGTGCTTACTGAAATTTTTCGCTCAATCTCCCTGACTGACCGGTCCAATTCCCCTGCAATCATTTGTTTTTTGTCCGTAGGCAAGAGGGTATATCTTTCACACAAGTCTCCATCAATGACCCCCTTGACAGGAACGTAATAGCTTCGGTAGATAAGGTGATCTCTTCCAGCCAACGGAGCATCCTCTGATCGAAGATGCTGCTCAAGAGTCTGGAAGAAATCGACATCTTCGCGACTGACAAAAGGAATTAGGATGCCGAGTGTTCCCTGAATCCCACCCCACAATATGCATTCACGCCCTCCCGCAACCAGATTGGTCTTTTGTATGCTCATTGGAATATCTTGACTGAAGAAGTGGGCCATCAGCGTCAGCCGATGGGGAGAGCCTTGGAGGTATGATCGCTCGTGCACAAGGTGGGCCCCGGAGCCTTCCTCATCGGCTTCCTCGCTTGCTTTGGGAGGACATCTGAGAAGCCACAGGTTGCCGAACTTATCACCACCTGCGACTGTTTCGTAGTCGACCATTGTTGTACATGAGGTCCAACGAGCGATAGTATCATCCACGAACGGAATAATCCTGTTCTCCTGAAATTTGTATACGACCATGATGATGCTCTCTTGAACGTCACTGACCACTATACGGCTGCCTTGGGTTTGGAGGCCAACTATCAAGTTTGGCGCAACCTCTGCTTGGGCCTTTCGCAGAAGTTGCCGCATTCCGAGGTCGTAAATTCTCAATTCTTTGCCAATCCCGACCAAGAGTCTTCCCTGGAACCCTAGAAGGGCCATAGGCGGTTCCTCGACCTTTGTTTTATGAATGAACTCGATTTCTTTGCCATTTTCATGGAAGCGGTACACATGCAGGAATCCAGCTGTAGACGATCTTGGGTTAACGACTATATCTTTGCCCGTTCCAACAATCAGAAAGAACTCATCGTCTTGACTTGAGAACGAAACAGCTGCTATGCTGACTGCTGCCTCGTTATCATCGAGGTGTATCTTTTGAAGAACAATCTTTTCGGTGACGGGGTCAACAACCGATATGCATGATGCCCAGTGGTTTTTGCCTCGTGGATAGCCAAACTCTTCTGGTGGTAGGACAGCCGCATCGCCATTGACGACGGCGGGATCTTCTAAAAGCTTGGCTTTCGTAGCCGGCGAGAGAATGTTATTGTCAGATTCGATCGTGTAGAACAAGGGGTGTTCTGGGTGACGGACTAAACGGCGAGGGGTGTAAGTAAGTGGTATGGTTTCTTGCAGAAGGTTGTCGGTGAGTTTGTCGATTGAGAATATCCTAGCGAATGGCAAGTGTCAGCAGATACCGCTCTAGAAGTTGCTTTGTGCATAGTAGATAGATGGTGAGATCTTCAGAAGGAACAATTGGATTTATAATGTTTAATCTTCATTGCCACGTTGGACATAAGAAGTTTAACGATAAGAAAATCATCATATGATCTCTAAGGATTGAATAAAGAACTTGGCTGGGATATACCTCAAATTTTGCCCCTGAATACCGACCATCCCTTCGGTACATTGTTCGCTACTAAAGTTCCAGCCCCATTCGAGTCCAGGATAATTTAGCGGCGTGAGCATAAATCCTTTGGTGACGGGATCAGAGTATCCGAGCCACGGTCTGGAACTTAAAGCAAGCACAGCGGATTGTCCTTGGACGGAGACGCGGAACAGTTTAGCAGGTTTCGGGCCAAGGAATCGGGTGCGAGTGTCTGAAAGCTCCCCAGTAACCTCGTCCAACACAGTCCTCAGATAGACTCCAGAGTAAAGACCAATGTGAAGGTAAAGAGTGGAGCCTCCAGATGATGAATCAGACATGGCCATAATCGACAGAGCCGAGGGAGCTGATGTCAGAGCTTGGACTGACTTGTTTTCCAAAGTCGAGTCCGGGTCGAGGCTCAAGATCCGAACGGTTGAATCGTCACAACCCACAGCCAGAAATTGACTCCGTACTCGGCCTTCCGGAACCTCCCCAAGACTCAAGCAGGTGACAGTGCCGCTCATCTCTTTCTTTTCGTCGTACTCGGCAAGAGATCCATCGGAATCCATTTCGAAATAGACAATCTCACCGGAGCTCAGAGCAACGGCAACCTGTCGTTCGTTGGTAGTAGCTGCAACGATTGAGCGATGCTGGGGCGCAGCCCATTCGTTGACACGTCGGTCTGCTCTAATATGTCTAATACCTTTAGGGTGAACTTGGATCAAGCCATCATCGCCGAGTTGTTGCACTGCTAAAGTTGATGCACTGGATAAAAACCCTGTGTCCGTGACCTCTTCAACTGTCTCTCCGATGCTGAGGACAAGGGTGCCATTAGTGAAAGACAATATGATATAGGCATCAAAAGTGTCGTTTCGAGTGAGCTTTGTAGTCCAAACAGCGGATGGGATACCAGGCAATTCGGATTCGACAATTTCGCTGACTTCTAGTCCGTGTCTCAATGTTCTGAAAGTACTCCGAGCCCCGGTCCCGCAGATAGAATAGATCTGGGGGGCATCTTCTTCGGTCAAGTTTGCGACCTTGCAGTCCATCAAGGGGTTCATGGAGTCAATGCTCTCCACGAGACTCAGATTCTCCGCCGGTCGAGGGTGAAAGTAAACAGGCGTATATGATTCCTGTGGATCAGTAGGGAAATTGTCGCTGATGAATTCGATCTCCTCATCGTCATCTCCAAGCTTTTCGAATTGGTAGAATTGATGATTGCCGAACTCGCTGGCCACGAATAGGAAGCCACTCTTCAAAATGCATAAACTGGTGGCGACAGGAACACTATCAAAATACTTGATCTTAAGGCGTTTGACTTCTCCAGTCGGTATACCCTCGTCATTCTCAACCATTTCGATAGTAACTTTAAAAAGATCTCCATCGTCTGTCTGAAGCAAGAAAAAAAAAGCACCGGCGGCACCCTTGAGCTTATGCATGACACCGCCTACGATGACCCGCTTTCTTTTTGGGTCTTCTGTAGCTCCTCGCCGCCGCGGTATGGCGACGCGAAAAGATTCCTGGTTCGAATGTCGGTAGGTGATGTTATCTTCTCCGCATACTAATACTCCGCTAGGTCCATCCGTACCCCCCGGTACTTGGAAAAGAATCGATGCAGAGCGATCCACAGGATCTGACCACTTTCGTACAACATGGTTCAATCCAAGGTCGAGCTCGTAATACACCAGAGTTTTTTCGATTTCCTCATAGGCTTGACCAGTTGGATCTTGATCTGAATCACCGTAGTCAACTTCGAGAGCCGCAAAGACTGGGTTAGCATAGCCAACGTCCAGAGCGCACATGGCAAATACCAAGGTCTGAGCTTTGTGTGCTTCCAGTGGTGACGAGATGGTCAACTCTGCCTGGGCATTTCGATTAAGCACATAAACAAGCTTGTTTTTCTCCACTGAAGCAATGAGGCATGCCCGTCCCTTCGGGTCCACAGCCAAGTATTGTCCTGGGATAACTCTTCGAACGCCCGACTTCCCAAAAGTTTCTAAGTGCAATCGATTGAACTTGTTCTGTGTAGGAATGAACTCTACAATTGTAATGCGCCCAGAATCGGATGTGATGATAATATAATCTGACGCGGCTGTTTAGCTATATTCTTGCAATAAAGTCCATTTCCTATAGCACTTGCGTCCGATGACGTTTCATGGTGGGATTTCTCGCGCTGCCAGCCATGCTTCAAATCACTAAGTGAGGTTCAAACAGAGAATATTGAAAAACTTACCCTTGTTACTGCCAGCTAGCCTGAAAGCAGCTATAGCTCTAATAATTCCAAAGACATCATGGGAGAGAGCTGTGACGACCTTGCCCTGCGCCGGGTCGGGTCGGTGCAAGGTAAGACGGGAGGCCGAAGCAGTGATTATCTGCTGCTCCTTAGTACCCGTGAATTGCCCCAAGATAGCCTGTGTTGTCGCGGTTGGAGGCTGAACAGTTAGGCTGTACATGAACATGGACGAGGTTGTTGCCATCTTATTCGAGGCGCGCAGAAGGTCTGCGCACCTAAGTCAATGAGCGATAGGCCTGCCTGAAATTTAGATGTGATCGCAGGCGGAATGGAGCTGACAATGCAGCTTGTCGCAGCTCAAATCATGTCGAGGTTGAATAAACTTCGGTTGTTTACCATCCTCCGCAAATCAAATTTGAATGGTGAGATCTAAGCGCTAGTACACCTTCAGACTAGCAGATTATGTCCAAAGAGATCTCGTACGGGACTCTTTTATAAGGTCCAATTTCGCAGACTACCGGGCGAGGATCTGGTATCACACAACGATGCGCAAATCGGCGTCCTACACTTGTCAGAATTGCTTGCGCGCCCTCAAGTCAGCTTCTCGACCTTTCCAACGCTCAGTTATCTCACCGCGGCTAGGCTCGAGACGCATTTCAACAAGCCAGCTAAAGGCAACGAAACAACCTGCAAGGCAGGCCATCACACCCAAGCCACTGGGAAGAAGGGCATCTTCTTCGATAAGGCAGCAAGGGGAAACAGTCAAGAATGAACCTTTTGAGCTCCGAACCCCGGGAGGGCTGGCATCAACTCCAGTTCCCGAGACTGGAGGCAGGCCACTCTTGATGCCAAACAATCTCTTCCATCCATTCTCTAGTTCCCCATCGCCCGAGATACGAAGGAGAGCTGCATTTCTGAAGCAGAATGCCTACTGCCCGCACCCCAACCACCATCAAACCCGCTTACCCATAAATCCCGATGACCCAGAAGCACGGAAGTCGATCAAAGGGCCATTGCCTCCAGCACACGTTAACTTTGAATGCCCAGACTGTGGTATACCAGTGTCTTGCTCGGAGGAACATTGGGCAGATGATTATGAGGCACATTTAGAAATATGTGATACATTGAGAGAGATCAATGAGGATGACCATGATCTTCGGTCTGGTCGATTCTTTCCCGAGTTTGAATATCCAGGAGATCAGATTGAGGAGGCTATGGTCAACATGACCAATTGGGATACATTCTTGTTTTCCAGGGAGTTTAGGGCTATCAACGACGAAAGAAGTCTACGGCAAGCAACAAGATTATTAACCTACCCGGTTACAATCGGCAGCATTTTGCATGAATTGAGTCCGTACAACATAAAAAAAGGCGGAAGGCTTACAGTGGAAGGTCTCAAAAGTTTGAGTGGTATGTATTATGAGTCCAATTGCGAGTTATGGACTAAAACCCTCTAGCTCTACGGTATTCGTTACATCCTCCTCGATCAGGCGGAAACGATACCGTCAAAGGACTCAAACCCAGTCCACCACCGATGCGAATATTCATCCTTGGTGCCCGGGCCGAGTCTTCTCTACCACGAGAAGTCTGGGTTCAACTGACTCATCTCTTTCCTCGAGTTGCGTTCCATTTGGTCTTCATCGGGCCAGAAAGCATGGCGGGCAGGGATGCCGAGTTTCCACTACCGCAGCGAACCCCAGAAAATCCTCATGGAGCCATCGTGGAGGATCGTTTGACCAATTTTTTGAAGATTAGCACCTACGTCGATTACTACCACACACTGCACGAAGCAGGACACTTCTATCCATACGATCCTTACTTTGATTGTTTTATGCTCTTTCATCCAGGCCTTGGGCACCCTGCCAGTTCCCACGAGTGGGCGTACACCATCCCGCAATTGCTAGAAACTAAAGTGCCTATCCTGGTCACGGGTTACACGCAGTACGACATGGAGAGGGATGTTGATTGGGTCAAGAAAAATGTTGGTGGGGAGATGGATATGTTGATGGAACCAGGGGAAAACCGATTCAGAAGTTTGAGGTGGGACCTTAATGATCTAGATCCCCAAGATATCACCTGTGGTAATTGGGGAGTCTGGGCGTTCAGGGGAAAGAGGTAAACTAACTTGAGTCTCGCAACTGGGTCATGTTTACTGACATTTTATACAGATATGAAACCATGCGAAAAGAGGCGGTGGTTTGAGTTCTGATGTGAGTAGATGGGACTTTCACATGGGTAATTGTGTATGATTGAAATAGTATAGCACAAATTCCGGATGGCAAATGCTGATGTGCAAAGGCCTGTGTACATTAAGTCAGATAACTCTGGTCTCAGCCTGATCGCAATTCAAGGCTTTGCCCATCCATAAGTGAACCAAATGAAGTTAATAAGCTTAGAGATACGGAGGCTATTTGCCAATCTTTGAACTGAACAGACCTGCCACCAAGCGCCTGCATATGCAGGAACACAATGTCATCACTATCGCTAGCCATAGAGTGCGGTAAATGTGAATGCGACAAAAAACCGGCAAATTATGTGTTTCGAAGGAGCACATCCTATCAACCCAATATAAATCTAGTTATTACTGTCCGCTATTTTCGTTTTTTTTTTCATCAGTAAACACAAACAACTGGAATTTCTTGTGGTCGCTTCCTTATCGAGCCGAGGCAAGTGATATCAAAAGAACCTCTTCAGCAAATTATCTGAAAACACACAACCATGACTCTCGAAGTTATCTACGTGACTCGGCATGGGGTAAGTTATTTTCCAAAGTTCCCACAATATCTAGTGTTTCCGTGAAGAAAATACTGCGCTTTCAGCCCTTGCTAAATCAAACGATAGTTCCGCTCTAACTGGGTCGTTGATCCCAAAACGGGGGAATACAGCACCTCGATTCCCTCCCCTACAGGAATCGCCAGCGACCCAGCCCTCGCTGGCTACGGCGTCGAGCAATCCAAAGAACTGGCCGAGCACCTGAAAACTCTCGACCCTCCCATCGAGCGCATCTATTCGAGCCCATTTTATCGCTGCGTGCAAACAATCACCCCGACAGTCGAAGTCCTCTCCGCCACTTCCAAAGACCCAGAAACGACAAAAGTTCGCGGGGAAAATGGGATAGGAGAATGGTACGGTATGGCACGGTTCGATCATCCCTCGCCCGCTGAAGCTCGCGTTTTGCAGAGCTTATTCCCACATTACAGTGTCACCTACCCACCAGTGATCAAGCCGTCTGTGAATGGGGAGACGATCGAGGAGTTGCATGATCGCACGGCGTACGCGCTACATAGGATAATTGAAAAGAGCGATGAAGAAGGTGTGAAGGCTATTCTGCTGTGCACGCACGCGGCGACGTTGATTGCGATTGGGAGGGTGCTCACCGGACGCATGCCAGAGGATGTTTCGGAGGAGGATTTCAGGCCTTTCACCTGCGGACTGAGCATTTTTGTTAGGAAGGGCACGGAGGACATGGAAACGGATATCAAAAAGTGGGAGGGCCCCGAGACACAAATTCCGAAGGTCGACTGGAAGTGTGGGAAAGGCGTCGGTGGGGGCTGGAATATCACCGTCAGTGGCGATTGCAGCTTCTTGAGCGGTGGGGAAGAGAGGGGATGGAGGTTCTCTGGGGATGAGTCTTTTGACCTTCATACTGGTCAAGCTCCTGCTCTCGATGCTGGAAATGGACTCGGGGTCATTGTTGAGGGCAAGAAACCAAGAACTATTGGTAGTGATTCTTCAGGACCTTCAAGACTGTAGGGTATTGGTATCAAGAACGTGGACCTCCATAACCACCTCCATGTTACTTTGTCGCGGGCCAAACAAAGCCTACACGATAGTAAAACCTCCATGAAGACCGACTCTTGCGGGCTCTGTTTGGCCTGCAAAGAAGTACACAGGAGACTGCCTTAGTTTGGGATACCCCGTGAATGATAGCGGTAGCCCGGCACTTAGGATAATCAACAAGTTTTGCTCTTTTTTCCTGGCTCAATTGATGCGGTGAAATGGGCCACCCTTTTCTAGGTTTCCAGATTCCCGATCTAGCATGATATACTAATCTAAATTATGTAACGAAAAACGATATTCCTAGTATCCAGAAGGCTCCGGATTCTCAGGGAAAGCCGAGGCATCCATGTTGCTCAGGCATGCTAATTTCCAATCTTTCGGTGTATATTTGTCCACGATTGTTTTGAAAGCATCCTACAACGAATTTAGTATTTGTAGAAATCCGAAGATGGTGATGGGAACCCACAAGCGTGCAAAAAGATTCATCACCATCAAGGTGCTTCCCATGTGGTTTACACCCGGGGACTGACATAACTTTGTCGTTGTATCGCAACCTAACGAAGTACCCATCCAATTTGGACCTTTCTGATATCGAGAGTGTCTCGATATTTTGTCTCGCAATCCCGACGGTGATCTTGCTAGCTGCACTGCCGCCAAAAAATTGACTGATCCAACTCGGCCATCCTCTCGATGGAGGTTCGGGTTTTGGCTCGTCTTTGATGGCATTTCGAGCGTGTTGTCCTCCAGATTTCTTGAAAAGCTCAAGAGCGATGTGGCTTGTATAAGGGGGCCAAGACTCTCCGTCGAAAGCCCCGAGACTAGAGAGGACAGCAGCAAGTGTGGTATCATGGCAACCACTGAGAGCGAATTTGATAGATTTCTCTCCGCCTCTTCCGTCTCCTAGGAATCCATCCTTGCCTCCGATCTCGAGATGGCCATCATTTTCGTTCTTCTCGACGCTGCCGACCATTCGCTCAACAACATCTCCCATCAATGCTCCGATGCCTAACTTGCGATATTCTGCGGATTCTTGATACCCGCTAAACCATTCTTCGACGCCAATCTTCTCAATGAGCTTCCTGCCCTTGTAATCATAAAATTCCTTAGGGAGTCTGGTCGCGGGGCCGTGTGCTAAGGTGGAGTTGACAGTATCCATAATCCCAGACAGCCTAGGGTGAGAATCAACGGCCACTCGTTTGCTTTTCTCAGGCATCCATTTAGAGATGAGCTTATTCAGATATTCCATCTCGTCTGTATTATTCCACCGATCTGCCGTCCGCTGAGCGAAAGCTCTGGACAATTGAGCGAACCGCCTACAATTGCTATCATTCGGGAAGAGTGTTTCATCGGCTGGAGCTCGAGTTAGGATGGTGACTGGTGGAAAAGACGCCGCTCTTGCTTTCGAGGGGTACATGCCCCAGAAGGTCTGCTGGAGAGAGTCGAGAGCGCGAGGCATTGGAGTTGTGCGTAAGTAAATCATATCGGCATCGTGGATTATGGGCGGCATGTACTGTAATTGATCGACATAAAGATACCTCAGCCTTTGCCCGAGCTCCCAGGTCGTCTCCCTTCCCTTGTCTGTCAATTCTCCCAAATTGCATACAGCATCAACCTCTCCCTTCGGTCCAGAAGCGATAGAGGGCCCGTCGTCTTTACCGAATGTCTCCAGACGCCTTCGCCATTGCAGAGGTTCCCATTTCTGTTCAGTCGACTCCCATGTTGCGGTCACCATCTGGCGGGCAACAGAGCAGTATGGCCAGAAGCCATTTAGGCCGGCATTCTGGAAACGAGCAGACACTGGAGAGCGCTCGCCATGACGCAAAAGTACTTGGACAAGCTGGAGCTCCAAGCCTTTGGGGTAGAGTTTCTGTAGCTCATCCTGGGTATAAGGACCCCTTGCGTTGAGAGTGGTCATCGTGATGTGTTGCAGGTTGGAGCTTCACAACCGCGTGCAACTGTGAGTTCATTGACAAGTGTAGCTAGGGCATCCATCGTGATTGTATTGGATGTCAAGAGTCCCCGGTGTCTCGCCCGGTCCTTCCAAGGTGGGGGACGTCGGGTGGGGGGCACTTGGGCTGAAGCTTGGGCCAGGGGCTGAACAGTAAAGTCGCGTCGTCTGGTCGTCCGCAAAGCAAAAATAATGCACCATTACAACCTCAACGCTGGCCCATATCTCAACAGCGGGGAGAATGGGATTCTCTCATGTGTGTTTGGCCTGCCGCCGACAATTTGGCCAGCTACGTTCTGCGCAGGTTGCACCATGCCGGTCTCGAGCTACCTTTATCTCACTCAGCAACAACAAGCCTCGAAACACCGTAAATAACAAGCTCGAAGAGCAGCCATTGAGCGCAACGGGCGGAGAGCAGAGCGTGGATTCTGGAAATAATCGCAATGTTTCTCACACCAAAACGTCTTCATCGCGACCTAAGAAGCCCGACTCTGGAGATGTACTCGAAGCGCTGTTTGAGCGGACTGTTCACCCGCCAGCTCCCCAAGAGGTGGCAGATCCAGAAGCTCGATCATCTTTTGGCTCATATAAGAATGCTGAGAGGCTCAGATACATGATCTCCGAGTCGTATCCTTTCGCAGACTCATGGGCTTTCTTTGTTGAACATTTCGGGCCAGAAGCAGCCGCCAAATCCGAGCTTGTGAAAGACACGAGTGGGAGACTGCAGGTGCCATCGTATCTGAAACCGACTGCTACCAACCTATTCAAAAAAATCATTCTTGCAAAGAGACAAAATCCTTATTCTCAATCTCTACCGAGCGCCACGGAATTATCTAGGATATTTTATCAACTGGGCTATCTCAACGGCTTTGACTGGACGAATATGCTCTGCACAATTCTTCAAGGCCTGCTGAATCTTGAGCAACAGAGGCCAAACGATCTGGATAGCAAGAAACAACTTCTGTCCGACCTGATCGGTGTTTGGAATGTTGCATGCCGTAATGTTGGCCATCTAAAGAAATTTCCTGCGATGGAGTCTCCAGCCGTCTACTGGTCGAGTCTACCTACCATTCTCAACCGAAATATACTTAGAGTTAGCCGCGTACGTGGGCCAGAATCGGCGTTCGCTCTACTTGTGCCATCGTTCACTGTTCGAGATATCCCCACTCTTCCAGTTCTTACCAGTGCATCGTTTGGAATCCTTTCGGACAGCTCGGTAACGCCAGAGGATCTTCCCATTGATGTGAAACCTCTTATGAAATTGTTCAGCCAGTTTATTACGGTTCCTGGCCATGATACCCGGGCATACAATCGTGTGCCGCATGAAGCAGGCCTCGATCAAATTATGCCATACGTGATCAGTAACAGCAAGATATTCGCAGATCGAGCCCAAAAAATTACACAGCAGATCCTTTTCGAGACTGCCCGAGCCGAACGTCGGCCTGTGCCTAGAGAATCTACCCCGGCTTCTAAAGGATTGAGTCTCAGCTTCATCGATAGACGAGTAAACGCTGCTCTGGATGATAGAAACCTTCGCCAAGTTGACGAGCTCTGGACAGATGCGGCTCAGTGGCCGGTTGACCTCACCCCGGGCGAAGACTACACGCCCGCCAATGACGTCGGTCTTCTCAACCGGAGTCTCGCTAATTCTTTCATTCGAGCATACATGGGACTCCGCCAGCCGAATCGAGCAATTGATGTTTGGAATCACATGGTCAATAGTGGTTTAACGCCGAGTCTAAAGACCTGGCTCTCGATGATCACTGGCTGCAAGGCTGCGAAAGACCCCAAGGCTCTGGAGCAGGTTTGGAAGAGGATGCTGGCATCGGGGGTCAAGCCAGACACGCACTGCTGGGTAGCGAGGATCAACGGGTTGATATATTGCCGACAAATCGATGCTGGAATTGCAGCAATCGATGAAATGGGGCGTCTGTGGAAGCAAGCTGCCCGAGCGAAGCATCCTAATATGCCGCTTCCCCAACTGCATTTGGTCAAGGAAGTCGAAGGTGCCTTAAAGCCAGGCATAGAAGTTGTCAACGTGGCACTCGCCGGCTTGTTGAACCTGAACATGTCAAGTGCTGCGTACAAGGTTCTGGCCTGGGCGGGCAAGTTTGGCATCACTCCTGACGTGTCAACTTACAACATTCTCCTCAAGCCTCTGGTCGTTGGTGGTCACTCAAAGGAATCGATGGCACTTTTGCAGAGAATGCAAAAGTCAGGTGTTCAGGCCGACATTGTCACCTTCATGACTATTCTGGACGAAACGATCCCGTCTTTGGAAGGTCTAAGTCTGCAAGAGATCATTGAGGTTTTCCACACTATTTTTGACGAGATTGAATCAGCGGGGCTAGCAGTTGAAATTCCAGTCTATACCAAAGTCATTCGTCATCTGCTACCCCGGGATGGAACTACAAAGTTAGGCATGCGTGCTGTCAATGCTGTCATAAGTCGTATGATCAGCAAGGGTGTCTACCCTACATCTCACATATTCTGTATACTTTTGAGCCACTTCTTCGACCAATCGCCTCCAGACATGGAGGGGGTGCGAATCACCATTGAGCGCGCATCCTTAACAAAAAGAGGAACCGATGAAATATTCTGGGACCGGGTGATCGAGGGTTATTCCAGGTATGGCGAGACTGGACCGGCCATGAAGTATCTTGGCAAAGTACAGGAAAAGAAGGGCAAAGTTGGATGGCTTGCTATGAAGTTGCTGTTAATCGCTCTAGTGGAGAACCAGGAATGGGATTTGGCGAGGACCCTGGTGAACAACGCAGTTGCTGATAATGGGGCGCCAGTCCCTGTTGAAGGTCAAGGAGCGGAACGCCAAATGAGTTGGCAGTTCTGGAAGCTTGCTCGTGAGCTGAATCTTGTGGAACAAGGGCAAGAGCTGAAGCAGAAATATGAGGAAGCGGAAGATGAAAAGAAAAAGGGAGAGGGATCACTCCAAGACTCCGATCTAATTAGAAAGGTTGCAGACCGACTAAGATAAGTGAAAATAGTTGCAAGATGTCATTTGGCAGTCCATACCGCTGTGAATAATGCCGAATGTACCAGTGCGGTTATGCTCGTACTTCCTGTGCCAGGCCATGCCGGCCACTCGAGCAAAGTAAACAACCCTAAGAGTCTCGCTCCACCGGATCACCCCTACCAACCATCCCTACGACTCTCTCCAGATCTTCCACTTCCCCCTTCCCCAATCTTCTGCCCTCGCCCTGCCACTCTCCATCCCTCACTTCGCCCATGACCCCCAGGTCCAGGCCTCTGACATTCTCCAAGTGCCTCTTCGTCTCCTTCTCCACAAACTCTAGCCTCTCCCTCCTCCAAGACTTCTCCTCCTCTCCAACCATCCCCTGCTTCCCACCCCCCTGCTTCATCTCCGCCAACCTTGGGCCCAGGCGCTCCAACAAGCTGCTGAGCGCCGGCATCTGCGACAAGGTGAAGCTGGTCGTGGTCGTCACCGGCTGTTTCACGTCTCCCATCAGCCCCCCCCTATCCTGCAAAAACGCCAACGCAGGATACGTCGGCTCGACCGCCGCACCCGGCTCCCGTTTTGGCGCCTGGTGCGAGAGCAGCGCTCTGAGCGTCGTGAGCGTCGCCTCGTTCCTCGCCTTCTCCGCCATCAGCAGCGCGCGCAGCTTCTGCGTCTCTCTCAGCCTCCTCCTCTGCAGCTTCACGCTCTCGGCGCTCGGCGCATCCTTGTCCTGCACAAAGCTCAACCCCTCGTAGTGGCTCAGCCGTACCCAGTCCCGGACCTCCGGCGGCACGCTCAGGATGTTCCGCAGCGCGTAGATCTCGAGCCGGTCAAAGTTCTTGTCGATTTTGGCTTCCAGCAGCGTTTCCAGCTGGTGCACCCCGTTCTCGATCTCGTGCTTGGCTTGGGCAGCGACGGCCTTGCCGGCTTCTTCGGCTTCGGGCGTTGTCGGATGTGGGATCGTGAAGCCGAGATCGGATGGGTTTGCGGCCAGGAGGCCTCTCTCCACAGCTTCCGAGGCTTTGAATGCTAGCACGTTGATACTGCGCTGAGCGTCAGTGTTGACATCCGCCGTTTTCCATTTTGCAGAGACTAACTGACCTATTGACAACGTCGTCAATCAAGGCAGCTGGTCGATACGTGAGATGCTCGGTCAGCAGAGTGACCTCTGAATTGATTGACGCGCTCATCTTGTGGGTTTGTTCCTCCCTGAGAGGAGAGGCTTTGCGCCGGCTCAACTCAGAGGACCAGACGGCGGTGCACAGCAGAGTGAGACGGCTCGGACGAACCGGTATCAGCGCAGCTCCGTGCTGCACGCAGTAGCTTGTTAGTCTTGGTCTGTTGAGTGAGTCGCTGTGAGGCTGCGGCTTCTTCAGATGTTGATATTTACTTCGCGGGGGACGCGACTGCACGGGCTCCAGACTTGGCGCGTTTCTGACATGTTGCCCCCTTTCTCGCTTCGTGTTGCCGGTGGGCCCCTCACATATCGGTTCGCTACTCCAGCATCCCTCGACAGTAGACACCCAGCATCTCTGATATGATCTCTGTCACAGAGCAACGCCGCCTAGGGCTCGGAAAACCCCGTTCCCTCTATATTCCTCCTGTTATCAACTCCTGAACCCCAGAAACGTGCCACACACCGCCAGGATCTCCGTCTCCACAAGCATGGGCCTACAACCCCCGGAAATGCAACCGATGCATCTGCCAGCCCCGTTCGCCTCCGTTCAAGGAGCCGCGGCCATGCGACCGTGGAGCTTGTAGATGGCTCCTGTAAAGAAGCAGTTCCTGCCCTCCAGGCCTCCGGCGCCCTTGAAAACGCCGCCTGCCGCGTCCTGGAAAGTCAACACCAATTCGCTAAGAGCCGGCGTCCATCTCTCTCTCTCTCTCTCTCTCTCTGGCCATCTCGTCTGGAGTTCATGCCACTGGAAGGCGGCACATGAGACGTTGGAGCCTTGCCCCGACCGACCGGTGTAGTCGGCGGCTAGCTTTTCCGCTACTCGATATCCCGAGATTCTGGGGCCCGGTGTCCTTGTCTTGGCCACTCTCACTCGCTCTACCAACCCATTCGACGATGGTCTACATATCGTCATCGTTCACTGTATCGTCAATCACGTCTATCCCGCCGGCTGATAAGTAGTAGCTCGCGCGACTCGCGCGCAGTCAAGCACGTCTCCTCTATCCCGAGGAGTAGCTTCGCGCAGCGGACGTTCGCGCTGGCGATTTCGGGCCCTCGCTCTCCACCGGACCTTCTCTTGCTCTTCATACCTAGGCTTGGGACTGAAAGGCTTCTCCAGGTCTGTGTCTAGCTAAGGATTCTTCTCCCAGGCCTGCTACGCATACTTGATGTGTTTTCGTCGCATCTTCATTTATGCTGGGTCCGGCTGCAGAACGGCATCTCTACGGGGAAAGATGTACAGGTCTTTACCTCCCTGCTCGTAAACATATCACGTCTGCACGTATTTTCGTCCCTTTCTCTTGAGCCGTGACGCGTGGATCAAAACGTGGTGGCGCGCGCCTCCTCCCGTCCTTGAAAGTTTCAGAGGGCGAAAAATGGGGCTGTAAACATGTCCGATACCCGCATGTTCCGCGCCGACTTACTGAATCATACGAGGATCATTTTCAAGCAGCTCTAGCCCAGATCGGTATACCCGTATCGTATGTGCAAAGTGGGATTATAATGTTGTTATTCGGTGAACAAAGGGTCTTTCGGGGCGTGAGTGCGGATGGTAGAGGCGAGCATATGATCTGCCAGGTACGCGAGGACGAAGGTGATCGAGAAGGCAGAAGACTGCCCTCAAAGTTTAGTCGCCTAACTTGAGACCCAGCGAGTCGCTCGCAACTCTTGATAAACTCAACCAATAGAATCAGACAGAAACGATAATCTGAAACAAGCTTCACAATCAGTCAATCGGGCACACGCAGATGCGGAAAAATCGTCCATGCTATTAATTGCCCTGCTGTCTAGATCTCTCGTGCGCACCCTGACCGCGGCCTACCCCCCCTCCCCCCAACCCTCTCTCGACCCTCTCGCGCCTAGCGAGTAGGTAGGTTGAACAAATAAAAGCCCAATGAATTATACCTTCTATGTATCCGGTTTCCTCTCATACGCCGCGTAATGCCAGGAACAGCCGGAGTGGGTCATTTATATAGTTTCGGAATCTCTCCTCGCTGAGATGAGAATTTCATACAGCATAGAACCAGTATCTGTAAATCCATAAGTACATGCTAGACAAGGTTGAGGGTATAGTTGAGACTTACTCAGCGGCATACTGGATCTCAAACACAGCAGGCTGTCCTGTGCATGAAGTAGGTGGATTGCCACCCGCAGTGTTGACACGATAGACTTCCGTCAAACCACCCGTAGCGCCCGATCTCGCGCTCAGCTTCAACCAAGGAACAGTCCCATACCCCAGATCAGCTTGTCCCTTCGTCGCCCCCGCGGGAGCAGGCACTGAAGCGTTCTTCTGACACGGGGCGACGCCCAGATCCAGACCGACAGTATTGAGGTTGAACTCGGGGGTCGTATTATTGGTGAAATAGTGGTGGCCGCTGATGGTAAGCGTAGATGGTGAGAGGTTCCTCTGGTCAGCTGATGTGAGGTTGAATTGCAGAGAGACGTTTGACAGAGCGGCGAGGAGATCTGGGTAGGCCGCGGCAACGCAGGACGCATTGTAAAGCGTTGCTACTGCGCCGGTGGCTACGGGAATCGCGGTAGCATTTTTAACGTCGCAAGTGTAGTTTTGTGTTCCCCGTCCGACAGATACATGCTTCAAGAAAAGGCCCTTGGTCACTGCTGGTAAGGGAGTGGGAGCTGTAAAGAATTAGCATCGTGGAGCGTAACGAGAAGCAAGGGCGCTGACTGACATGCAATTGGCAGGACGGCGTTCTCCATATTGCATACGGGTGCTTCGGCCATGTCTCTTCCAGCTTGTATCTTTCGCCCCAGCATTTGAAAGTAATCAGACAGAATCCTCCTATTAGCTGGTTTCCTAGCCGAGCCAGCGGTGGTGAGGGTTGGAGCGGCAAGAGCACCGGCGCACAGCGCGGAAACAAGCCATATTTGGGCAAGCATGTCGCAGTGCGAAAGGAAATAGGGATCAAAGATATGGGGGTGGCGCAAGCGAGACACAGCGAGAGCGATGAGATGGTGGAGATGGCGATGAGTCGACAAAGGCAAAGAATCAACAAGCCAGAACAGCGCTACTCAAGGGAACGACCCGAGATGTGTAGGATGGGACTCATAGAAGATCGGGGTAGTTTGGAGGCAATAGGGAATGTTGCGCACGAATGAATAGAAAGCAAAGCAAGCGGGTCTACCTGAGGGCTTGAGAGCGGTCTTATAAACAACCGCGCCTTTGAGAATGCACACATGTGCAGAGGGAATGGTACGGTTTTAGAAATACCACGAGCTGGACTGCCAGCCGCGCTACTGAGTATCCTGGGCAGCGGCAGCGGCAGCGGCAAGCCATTGAATGGTACGTTGAGATATGTATGGCATTCTAAAACGGGTGGGAGCCCACAGCGGCTGATCTGCCATGCTGCGTGAGCCGAGAGACAGGGGAGCCGTCTTGACGCTCGGCCGCCGCGAGCAGGCCGCTTGCTGCACGAATGAGGAGCAGAACTCACCCATCCAATGTTCTGACAGCAGATGCTCGAGTACGGGTACATCTCGGTTGGCGGCTGGCAGCAGAGACCAGGAAACAGTCTGCGTCTCGGAGTCCAGTCCTGCAGTGCCCTGTCCGTGTTGCAGTCGGGCGAGGAGCCGTTCTGGGGCAAGATACTGGCAAACCGCCTAATCTTTTTCGAGCCTGGAGTAGGCGTGAGGCCGATGCATATGCTCTGTGTTGCAGTACAGTACAACCCCACGGGTGAGAAGGGTGTGTTCCACAGCGTGTTGCGGCCCTCGACAACCTCCTCGCCCTGGACTCGCAGCTGGT
Organism: Diplocarpon mali; assembly: GCA_024741835.1. Lineage (NCBI taxonomy): Eukaryota > Fungi > Ascomycota > Leotiomycetes > Helotiales > Drepanopezizaceae > Diplocarpon > Diplocarpon mali. The sequence goes on from JAENRP010000012.1 coordinate 266,774, forward strand.
CGTATTGCACAAGCTTGAGTCCCTGGTACACGCTTTCTGCGCTGTCCCAATCAATATGATATGTATGGCAACAGTGGAGAGATTTGTGTTGTTTTGCCCCATCCAGACTGGTAGCGCACCGGCTATCTGGGAGGTCACCCAAGCTGTGCACGCATTTCTTGCAGTGACGCTCCCTAGATCAGATCTGGGAAAAAGGGCCGTCTTGGCCGATTTCCCGTATCTTTGACGCAAGAGATTGATAGCCGCGATTGATTACCTCCAAGGGGGAAACTTGTGTGGCGGGGTGAGACGGGTTGGACGGACAGACTTTGGCTTTGGCGTGGCTATTCATAGCTACAGAGCGGCAAGGGTATGGGCGCTTACAGTCGTATTTTTGGACGTGGCCATCACCTCCCCGCCAATCTTAATATGGAGCCGACCAACCATCCCTGGGTAATGTTCTTTGTTTGACGTGGGGCATGATCGCGCAGGTGAGCTTAAGCCAAATAGACGGTGGTCGAGCGCGAGATGGCTACCAGGACCTATTAGTGGTCCTGTGATTAGAGTGCTTCTCGAAGACCTTCGGTGGTTGATGCAGGGATTGCCCATCTCGGAGCCCCCGATGCTGGAGAAAATCACGCGAAATCGAGAATCGAAGGTGACCGAAGTACCGACTTGAATTGCTTATCCTCTTCTCCATGGGCGCAGCTATCGATCGGCCATCAACTCAACCTTCTCTTTGCCCAAATCGGCGCTGATCTGTCGATGGACAGTAACCGTAACCACTACCAATCTCTTACGGGTTTTTTCGATAAAGGTACCTATAGACAGTAAAATTTCAACAGACGCCAGCTCCACAAGCAAGAAGCGAACCTGCCCAAGGAACGATCTGATATTCAACGAAAAAGGCCTGTACCGCAGTCGGGTACTGAGTTGGAACGTTCGGCCACGGCCTTCAATTTTCACACTTGATACACTATTCTCTCAGTTCTTTATGATCCCTTTTCGCTGAAACCTGCCTTATGCCAATCGCTATCTGTCGCGTCCGTTCCAGGATTTGCAGCTACAGGGCCCGCTGCAGCGGCGACGGCTGCTCCCAACTGATTGGAACTGTCTGCTGAACTAAGCCAATATAAGGAACAGAACACGACCAGATGCAGAGCCGCACAGTATCCCGCGAACAAGTTACGACTTGTCCTGGTGGCCAAAACCATCCTTGTAATAGAGAAGACTATTCGTTCTGGAAGACTCATACGTTTATAGGCCCGAGCTGACTCTCGTCCTCGAAACGCTGCAAACGGCGATATATTTGACTCATAGGCTGAGCGATATCGATCCAGGGCTAGTCCGGACGATGTTGAGCCGGACATCTGTATCGTCGAAGGATTGGGATTTGTCGTATAAGATGATGCAGACGAGGCTGTCGGGCCAGTCCTGTTATATGTTGAGACATATCTAGTCTTCTCATACAAATTGAGGTTGTCTTTTTGCAGGGACGCTATCTCTTGCCGTAACGAAGAGACCGTACGATGACTTTCCGATAGCTCGTTTTCGAGTTGCGAGTTTCTTTTCCTGAACCGATCTCGCTGTGCCGTAATCATCGGCAAGATACCAGACCCACCTCCAACAGGTTCACCAGATCTCAAAGCCTCCAATGGCGTTGTGCCTAAGTGTGCTTGTGATCTTGGATCGAACCCCGAAATAATAGAAGACGTCGGCGAGACTCGACCCTTACGACCAAAATTCGCAGTAGATTGTGGATATTTGCTCGTATAGGTTCCGGCAACCGATGCGCCAGACGGGTAAGCATTTGCAGAATCGTGAACGTTGGCAAGGTCGTTTTCAAGGGTGGTATTTAAATGCTGTGCTCGCTCAAGGTCTGCATTCGACTTGGATAGGTCTTCCTGCATCGATTGTAGTCGAGACTGCAAGTCTTGGTGTGAGACTCGCAAGACAGTTAGTTCATCACTCAGTTTTTTGTTGCGAGCAAGGAGAAGTTGTTCTAGTGTATCTCCTTTCCCTTTCGGCATAGATGCAGTTTCGATGCCTGATTGGGTTGCATTTGGTGCAGACTCGGCAAGATCGGCTTCATCATCGTCCCCAGTGGAAAACTCGATACTTTTAAGCACTTCGAGCTCCTGCTTCACATCTTCGTAATCACTCCATTTCTTTACCTTGGCGACAAGAGTGTCGCGCTCCTCCTTGAGCATACAAATCTCTCTCTCAAGTGAACGCAGTTTGCCATCTAGTTCCCGTTTTCTAGCATCTCTTTCTACTCTCGCGGCATCAAGTTTGCGCAGCAGTGACGAGTTTTCGGATCGCATTCGCATGAAAGAAGGATCGTCCTCCAGATTCAACACAGGCTGACTAGGTACCTGGGAGGCTGACTGTGCGAGCTCAATCCTCAATTGTTCGTTCCGGCCTTCAACTTCCGCTAGTCGTACGCTTGTCCGTTCGAGGTCCGAATGTACCATCTCCAACTCTGCGCTGGTGAAATTCCCTCTCCCTACCTCATTCTCTGTTTCGGATTGCCCGAGTCGTTGAGTTACCTCGTAGCTAGCCTTGATTTCATTTAAGAGCCGGTCTTGGTTGTCAATCTTCTCTTCCAATAGTTTTTCCTTAGCTTCCCAGTTGTCTTTCTTCTCTTCCAGCACTGCTGCCCATGAGGTCTCTACTTCCTTCACTTTTGTTTCCACCCCTTCCTCGACACTTTTCCGCAGAGCACGTTCTGCCTCAAGTCTTGACTCTGTATCCTCCAATTGTAACGTGAGTTTACTGACGCTTTTCTGAAGGTGTTCATTTTCTAGCGTGATTTTGGGGAGAGTGTCCTCAGAAAGAAGAAGCGAGTCGACCGAGGCTTCGAGCAGAGGATATGGATCTGGTGCTTCGGAGAGAGATGAGTACACTTGCAGGAAGGCTGAATTGGTCGACTTGGAGTGGTTTGTTAACAGGTCGATGAACGTTTGGTAAGCTGGAAGAAATGGTGAGCTATGGTAAGCTACATAGCGGATATATCTTTTGATAAATACCAACCTTTGAGTAAACCTTTCATTTCACCCAATTTGGCCGAGTCGTCTAATTTTCTGAAGTCCTTGGTCTTTTGCGCCAGGTCCTTTCGTTGAACTGTAGAATCCCGCTGGTACTGAACAATCTCTGATGCGGTATTGTCTAGGGATGGAATCAACGACGTGAGATTTATATCTGTATAAGGAAATTAACTAATGTGATGGTTCATGTTTCTTAGAACCTACTGCGCCATGCTGATATCGCCTTTTGGAAGTTGTTGTCACCGCCCTGTCCTGGGCCCCCATGGTGATCGCTTTCCAGAGACGAGCTGGCTGGCTCCACCGCGAGAGCCGCGCCTGCTAAGTCGGCCATGTCAGAAGTCTGCTCAGTAGACAAGCATTAGATGTTTTTCGAGGTGTCTCATCTGACAGCCAGCTCCGTCAGAGACCGTCGGATTTGCGAGAGGTATGGGGGGAGATGGAATCGTTAAAGCTTCGTGTCCATTCATGCACGGCTTCAAGCTCGCTCGGACCCCTGGTTCCCAAGGGTTTTCAGGCTAGCCTCGTTACTCATCCTCCCGACTCGTTTAATAGCACTCAAACGGCAACGTCTTATTTAACATATTCCCTTCAAGTTCTGAGGAGAGATCATAGCCGATTCTAGAGAATTCGCTGAGTACTCAGTACTCGTTTCCCTCAAAAGTCTCCGAAACTTCATGCATCTCGGAAAAGGTCTCCGAATGAAAGCTAGTCTGTGCTCTGTACAATTCGTACTGATGTCTAAATTTTGATGGGCGCGTTAATATGAAGCAGGCCATTATTGATCTGAAGCCCGACTACCTAGAAACGTTACAGAATAGCAAGATGATGAATCCCCAAGGTACTTGTGTATGTACACTTCTTAAGCAAGTCTTGATTGCACATGGATCTGATTTACAGCCTACTACAAGGAATAATGTTGGGCTTAAAAGGCTTATATGTCTACGATAAATATCTCAGAACTAGTCGCTCCAAGCCATGCTGTTGCCTATTATGTTGCGAGCATTCTTACTAGATATGTGGGGAAATACAATATAAATACCAGGGGCTAAGTATCTCTACTTTCTCGCTGATTGTCGCTCCCCTTCAAACACTGCTATTAGTTCCGATAGAGACTCCGCATCACGACAGACAAAAAAGAAGTGACACGTCACCTAAGTCTACACCAATTCCAGCACAATGGCATCTGTAAACACCATACAGGTGATAGGGCAACCTGAAAGATATCTCGTTGGCTTCACTAAGTTCATCGCCTATAGTAAGGCTCATGACTTTTGCTTGAGAACTTAGATACCCCTCTCTCGCTCACTACAAAAATGATCTTGAAAATCCGAATGGCTGTAAGTAAACACCAGAATGATATCCGCATCAAAGAGAAGTTCAATCGTCTGATTTGCAATACAGCCAGGGTAATTCTAGAAAAACTTTTAGTCATAGTCATAGAAAGCCTGTTGGGCGGAGTATGGAGAAATAATGGGAAAATTGGCGGCCAACTTGTTTCTGCTGAGGTGGTCCTTGGCTTTTAACCACAGTGACTCTGAGCTGCCGAGATAAAGCTGACTAACGAAATGCTTTGACAACCGCTTGATTTCACAAAAGAATCTTACCTTGGTCCAAAGATTAGAGTGGTATCACTGGCAAAATCTGAGTTGCGATGAAGGAAGGTTGGCATTTCGATAACCTTCTTCCTCTTGGCAGATTGTTTTTCTTTCCTGTTAGCAGGCTCAGCCGGCAGTCAATTCATCTCTCTTCAGCTTTTTCAGAACCTTGGGGGATATGGGGGTGAATTCGAGGCAAGTTATTGAAAGCTTTGGTTCTATTTATGCCGAGTATATTTCCATATCCACATTAATATTACTTGAGCTGAATTCAACATCCAGCACATACTTATCACGTCAATCCTTCAACGTCGTATAATTAAAATTTTCGATTAGCTCAATCAGAATATATACAGTATTATCCATGCTTTAGCTTCTCAAACTCAACCAGTCCGTCAAACTCAGAGTAAGTGACTGGCGCCTAAGTCACATGTGCATAAGTTAATGGACCCATAGTTCGTTCTTCGACAAGTCTAGGATCTACGAGGAGTGGCTTCTTCTACATTGGAGGAAACCAGTTGAGAATGTAGACCGAAGCACGGGGTTCCTGAACATGACTTTCAAGTCATACTACGAAAACCGTTGATTATGGGAGTCTACTCCCGAGTATCGAACTCACGGCGAGATAGAGGAGTAGCGCCAATTTGCTGCCGCCGAGCTCTCGTCTGCCATGTATCAAGACGCTGTTCAAACGACCATCCAAGTTATCCCAAGGATCCCTGGATATGTGATTGATGGCCTTGCCGAGTCATGAAATGAAGCCACTTCAAATGAATTCGCTAAGAGTCAGTGGAGTTGTTTCTGATTATCATAGTAAAATTATTTCTATAGTTCATCGATGCCATGGGACAGAGATCTAAATTACACAGATTAGGTGCATGTGTTGAGAGGCGAGACCTTTGACACTGTCGAGATGAGCCGTCTATCGACACTATAATCCATGGAAGAAGCATCAATTGAGCAATTGCTACTCTGGTAACCTTCCCCGTGGTTGTAGTCCTACTTTTCATTGACGAAACCCCCTCCAACCAACTCCAATGCCGCGGTAAACACCGGAATATTGCCACAGCTCCGGAAGTTCTCCAACATCTGTTCTACGTAGAAAGGCTATCCCTGACGAGGGATTATGATTCGTTGCACTAGTGGTGAGAAAAAGCTTGTATAAAGAAGAGGCCATCAAAAAGATGGATGAAGTTAATTTGGAAATGAATACACAGGTTGATGAGCTTGCGGTTTCTGGTACGAAGTCCGAATTACAAATGAATTCGTGTTCTAGAAAAGGCATTAATGGCAGTGAATTTATAGAGCTTGGGTCGATGCTCGAATATTAGAAGTTCTTTTATGCGATCAACTTTACATACTTGTCTGCTTGTTTGTTTGCTGGACTTGTTTATTTATTCGCCTGCTACCATTGATTAGCGCTTTATTTGTAACAATTTTGCCAAATAATTAGTTAATCATTGCACTTAGCGGTAGCTATAGTCACAGATAAATAAAATGAGACTTGTGTTCCTTACCGGCCATCCTCCTACACCGCAAGGTAATGTAAACAGAACTCTTTATTTTTCGCTTACAGTGGGTTAGAATACCGACCTAATGGCCGGTGTTTTGCCGTCTTCAAGACTAAGCTAATCCCTGCGCCGCGGAGCTCCAATCTCTCTCATCCCACCATCATCTTCTGCCTCAATTCCGCTGAGCTGCAAAGCTGCAGATTCTTTGGAATGAATACACGATGAAGATTGGCGGAGGCCCTGCTTAGTGAAGCATGGACCCCAAATACTCTGAGGAAACAGCGAAGAGGAGGCGGCTGGGTGCAGAGACGGGACCATTCGTACTGCGCCTTTTGCTTGAGGATCTGCCCCTGTCTGCAGAGGGTGACAGAGCTGACATTAATATCAACTGTGTAGAGTTTCTAGGTAAATGTCAAGCTCGCTTGTGTTCTGCTGTGCTGAAGCTAACAATTCCCAGAACGGAACCTCTATGTTGGAACATCTGCCTCCGAAATCCTCCACTTCGTACAAATTCCGCCGGATCCTGAAGATGTCTCCGGGAAGCCCTCTTACATACTGGCTTCGAGACTTCCTCCAGCGTTCCATGAACCTCCTTCCGCGGCGCGACAAGGCGTTCAACAAATCTTGCTTCTCCCGAAAGTTAACAAGGCGTGCATATTGTGTAATTGGACAGTCACGTTTTACTCCCTTCCAGAATTGAGCCCAGTCTTTGGCACAACACAGATACGGCCTTGCAATTGGATTGGTGGTATTGATCTGAACATCGACCTGAACGGAAGCGGACAGGATGTCAGAAATCCGTCAGTCACAGTCCTGGCTTCTCTGAACAAGAAGATACGAGTTATCAAGATCAGTGAGGACCCTCGCGGACTTAGGGCAAGTGGCCCCTATCTTTTAAACAATGACTAGCTAATTCAAGCGTCAGACCATTGACTTTTCCGGAAGCGTGACATCTGTTCGGCGGGACTCATTTGCTTGTGTCGCTGATTCTCACTCATATGCGCTTCTTGACGTGGATCGATTGCTGAAGATACCACTGTTTCCTATTTCTTCGCTAGACAATTCACAATCTAGCAGTGTTGGTGGCCACGTCGAAGACATATCTGGTAATTCTATAGGTGGAATTTCGAGGAGCACATCTTCAGCTCAGCCATACTCAGCACTTGCAGGAGATCGAGGGCATGGACGCAGCACCAGCCTTGGTACATTCATGACTGCTGGCAGTACACAGCCGGGACAGCGAGCCACTAGTGGAGATCGTTTGGGCAGGGAAAGACCCGAGGATGTTTTGCAAGAATCCCCACCAGCACCCGCGAGAGAGCCAAGCCCAGCAAAGCCGCCTCCACCCCCTCCTCCTTCTGACTCTGGCGCCACAGAACAGATTCGAACACCTCCGCAACCCCCTGTCTCTGGCTTATTGAAGCCTCACGTTGTGTCTCCAACGCCTCAAGAATTCCTCTTGGTAACAGGCACTGGGCCGCATGACCCAGGAGTCGGGATGTTTGTTAACCTAGAGGGAGATCCTACAAGATCTACCTTGGAATTCGATAGATATCCCGAAGAACTGGTAGTTGATGGTCGAGGGGTTGGCGTGGATCCGACCCCGACGACCATGGAGGACGAGGAAGAGGGCTTTGTGCTTGCGTCCATGGCTCGTGGTTTTGGCGATGAAACTCGTCACGGTTTAGAAATCCAGCGTTGGGATTTGGACCCTGGAGAAGGAGAATCTGAAAAGTATTGGCTGGACAGTCCAGTGCCCGAAAACCTAAGTGAGAACAGCACACCGACCAGGATTGGTCTGCGATGTGTCGCCGATTTCGGAGACGTATACTTCGAAGAAGTGGTGAACAGGCTGCGCTTAAAGCGCTTCCAACCGTTTGCCACGAGATCGATGGATGCATCTATTCTCTCTCTTCGTGGGGTCGACTCTAGGACAGCAATATCGCTGGAGCGAGTATCCGGAGAACGAGAACTTTTTGAAAACAGTGATGACCTTCCCCAAGGTTGGGAAGATCGTCGTGATGAAGAGGAGCATCAGTTCGCTCGGCGGCTGGGCCATGCTCGAACACGGATCATCGCGTGGTCCGGAAAGAGTGTATGGTGGGCTGTCCGGAACCCTCTAGCTTTGAGATTAGATGCCAGCATCTCGGAAATGACTGCCGCCAGCAAAATCCGAGATGATCAAACATATCCGTCACTTGATCGGAGGAAACTCATCGAAGTTATCAATTCCCTGCGTGGACGTGAAGCTAAAACAGAGACGGAATTTCTGAGTCTCGGATACATCAGGCAGCGAGCGGGACTGTTACTTTTCATGAGTGGCCTAGATGCACTTGCATTGCCGCCGTCAGAGCCAGAATACCGAATATGCGAGGACGCCCTACTGGAAGGGGGACTGGACCCCCGGGTTATCCTCGCTATTGTACCATATCTCCGGAACGAGATAGTACAGGGTGTAAAGGGTATCTGGATTCATGGTGGCGTCAGAGATGTTGCGGATAGCTTTATCACAAATAGCCGCCCCCAAAAGTCGGACACCGCAAAAGCAAACGATACGTCGGATCATATTTTGAAATTTTTAAGAAGATTTCTGGCAGCGTGGAGGAAGAAGAAGGGCTTTGGTAGCATCGCAGACGAAAATGAAGTCTTCAAAAGCGTTGATGCAGCACTCCTCATTGTCCTGCTCCAACTCGACCGATCAGCACCTCCCGGTCCTCCTAGGGGAAAGTCAGTGAGATTAGAACTTTATGAGTTGGTTGATAAGGGTGTAGACTGCTTTGAGAGAGCCATCTCTCTTCTCGAATCCTATCATCGATTGTATATCCTCAGCCGCCTCTACCAAAGTCGCAAAATGGCTGGCGAGGTGCTTGCCACATGGCGGCGCATCATTGAAGGCGAGCAAGACGACGGAGCTGAGTTCCGTGAAGGGGAAAAAAGAGTCCGAGAATATCTTGCCAAAATTAAAAATCCAGCTTTGGTCCAGGAGTATGGTGTTTGGCTAGCCACCCGAGATCCCAAGATTGGTGTGCAAGTTTTTGCCGAAGATCGAAGCCAAGTCAAATTCGAGCCTACTCAGGTTGTCGAAATCCTTCGAGAGGGGGCCCCAGGAGCTGTCAAGGAATACCTAGAATACTTGGTTTTCAGCAAAAACCATGCGGAGTATATCAATGAACTCATAGCATACTATCTTGACATTGTCACCAATAAACTGGAAGATTCGGAAGATGCGAGGAGAATACTGGCACAGACTTACGAGTCATATCGAGCACTTCGCTCCCCGAAACCCACGTACCGACAATTTATCACGGACAATTTCATTGATGAGGATTGGTGGCACAGTCGCCTACGCCTTCTACAGCTTCTTGGAGGTAGTCAAGGCTCTGCATCTCAGTACGACGTGGCAGCTATACTAGCACGGATCACCCCCTATGCACAAGAACTCGTCCCCGAGGTCATCATACTTGATGGTAGACAGTCGCATCACGAAGAGGCTTTGAGACTTCTGACGCATGGTCTGGGGGATTACGACACAGCAATCAATTATTGTCTTCTTGGCGGATCCAGTATGTACCATCCCGTATCTGGGACTCTGGCACGAGAAACCCTTCCAACCCGAGATCAACAAGCCGAGCTCTTCGGTTTCCTGCTCTCGGAGTTCTTGCAAATCAAGGACATTAGCAACCGTGTTGAACAAACGAGCAATTTACTTGAGAGATTTGGCGGATGGTTTGATGTCGAACATGTCTTGAGTCTAATACCGGACACGTGGTCGGTGGATTTGGTTTCTGACTTTCTTGTCAATGCCCTGAGACGTATTGTTAGAGAGCGTAGCGAAACCACGGTCACGAAGGCTCTCAGCGGCGCGGAGAACCTGAAGGTCGCCGCTGACTTGATTAGAAAGATCGATGCAGCTGGCCCTTCTATTGAAGCTTAGTAAACATTTTGACACGTATTTATGTCTATACTAGTAACTCCGGTATTGCGAAGATGGGCTCTTGCACAAGCAGCAAGATCATGGGGACGGAGGGATCCCTTGTTCCTTGCAATCATCTGGTAGCTTCGTCTGGAGGTGACTACAGCATTGCTCTAGTCTCACCCTCCACCAAATCCGAATCGTCCAACGTCAAGATCTCGAACTGGTTTTGCCTCCCCAGTCCCAAGCTCCTCATATCAACGTCCTCTACCTTGTGCAAAACATCGCCGTCCCACTCATCAGCTGCCATCAGGCTTGCAATCTTCCCGGCAATGAACTCCGCGCCAAGTCTAGCGCCTTCCAAGTTTGGTCCAGCGGGACCCAGTCGCAATGCTCCCAGTCGGCCAGTAACGAACAAGGGGATCTCTTCGTTCCACATCAGCTCTTTTGTCAGACATGGCATCCCGCCGACAGTCTCTATCGGGTGGGAATCGAGCAAGGGCTGTACAGCCGGCACTTTGTTGATATCTGCCACAACCCCCGTGGCATAAACAACATGGTCTGCTTGTAGCTCTCGCCTCCCATCTCGTCCATCGAGACCCATTGTCCACATCATCTCCAGCTCATCCCAGACGGCCTCCTTGACCTCGGTGAACTCCTCGATGACCAGCTTGCCTTCTCTCACCAGACCACACAAGATGCCCTTATATTCGGGGTTCACACTCCCTCCGCTACGAGCACACTTCATCATCTCAACTCTCTCCTCATCGGTATCGGCCTTCCAGAACTCACTCATCCGCTGGTTCTTGAATTTCGCCAACCAGCTAAGATCGACGTCAAAATGCTTGGTCTTGAGTGGGCCACGGAGGATCAGGTGGACATTCGATACGCCGTGAGAAGCAGCCAGGTGAGCAACTTGCGCGCTGGTTAATCCGCCGCCAATGATGGCCAGACTCGTGGGAATCCGTTTCTGGGCTTTGGATAGCAGGTGGGGCGGGAGAATGTTGGTGTTGGTTTCAGAGAGCTGGGTCTTGCAGAATATGTGGCTTACGCTCCCCTTGGATGAGAGGGGGCAGAACGGACAATCGGGTGGCAACGTGGGTTTTGCTGCGGCTCCGATGGCGAGAACTACGATGCGGGCCTTCTTGGTGCCCGTTGAGGTTTGTAGCGTAAATATTGACGTGAGGGGTGAATATGTTATGGATGCTACCGAGGACTTCTGCACCAAGTCGGATAGTTGGTATCGGGCTACAATCGAGTCGCAGTACTGCTTGAACAGCGACTGGCTCGGGCGGTAGTAGTCGTGCCTGTCCCGCTCGTCCACGTAGGTCGTCTCTTGAGTACGCTTACTAGTGCTCGGTTAGCTCCTGTCCAAAGGGTCAACAATGCTAGGCGATATCGCGCCTACCCATCTCTCTGCTTCTTCTTCCTCTGGTGTTTACTCAATTCCTTGCCCACTACCCCTTGAATCTCCTTCAGTTCCTGCTGTCGGTCTGTCGTGACGGCATATTCCAGCAACCCATCTCGGTCCCTCGGATCAGGGTGAAAGAACATAGGGCTCCTCAGGTGTGTAATGCCCAGCTCCTCGAACTTCTCATTCCAAGCACTCATCCACTGGTCGCCGTTCGCGTCCAGGACGGCAATGTCGGCTGCGTGGTTGGAGACATTGTGTCCCGGCAGGAGGCGATCTGGAGAGGTGTTTGCCCGTCGACTGGTACGGATGGGTTTTGATTTCCACCTGGAGGACGTGGCTTTCATAAAGTGGAACTTCTGATGCTCGGATTCCGTAAAGAGGGCAGATGGAGTTGACTCGCGGAGGCGAGCTGCTACTGCCAGACCGCAGGGACCGGCACCTATGATGAGGACATCGTGGATGTGTGTTTCCCCTTCTGCCATGCTGATAATGACTTGAAGTCACCGAGGCATCGACATAGCACAATGCTAGCACCAGGGATATAGATGTGTTATCAGAGGCCACACCTTGATGGCTATCCGCACAAGGCCAAGTCAGCCTTGCCCTGTCAACAAATGAAAGTTCACGCTGGCCCGACTTATTTCAGGGAACCTTGATGGCCACAAAAGAAGCGGCAGAGTAGACTGGTAAATATTTCGCTGACATCTTGCACAGTATGGCGGTTTGAACAAACCAGTTTCTCCGAATGAATATCATGACTCATCAACCCATCCAAGAGCCTGTCCCATTTTGACCTTCTGCCCCTTCTGAACAGCCCAGTTCCACCCTCCCTTTCTCTTGGCCTTCTCTCCCATCCAGCCTTCATCGAGACTCGGTCTTTGCCCTTTCGGCGCTTCAAAGACAAGTACAATGGTGCTTCCCAACTGAAAGCCTCCCATTTCTTCGCCCCTCTTCAAGGCGTGGCCGTGAAGGATCGGGCTTGCAGCTTCATAGGTAGCTTCTGCAAATCCATCATATGATTCACCGTTCTTCGCTGCCTCTTCTGCTGCCCGGTCTGCTGCAGTGTCTGTTGTCAAGGAGTTTGTCCGGAGTTCTCTATCGAAGTTGATCTTGATCGAGCCCACGTTGGTAGCTCCGACGGGCGTGTATGAGAAGAATCCCCAACGCCATCGTCCCAAGAGAACGACTCGCTCATTGAGAGTGAAGAGTCCGGGCAGAGTGCGCTGCAGGTAAGGAGAAACGCTGTAAAGCTCACCGGCAAAATGACGACGCTTCTCCGCAACCCAGGCGCAGGGCGAATGAAAACGGTGGTAATCGCCAGGGGCCAGGTAGACAACGACATAGTATAACGAGGTCCGGTGTTCCGAAGTAAGGAGAGAGTACCATGGTTTCTGCCCTAGAGCCAAATCGGCACGAACCTCGGCTTCCGATGCAGCTGTGGGCTTTGTAGATGCGTCTTCAGCCTTCCTTACAGGCTGTTTCTTCTGTCCAGAAAGGAGATTTGGGAGTGTATATGAGATTCCATTGACCGAAGCAAATTGTTCATCTTGCTTGATAATCTCTTCGTCCCCTTCCCGTCGAGAGGCTGCACTAGCATCAAATTTGGGAGAGAAGATACTGCCTGGGTTGGACGGGCTGGGCGAAGTTTCTGGAGTGCTGGTACCGAGAAGAGCATCAAGACTATATGTCATGCCTTTCACTTGCTCCACTTCACCGCTTTCGATTGCCCCAAATTGAAGAACTCGGCCATCAGCTGGGGAAAGAAGAGCGTTTTGTCTGGGATCGAGAGGGCGAGCACCAGGCTTCAAGGTCCGATAAAAGAAAGATGCGAGATTTGGGTATACGTGAAGATCAGACTCTGATACTTCAGAAAGACTAGGTTAAATTTAGTTTTATGTAGCACGATATTCGAGGGCTTTCTATACTTGACGCCGAAGATATATGAATACAACTTGAACCCGGGAACACGGAGATAGTACGGTATCTCAAGTTCGTTGAACTTGCCCCAAATTCTAGACATAGCCTTAAGAGGCAGAGTTGACATAACCTGAACTTGCCTAAAATTTATCAGTTGTGTTCAGTCTAGAACAGAGATGAGGTCAATAACAAACCATGGTCCGGTGGGCCTGATTCTGTCCCTCCTCTTCGGCTTGCCTCCTGATACATTGTCTACTCCGGGCCCTCCTGCTTTTGCATTTCCATCATTGTCCCGTTTTTCCTCGCGCCGTCGTGCCTTTTCCCGCTCATTGACTCTGTATAATTGACCGAGGCCCAAGAAACCAACACCCAGCCCTAGCGGTATAGGATACCACTTTATCTTCGTGTCTTTCAGAGCCTTTCGAAGACGAACACCGAAAGAATCTTTATAGTCAGTTTTCTGTTGGTGTAGACGTGCTGATGAAGAGAACGGTCGAGATTTGTGGTACCTGCAGATACATTGCGATTTTAATTGCGAAGGGAGTCTCGGGTTTTTTCTGATAGCCTTGCCGGAGATGGTCTGCCTGACACCCCATGATGCCGCTTGAGACGCCATCTGGGGAAGACTGTACTTGTGGTCCTAACTCACTGCCAGGCTCAACATCGTCAAACAAGTGGTGTGACGAAACTGAAGATGCTCTTCAATGCACAAGGATTTTGCCGCGCCCTACCGCCTAGCGATAAGCCGATAAAGTCTCTCATTAATCCTCGTGTTTGTGTGCTCCCTGGCGAGAGATTATTCCCTCCCGAGACCTGTTCTAACTATTCGAGAGTTGGTATTTTGCAGTGTTGCCATTTATCTCTGAAATCCTCTGCGATTCCCTGTGCCTGCTCCAGAAAGTTTTCTTGAAAATTATGATCGCTTGGAGAGAGCCTGCACTTGAGTGATTTCAGACGAGTGGCAAGGATCTAACTCCAGACGTGGAGCTCCGTTCCTTCAATCAACAGCTACCTAGTATGAACTGGCCACAAACACTTTATCCGCGCCGAACAACACCTTCATCAGCCGCGCACCAACCCCGTAATGCTTTCATAACAAGCTGGTCTATTCTCTCTGTCGATACGGTTTCTAAGTTTTCAGGCCCAGCTATATTCGTCGCCAGCACCTTCGTACAAACTCCGCCATGGCCGAGCCATTAGAATCACAATCAACTGGGGAGTCCGGACCCTTGAGCTTTACACTGCAGGTTGTCTCTCCTTCAGTAGGAGTGTCTAGTCCTTTACGATTTCCCCATCTGCCAGCAACTACGACTGTGAAAGAGCTAAAGGAGAAGGTTCGCAATGTTCTACCATCTCAACCGCAAGATGAAAGCCAGCGTTTTATTCATCGTGGCCGAATGCTGGCCAGAGAGACGGAGACAATGCTAGAGATTTTCGGTCAGGAGAGCGTATGAAGCTTAGTATTACCCCAGAATGGTTCAGCTCGCTGATTTGAGGTTCACTAGTTAGCCAGCTCCGAATCCCAAACTCTCCATTTAGTCCTCCGTCCTACAGGACCAGAAGCTGCACAACATGCTGCTCCAATCTCTACTACTCCAATTCCGCCGCCGTCTGCTACGGGTCTCCCTCTGCCCCCACATCTTCAACAGCGACCTCAGTCAACATCTGTAAATTTGATACAGCAACCTATGCATGGCATGCATGCTCAACAGCCTCTTCCAGGCTTTCAGCAACCACTGCCACTCCAGCAATTACAGCCCGGGGACCATCACCAGAATGCCATAACACAGAGACTTGCTCAGCTGCAACGAGAGACCCATCGCCTGCACCAAGAAATGATGTTGATTGAGCAGAGAGCAAGAGCCCAGATCGGACAACCCATTGCCAATGTTCAACAAACACCTTTTGGTCCTGGAATTCCTCCCCAAAGTATCTTTCAACGCCCTGTCGGACCATCTCCACAAGCTCAAGCGTCGTTCCAGAGCATGATTAACCAGCACCAACTGCAGCGAGCGGCTGAAGGTCGAAACGGGGTTCAAGATATCGGTGGAGTACCAGTTCAATCCGGTCAACTTTCTCAAACCGCATCAGGTAGGGCCAGCCCGGTTGCTCCTCGACCGGATTCCACTTCCACTTACCGTCGCGAGGGAGTTGGACCGGACGGGCAAAGATGGTCTGTAACGGTAAACCAGACCACTACAACCCACTATCCTATCCCGCAGCAACTGCAGCAGCAACTACAGCATCAACAGCATCTTGCTCATCACGCAAATCCAGCCTTGGACATTCAGGCTTTACTGAGGAATGCAGACCGCTCCTTGGCTCAAGCTGAGCAAAACAACATGCAGCGAAGTGTTTCAACCCCTACGCCGACGGCATCCGTCCCAGGAGCCACTGCCTCGGAACTACAGGGAGCGGTAGCTACTACGGGTGTTACTAACATTTCCCCTCCGGCATCTACAATTCTTCCTCCGCTCTCGACTGCCACCCTGCCACCCTCACAAACCATCAATATATCTCCTGCATCTAATTCTACGTCCACCCAACCCATGGTTTACCTTCTTTCATCACCAGCAGGACCTCGAGCTATTCTCGTTACGAACTCCGAAACATACTTCACTCCTCTTCAATCTTCTCGGCGCAGAAATTCACCCACCACGCAAATCCCTTGGCAAGGACAATCCCCTGTTGGAGCAGCAGTGCTTCCAGAAAACAGAAACAGAGGCGCTCATCGACGTCCAGCTCGACGTCCAGCCGCACCTGCTGTCGCGCCACATGCGAACCCCGGTGCAGGAGCTTTCGGCGCTCAATTTGGGGCGGTTCTTTGGCTCATCGTCCGTCTCGTCGGCTTCGTGTGGTTCTTTACATCTGGTAATCCTAGTTGGTCTAGATGGCTAATGGTCAGTGGGTTGGGACTGGTTGTGTTCCTCGTCAACACCGGTATTCTCAACGGTTTTGTGGGCCAGCTTCTTGGCCCTGTTCGAAGGCACGTGGAAGCTTTGATCCCGTTGGCGGGACCCGAGGCTGCTTTGGTGCCTGCCGCGAATGCAGCAATTCCACAGCCTCCTAGAGACCCTCCGGCAGAAGGCTTAACACCAGAACAAAGACAAAGAGGAGAGCTTGACCCCGCCGAGGTGGCTGCTAGACTCATTGAACAGCGTCGACAGGCCCAAGGGGGTTGGCTGATTGCACATATCCGACGTGCAGAACACTCATTACTGTTGTTCCTCGCTAGTCTGGTGCCAGGTGTGGGAGAACGACACATTGCAGCTCGTGAAGCAGAGGCGGCTGCTGCAGAGGCACGCCGAGCTGAAGCGGCTGTAGCTGCAGATGCTGCAGCAAACATGGTAAATGCCGATGCCCCTGAAGCGGGAGGTATTGAGGGTACGGAGGGTACGGGTGAGCAAAGGGAAAATGATACGCATGAAGCTCAAAACAATGAGAGTGCAGCACCCCCCGCACAGCCGTTGATCGAGGTGTAAACGTTGGAGATATGGAAAATGTAAATCATGCGTCTTGTCGTCTAGTCATGTAGTCAGGTACGGAAAAACAATCGTGCACATTATTTCCATCGAAATATTATGAGAACGGGTTTGCCCTTGAACCCGAAATCATACACATCTTACGAGCCAACCGAATAGATCCCTGGAACTGGCTATCAACCGCACTGAGTACATAGCAGGGAAAAACGTTTGAGAACCAAATGCGAACAAAGAGCGACTCTGATCATAATGTATTGAAAAGTGTTATAGTGGTTTTGCAGGAGGTGAACAAAACTCTGCATCTCAAGATGTCTCACACGCTACAACTCAATAACAAACTATTCTTCTTCGAGAGCCTCAAAAGCAAGATGAGATTGAACAAAGTGAGACTCGAAATCACGCCCTGTGAGGGACCAGTACAGTAAAACGCTAGTAGGGAAACCCTGACCCGGCGCCATTGCCAGCTCGGCCTTCTGTCCTCACATGTCATGTCGATTGTTTTATCAGCGTCCATTTTTGATAGTAGGGTTCCGAGGGGCAGCTCGCTGGAAAATTGTTGATCATAAAGGTCCACTCGAGTCGAGAAACTTCACCTAGGATGTATGCATTGGAAAAAGGAGGTCGGATCCGCACATTGAAGATTGCGAGTTCTTGCACGACAGAGATGAAAGAGTGGAGAATTGCGATAAGTAGAGGATGCTCGCTGGGATTGGGGAGGCCTGAAAACAAAAACGATGTCCAGAGCAGGTACGAACGTATCTCTAAAATGAATAAATCAAGGCTCTTATCCTAATCTAGGCCAACCGGGAAGTAGCTGAGTATATGCTTCCGCCCTAGAGTCAATGTCTCGTTCTCTATGGTAGAAGATAGTCATGCTTCACAGCTTCAGCAGAGGTTGAAAGATTTGAATGGGAATATTCGATCCCATGATATATATTTATATTATAGTACAAGGAGCACTTGCTCTCAAAAATCAAATTAGCTTCCAGCTAGGATGTCAACTGCTAAGCAACGCTGAATCATGACACCAGACTCGAATCGCCCTCAATCAAGTCCTAAAGACTTACGCCGAGGGTATTATGCGCGCGCTATCAGTCTCCTGCAGTGACGTCTCAATAGGGCATCGCTCTCGCTCTCACTCTCTCCTTTGAGTTTCCGCTTGGCGCTCTTGCTTACGCTCTCGATGTTCAGCCCGGGTCGCTGCACCCCGGTGGGAGATGTGAGTCCTCTCTGCAGAATATCATCGTCTAGGTCGCTTGCATCATCCTCGTCTTCGTATCTGCGATTACTTGTGCTCTTTTCCTTGTCTTTAATTCTTCCCGTGAACTTCTGCTCAGCGGATTTCTTACCATCTCGCGGTCTCTCGGCTCGCAGAGCTCTCTGACCTTCGACATAGAGATCCAGGTTGTTCCGGTGTCTATCGATGGTATTACCGCCCCGCTGCTCGCGGATAATCTGCAGATGCCTGGGTTGCTTAATGAGATGCTCATCCGTCAGCTTGGAACATAGGGTGTACTCGTAGTAAACATCTGGTCGCTCTCCGGTTCCGAACTCTGCCCAGGGAACTGAGTCCTTGACGAAGTCTCCGACAATCCTGGCCATACTTTCGTGATCACGGGTGATGGCCATCTTATTCTTCCCCTCGGGCAGTTCCCGAGTGTCAGGTCTAACGTCGAAGTCTCTACAGATCGACGGGAAGTCGAGGCACTTCTCCAGGCAGTAGAGATGTACATATCCAGCGCAGTGGTATGGATCTCTGTGCATGTTGGACGAGTCCTCGTCAAAAGCGACTCGAAAATCGCCCTTGCGGATGGTGCGGTTGGGATCGGGACAGCATGAGAAGCGACACTTATCAGAGTTCTTCGTGGGATATCGACGGCCGCTGTCAGCGGGTACGGTCTGAATCCACAACGTGAACGTCTTGTTGGTGAGAGGATTTTGCGAGAGAAACTCGCTGATCTGCTCGACATCGAAGCTTCGCTTGGGATCTAGCTCTCCGTGTTCAGTGTAGACGAAGGTTGGTTCACCCGTATCGAACCTGACGCTGCCCCAGGACTCGGGCTTTTGTCTTAGGGGTCTGTAGTGCTTGGTTGGATCCGTGCTGGCGATGTTGTGGGTGCGCTTGTTTCTCGGAGTTTTGCTGCCTTCTGCTGCTGGTGTTGGTGCTGGCGTGGGTGGCACGGAGATACGTCGTTTCGCTTCTGCAAGCTTGTCTATCAGACCCTCTTCCGAGTTTTTGCGTCGCCTCAGTTCTGCTTCCAGCGCCTCAACAAGCTCCCGATCTGAGACCTCATGCTGCTTCTTAAGTTCCGCTTCAAGAGCCGTTTGGAGCTCGGCCTCGAAGGGAAATGTGTGTGCATCGATGATATTGAGAGGCGTGCTTGGGTTGGTGAAGGCGTTGAGGATAGGGTTCAGGTAATTGCTGCTGGAGCGTTCTTGTCTGACTGCCGTTACTGATGAGGGTCTTGTGATTGGGGCAGATGATGACCATTGATGAGGCGAAGGGTCGTAGGGATGGGCAGCCCAGAGTCCTTCATCAGCTGGAGCCGAGATGGTGATTGGGACTGAAGATGATCCGTGGTTTGCAGATGGAGCCGCGAGGGCTTGTTGTCGAAGATCCTCCTGCAGCAACCAGCTGAGTGTTTCATACTCGCTCGTTTCTACTTGTACTTCGGATTGCTCTTTGCCTGGATTCATGTCGAGATGTGACTGATCCACGTAGACTTCTGGAAGTTGCCTGTAATCGTTTGGCAAAGGCATAGCCATCAAGGCTTCGAAGTCGAACGTTACAGATAGCTGATCTTGCCATTCAGCCTGGTAGCTCTCGCTTGAGGCAGTTTGGGGAGTGTTTTTTTCTTGAGAGTCATTGGAGTTGTCCATTATAGTTTTATTCGGCAGCTCAGCCGTTATAATCATGAGGTGACTGGCTCAGTGAGCTAAGATTGAGAATAATGGCACGATCCAGCCGTGAGTAGCAAAGCGGAGGCTATCTATATGAATGAATGTATATCTGTATGGGTGCAGTAATCATACGAAAAAACAGCATAGTAGATGAACAAGGGAGTACACAATTGCAATTGTAGAATTCTATGCACGTCAAGCAAGTCTCGAGGTCGGGGACATCCTCTTTGTATGATTGTGTCAATGATAAAGACGATGGCAATGTTCAAAAGGCCGAATTGGGAGGGTGCCAACTTGCATGAAAGGAAATTGATAAAGAAACGGGCGTGCTAAAGCCAAAGACAATTTTTCATAGCATATCGAAAGCGTGAGTGTAGGAAAGTAGAACATGAACGACTGTACTCGGCGCCCATTAGACACAGATTTACTAGGGACCCGTAGCACTGGAAGCATAAGCTTTACATGATAATACTACACATGTTTTGAAGCATGAGGGAGGGCAGGATAGAATGTAGATTCCATTGGTCAAAGCTTAATAATTTGGACCATATCTGTATACAGAGATAACCCCAAGAGCTTCTAGAGAAATTGTTACAAGTCTGATCAGCCAACTATCAGCAATTACTTCCACACACGAACAAGCAATATTGAGAGATGAGCCTTGCAAGGTATCAGAAGGTCTCCAAGAATTCAGCACAGGACTGTAGGGGTCCTCAGAACAGGTCTGTAAAATCTTTATGATTTTTCATCATCTTGCAGCTTGGTGGAGGGAGTGTGAAGAAAATAGTTGTACATACCATCAAGATATTGACGGGCCTGAAGCCCGATCTTGGGTTAATCTGAAGGCACGACGAGACAAAATCTTTTTCATGGCTCTCGTCGAGTCGCACTGACTGTACAGTAGTTGCAAAGGGCCATGGCCACTGGCCTGTTCCATTGCTGTCGAATAATCGAACTTGACGGGTGATGGAAAATTTGAATTTTATTTTCAACGAAATGCCTGCTCAATTGTGGGGTAGCTGCCTCTATTGCATTTCAAGACTAGCGCATCCTTAGTATCACTTTCAGTCTAAACTCACGCCCTCATCACACTAGCATTGTCGTCATGCCTCAAGCATGCCTATAATCTGATTCTTGCGCAAACATACAACTACATCGACTACGATCACCAGCCCTGCGACCTCCAAATATATGGTCTCATG
Source organism: Diplocarpon mali (assembly GCA_024741835.1). Taxonomy (NCBI): domain Eukaryota; kingdom Fungi; phylum Ascomycota; class Leotiomycetes; order Helotiales; family Drepanopezizaceae; genus Diplocarpon; species Diplocarpon mali. Next base: position 287,735 of record JAENRP010000012.1, read on the forward strand.
TATTCTCCACACTCATTTAGACTCAACTAAACAGCAACTGTGAGGGGCTGCTACACCTGTTACCACCCCTCCTCCACCTCTGAAGAAACGGCCAAGATGGAAGGGAGCCACCCAGAGCTACAAGCGCAGCTGGATCAATTGGAGCACGAGCTAGAGGTCAGTGCGAACGTTTCTGGTGATGAGAGAGGTGTTAAGTCCTGCCGCGTGTGCGACAGATTGTGCTTGAATCCGATGGGGTTGTCAGCTTGTCAACACTTCTACGAACCTTTGCTTACATCTATCTCACACATAGGAAGGGGATATCACAGAGAAAGGGTATTTTTCAAGCCTTACACCCTGCTATGAACAATTGACACAGCCATGCAAGGGATTTGCTTCTGACTTACTCCTTCAGGTACCAAAAACGGCGAACACTCTTGTTATCACAATACCTAGCAGGCTCGGCAGTTGCTACAGAACTTAAAGGTCTGCGTGTACACTCTCCTGACGACAGTGCTCACCCATCAAACGATGGCTCCCGCAATGCCTCTCTCGCTGCCCTCAATGCGAGATCGAATCATTTTGGCGAACCATACAGTTCGAGACCCGCAATCTCACCCAAATCACCTGCCAGATCAAACTCGAGTGGAAAGCTAGATACAATGGCGAGCGATTATGGGAGCTTTGCGAACAACCAAGCCCAGCAGGAAGCTTACGCTGGGCCACCAAAGCAACTACAACTGGGGGTTCACAACCCAGAACAGCATATTTCTTCGCATGGCAACGAGACATTTCTTCCTACCACCTCCTTATTCGGAGGAACTTCGCCAGAGCCGACTTTGACAATGGCATCAACAGCTTCGGGCGCAAATTACGCATTCAATCCTGCATATCAGACGGGCTATACGCAGCAACAGGCAAACGGATACGACAGTCGAGCTGGGACAGTCATAGAATCGCAAGGCACGATGTTGGGCGAATCGCAGCAAGGTTACTTTTCCGACTTTGCCAGTGCCGGGCAGCAGGCCTATGAGCATGGCCGTTCGAATTCTTATGGTGGAGGGCCTCACAGATATTCATCTAGCGATGCTTTTTCGCCAACTGCCGCAATGGCCCCACCTATGTTGACTGCGAGCGACCTGCCTCCTCCAGCCGCGCTTGAATACCAGATGCCCTTAGAGCCTCGCGACGTGCCATTTGCAGTCTATGATCCCCATGATTCCAATACTCCGATGTCCAAATTCGATAATTTAGGTGCGGTCCTCAGACATCGGGCTCGAACCAATGGGAAACGCCCGGCATATTGGGTTCTGGACTCCAGAGGAAAGGAAATGACCTCTATTACATGGGATAAGCTTACGAGTCGGGCAGAGAAAGTAGCTCAAGTTATCAGGGATAAGAGCTCTTTATATCGCGGGGACCGAGTTGCCCTGATCTACCGTGATACGGAGATTATTGATTTTGCAATTGCCCTCCTGGGCTGCTTTATTGCTGGCGTTGTTGCTGTTCCAATCAATGATCTCGAAGACTATCCGAAGCTCAACGTAATACTGACATCTACGCAAGCACATCTCGCCCTTACTACCGATAATAACTTGAAAGCATTTCAGCGAGATATCACAACACAGAAGCTTAACTGGCCTAGAGGGGTAGAGTGGTGGAAAACAAACGAATTCGGAAGCTGGCATCCCAAAAAGAAGGACGAAGCGCCGCCTTTGGTAGTCCCGGACCTCGCTTACATCGAATTCTCGCGGGCACCAACTGGAGATTTGCGCGGTGTTGTTATGAGTCATCGTACAATCATGCATCAAATGGCTTGTCTCAGTGCAATATTTTCTACAGTGCCGACTGGGGCGGTAGGAGACACTTTCCATACGGGCCTCAGGGATAAGAACGGCAGGCTCATGGCCGGCAAAGACCAAAGTGAGATCTTGCTATCTTATCTGGATCCTCGGCAAGGCATTGGAATGATTTTGGGCGTGCTTTTGACGGTATATGGTGGCCACACCGCTGTGTGGATGGAGAATAAGGCCGTTGAAACTCCTGGCCTCTACGCACACATCATTACCAAGTACAAGGCGACCTTGATGTTAGCAGATTATCCAGGTCTCAAGAGAGCGGCCTACAACTATCAACAAGACCCCATGACTACCAGAAATTACAAGAAAGGAATGGAGCCTAATTTTCAGCACGTCAAGATGTGCCTGATAGATGCGCTTACAGTCGATAGCGAATTCCACGAAGTACTGGCTGACAGGTGGCTTCGTCCAATGCGAAATCCTCGGGCAAGAGAGCTAGTAGCCCCAATGCTGTGCTTACCCGAACATGGCGGTATGGTCATTAGTATGAGAGATTGGCTGGGTGGAGAAGAACGAATGGGATGCCCTCTCAAACTGGACATGGGATGTGATTCTGATTCCGTCGACGAGAAGGCGGAAGACAAGGAAAAGGACAAGTCTACTTCTAACGGCTTTGGAAGTTTGATCGGCGGTGTCAACAAGAAAACCGTCGAACACAAAGAGAGGACAGAGCTGAGTGAGGTTCTCTTGGATCGCGAGGCTCTCAAGACCAATGAAGTCGTCGTTGTTGCAATTGGTGAGGAGGCCCGAAAGAAAGCTGGCACTGAGCCTGGAACCGTACGAGTAGGCGCGTTCGGTTTTCCCATACCAGATGCAACATTAGCAATTGTGGATCCTGAAACAGGATTGCTTGCTACACCTCACTCCGTGGGCGAAATTTGGGTCGATTCCCCGTCCCTCTCAGGTGGTTTCTGGGCTTTGCCGAAGCATACTGAACAAATATTTCACGCTCGGCCTTATAAATTCGAGCAGGGTGATCCCACACCCATGATGGTTGAGCCAGAATTTCTGAGAACTGGCCTGCTAGGCACTGTGATTGAGGGCAAGATTTTCGTGCTCGGCTTGTACGAAGACAGGATCAGGCAGAAGGTTGAATGGGTTGAGCATGGTCACGAGGTTGCAGAGCACCGCTACTTCTTCGTGCAGCACATAATTGTGACTATTATGAAGAACGTGCCAAAGATCTACGATTGCTCTGCATTTGATATATTTGTCAACGACGAGCACCTTCCTATAGTACTGCTGGAATCGCAGTCTGCGTCAACGGCGCCAGCAACTTCAGGAGGGCCTCCTCGGCAGCTTGATACTGCTCTTCTCGACTCCCTCTCAGAAAGGTGCATGGAAGTCTTGATGCAAGAACACCATCTCCGTGTATACTGCGTTATGATCACCGCTCCAAATACATTACCAAAAGTCCTCAAAAATGGTCGAAGAGAAATCGGCAACATGCTGTGTCGGCGCGAGTTTGACCTTGGAAACTTGCCTTGTGTCCACGTCAAATTCGGGGTCGAGAGAGCGGTTCTGAACCTTCCCATTGGTGTTGATCCTATAGGAGGAATCTGGTCAACGCTTGCTTCCCAGACAAGAGAAGATATTCTTACACCGGGTGATAAGCAATACTCCGGGATCGATCGCCGGGAAGTTGTCATCGATGATCGGACCTCTACCCCTTTGAATAACTTCTCCAGTATTGTTGATCTGTTACAATGGCGGGTAGCAAGACAAGCTGAAGAGCTGTCGTATTGCACCATCGACGGTAGGGGTAAAGAAGGCAAAGGCATGACATGGAAAAAGCTCGACACTAAGGTGGCAGCTGTCGCCATGTACTTGAAGAACAAGGTCAAGGTTCGATCTGGCGACCATCTCATACTCATGTACACCCATTCGGAAGACTTCGTCTACGCGATACATGCTTGCTTCTGTCTTGGTGCAACAGTGATTCCAATGGCTCCCCTAGACCAAAACCGTTTGGGAGAGGACGCCCCAGCTTTCCTACACATGGTGGCCGACTTCTCTGTCAAAGCGGTGTTGGTCAATCAAGACGTGGATCACCTGCTTAAACAGAAGCCTGTCTCTCAGCATATCAAGCAATCGGCCCATGCCTTGAAGGTTACTGTTCCGAATGTCTACAATACTACCAAACCACCAAAACAGAACAACGGATGCCGCGATCTGGCCCTGACCATGCAGCCAGCTTGGATTCAATCCGGCTACCCAGTTCTTGTATGGACGTACTGGACACCGGATCAACGCCGAATAGCAGTCCAGATCGGCCATGATACCATCATGGGCATGTGCAAGGTCCAGAAAGAAACATGTCAAATGACGAGCTCGAGGCCAGTATTAGGCTGTGTCCGCAGTACGATGGGCCTGGGCTTCATACACACGTGTCTCATGGGGATATTTGTCGGTGCGCCGACGTATCTGGTCTCACCAGTTGAGTTTGCACAGAACCCGATTTCTCTGTTCTTGACATTATCGAGATACAAGATCAAAGACACATATGCCACACCTCAAATGCTTGATCATGCTATGGCCATAATGCCTGGTAAAGGATTTGCCCTGCACGAGCTCAAGAATATGATGATCTCAGCGGAAGGACGACCTCGCATCGATGTGTTTCAAAAAGTTCGTCTTCATTTTGCACAGACCGGACTTGACCGCACAGCTATCAACACCATCTACTCTCATGTCCTCAACCCCATGATCGCGTCGCGATCGTATATGTGTATCGAACCTATTGAATTGTGGCTCGATACACAGGCGTTGAGACGAGGTATGGTTTACCCTGTTGATCCCGAGTCGGATCCAAAAGCACTCCTGCTCCAAGATTCCGGGATGGTCCCCGTTTCAACTCAAATTGCTATCGTGAACCCGGAAAGTAAGACGCTATGCCATGAAGGTGAATACGGAGAGATTTGGGTCGAGTCGGAAGCTTGTGTGAAGTCATTCTACGGCTCTAAAGATCCTTTTGACGTGGAGAGATTCGATGGCCATACCACTGATGGCGATCCAAGCATCCAGTACGTCCGAACCGGAGACCTTGGTTTTCTACACAACGTGAGCAGACCTATTGGGCCGAATGGTGCACAAGTGGATATGCAGGTACTCTTCGTGCTGGGCAGCATTGGGGAGACTTTTGAAATCAATGGACTAAGTCACTTCCCCATGGATATCGAGTGTTCCATTGAGAAGTGTCACCGTAACATCGTCCCTGGAGGCTCGTAAGTTGACTTTTATTCTATACAAAATCAAGCTAACGTTCTGATAGAGCTGTCTTCCAGGCCGGTGGCCTCATCGTAGTCCTAGTCGAAGTAGGAAGGAAGGCATATCTCGCCTCTATCGTTCCTGTGATTGTTAACGCTATCCTTAACGAACATCAGATTGTTGTCGATATTGTGGCATTTGTCAATAAAGGCGATTTCCCACGGTCCAGACTTGGCGAGAAACAAAGAGGAAAGATCTTGGCTACATGGGTTACAAGAAAGATGCGAACCATGGCCCAGTTCGGGATCCGGGATGCCGATTCTGGTCTGAGCGACGTGACGGAAGCTTTGGAGCCTCGTAGCAGCGTCGGCAGCGTTAGAAACGGAAGTGTGGTGGCCAGTAGTCTCCGTCATGTAGAGTCTGCTCCGCAGATTATCGAGCAACATGGGGTCGAGCAGCAAATGCAGAGTCAGGACAATTTCTCCCCGCTGCCAACTGGTATTTCTGAGATGCCGGCAACGAACTATGCCGATGGTACATCCCCAAAGAAGGAGAATGGCTCCTCTATCAAGAGCGACGATACCCCGACCGAAGGTCGATTCAATCATTTCGAACTCCCAGCTAACGAATACCCCTCGGAGAAAGCCAATCTCACGGACAGTAATCACGAATTTCAAGTCCCTGGCTTCGAAACACCCGACGCCCCTCGAGTCCCTCCACCTCGGGTTGGGCCAAAGCCAACAAGTCCTCAGAGCACTTTACCGGCGGTTGAAGGCCGAGAAGGCGATATGTGGAGCTTGCCTAGCCAGCAGCGCAGCCTGAGAGTGCAAAATGCCTCTAGCGGGGACGACGAGAATGCGTGGAAGAACGAGGCTATAATGCATATGAATCTCGCAGGACAGCGGTAATGGAAGGGATCTGAGTGTATATTTATACCTAGGAACTTGGATTTGAGTCGTCATGGCGTCGAGCAGGTGTTTCTCTTGTGATGGATGGGAGCAGGATGCGTGCTGTGCATGACGACAAAAGAATACTTCTTACGAGGTACATAGAACTAGGAGCCTTTTTGTGTGTGCTCCTTTGTATGTAAACCAGGAGACTGAGTACATGAATGCTCCGCTGTCTTGTTTTCACTTTGCTAGCATCTAGTGGTCGGTCAGATCAGGCCTCAACTCCCTCGTAGCTCGCAGGTCCCTGTAAGTCAGACCAGAGGCCGAGTTGCGCGGCGCATTCTTTTTTCCCACGTTAGACCGCTCGTGGGGCTAGGGGCGATGAATCAACATCGGAATACAAGGTACCTACCAACCCACCGCCGACACGCCAGAGGGTAACTCGGGATCTCCTGGCTACGTGAATCCATCGAGTGCGGCTTTCCGGCTGCTTGGGAAGGAAGGGATGAGAAGCTTAGGCCTCCCGATCGTGGGTCTCTTGATGATTCCAACACGCTTCCCTTGCCCGTTAGAACGGCCGACTGAGCAGAGGTGACCTGACCTATTTTTACTTTTGACTTTCCTCTTCTTNTCCCCTTTTCTTCCTCTTTTCTCTTCTTCTGCATTTCTTCCTCCTTGCTTCTCCGGCCTGCACTCGCCTCAACTTCTTCATTCTCGCGCCCTCTGATATCTCGAGGATCCATTCTCCCCAGAGGAGGAAAAAAAAAAAGGGGGAAGAGGAAGGTCACGTGCCCGCTCAGCCTCGCCGCCCCGAGCGTGTTTCAGCCTCTCCCAGTAACACCAAACATCGGGCTACGGCATCAAACGCCCGGGCGCCTCGACGCGAAGAGCACAAAGCTTTGTCGTCGCCGCCGCCGTCTCATTCTTTGTTGCTCCGGGGAGAAGGTCAAACGGAGGGCCGGTGTGATGGGGCTCGAGAAGGGCGACGAGATGCCGGCGCTGCAGGTCATCATTTTGGTAAGCAATGCCTTGCTTCCTGCAACTTTCTCCTCTTCCCAGATCGATCCGCAGAAGCGCTGGCTGCATGAGATCAGCTTGCTTCACGTCACGCTCCACCTTCGCATTCACCCTGCTCTTTGTTTCGTGCGGGACTTCTCCGTGCTTGGTCACGTGTGCCTTGCTCCTGGCTCTACCCAAGTGGTGGGTTGTCTTCGCATGCCGGTTGTGTGCTCAGTGTTGGGGAGTGGCGTCTCAGAAGCTGCTGCTAACATGGTGGTCCGCAGGGCTCTGGCGGCGGCCCGATGGAGGATAATGTTACCGCATTCCTCGTCCGAGCTACCTCGACGGGATGGAAGAAGGGAAGCATCCTCGCTGTGGACGCAGGAGTTCACCTGGCGGCTATCAGGCGCATGCTGGAGACTCACAAGCAGAGTCGGCCGTGGGATCCCGAAGATCTGATGTCTTTGTCCCCTAGCAAGAGCCCCCGCAAACCCGTCACGCTTGTCGATGGCCCCTTTGAGGGACTCGAACTCCCCAACCGATCTGCAAAGGCCAATGCTGGTTATATTCACAGGGAGCTGATCGAATGCCTCCTCCTCACGCATCCGCATCTCGACCACAGTTCGGGCTTCATCATCAACACCGCGGGTCTGCCTTCGACCCGGCAGAAGCGTATTGCGGGCTTACCAAGCACTATCGACGCCCTCAAGACACACATATTCAATAATGTAATCTGGCCGAACCTGAGTGACGAAAACAACGGCGCCGGGCTCATCACCTATATGAGATTAGTAGAAGGCGGCTCTCTTGCTTTTGGCGAGGGCGACAGCAGAGGCTATGTGGAGGTTTGCGATGGGCTGAGCATCAAAACCCTCACGGTCACGCATGGCCACTGCATCGAAAAGCATGCCTACCGGTCCAGTGTCCCACCTCCCAACCTACAGAGTTGGTCCCCAAAGATCTCAATTTCCGAGAGCTCCGCACGATGCGTGCCTCCGGCGTACCCCCTGCAACGAAACAGCTCAACGACCTCTGGTCTCGGCGAGGAGAGCAGGGCCGACAGCTCCCATGATCGATGTTGTGTCTACGACAGCTCTGCTTACTTCATCCGAGACATCAGCACGGGGAAGGAGGTCCTGATCTTCGGCGACGTCGAACCGGATTCAGTATCGTTGCAGCCCCGGAATTACCTGGTTTGGGCCGAAGCCGCACCGAAGATTGTGTCGGGGAATCTGGGAGGGATCCTGATCGAGTGCTCTTACGACAACAGCCGCACCGATGATTTGCTCTTTGGTCACCTGAAACCACAACACCTGATCGATGAGCTGGCCAACCTGGCCGAGAAGGTGGGCAGTTTCCGCAAGGGCGTCGGATCATCTTGCAAGAGAAAACGCAACAGTAATGGCACACTGTCGGTGCCTCGAAATCTGCCGAAAGCCGCCCGACTCCACTCACCCCCTGTTGCGAGTCCTTCGGTCAGCCCGCTGTCTGCTCGCTCCCGCTGCGATCACTACGACCACGCCGGGACCTCTCCGGTGCGAGACGGCCCGATCGAGACGAGACTCGCCAGACGCAGAGAAGCCAGCCTGCCGCTGAGGGGCGTCAAGATTGTCATCATACACGTCAAGGGGGAACTCAAGGATGGGCCCGGAGATGGAGAGGTCATCCTGGAGCAGCTGCGGGAGCTGGAGGAGCAAGCCGCGCTGGGCTGTGAATTTGTACTGGCGAGCTCTGGCCAGTCCTTCTACTTTTAAGCGCTGCGTCCGGGATCAGGTCACGAGGGTTGGGTGGGCTGACATGGGTACTTGAGCGACGGCGTATTGATTGCCCAAGGACGCGACACCGGGGGGAGGGCAGGTTTGTACGGCGCCGGGGGTTGGCTTGCTCGAGTCCGGGCTTCCTAGAAGCGAATGTAGTGGTCATGGTGGGGGAGTGTGGGCATATCATGCTGCCGTGCTGAGGCTGTCAAGTTTCCCGTGTCGTGCCGCTGCCGCGTCGAAGGCAGGATCGCTGTCCCGGAGAGTAAGGGAGGGAGGGAGGGAGGGAGAGGGAGGGAGAGAGGGAGGGAGGGAGAGGAAGAGAAAGAGGAAGAGGGAGACGAAGAGGGAAGAGAGAAGAGGGGAAGAAAGGAGAGGAAAGACAGGGAAGACGGAGGAAAAGAGAGAGAGACTGCCAGCAGACCCGGCCCTGTCCGGCGCGGAGAGGACGGCGGGACGTCGACGACGGCTGCGCGGCAGGGAAAAGTCGTGCAGGCTCAGCAGCTCAGGGCCACGCGCGTCGGTGGGAGGTGCCGCGCCACCTGGGACCTGGAGAGGCCGGCGAGGCGGCGCCGAGGCCAGTGCCGACCGGCACGGCCGCCGAGGCATCTCGGCCACGTTGTTGGCGATGCGCGCGCGTCTCTACAAAAGAACATAATCTCCTATTGTCTGTGTGCGCGTGCCCTCGCTGACCGGCTACATCCACCCCTACCCTTCTTCGCACTCTGGAATCGTGACCTGCCCTCTCCCCGTCGCCCGAACCGACTGCCCCTCGTATCTCAACCCTGCCCCCTCCTCGGCACGACCTCCGCCGCCGCGCTGCTCCGAGGACCCCACACGCCACCCCTTGACAAGATGAGGGAGGGTGACGGGTCCGCGTGTATATATCTGCTTTCAAATACCAAAACGCCAACTGTGTCTTCCGTGGAGAGACGAGAACCCCCCACGGGTGCCGCGTCGCTAAGCAAAACCTGGTCCGCCCTGTCCAGGAACATAGCCAGTCCCAAACACCTTGCATATCCATCCCGTTACCCCAGCCAACCTCTCGACCATGCGATGGCTCGCTTCTTCCGCGCATGGGTTCCTCTTCCGCATCTTCACCCGGATCCAGGTGCGCGGGTGCTGCCGCTCCGATCTCTCGTGCCCTGACTCCGGCTGCGTGCTCTGTCGCGGGCCCGGTCCCCCGCCACGGTATCGTTGTAGGTCGGTATCGGCGGCGGCGTGCTCTCCCGCCCCATCAGAGGCGCTCGCGCGCTGTCGACGCTGCCGCGGGGACTATTGGTGCTCGACTGGTGGGGGCTCGTGTACTCCGGCGGCGGGGGCTCAGATACCCCGAGACCCACCCTGGACACCGTGGGAGCGGCAGCTTCGGGGGCCAAGGCAGCGGCGATGCTGGACTCTCCGGGCTCGTAGTTCGACGGCACGTGGGTCAGGTGCGCAAGGGAGATGTCGGTGGGCGAGCGCACCGGCCCGGGGCTCGTCGGAGGCCCGTACCGGACATTGCCGCTCCTCGTCCGGCCGTGTCTGGGATCCGGGTGATGGCCGTGGCTGCTCTGCGCCCCTTCCCGGCCAGCTTCGAGGAGAATGCTACCCTGCTCGCTGCCGTACGGCGGAGGGGGGGCGAGGCTGCCCGTCATCGGGGCGAGGCCCCATTTCTTCACGTTGGCCTCGATGAAGACGAAGCCCGATTGCCCAAAGTTGACGTGCACGGTACACGGACCGTTCGCCCCGACGGCCGGGAACAGGTTGTGGGACTTGAGACCGTGAGCCACATCCTCCAACTTCTTGCCGTTCCGGGTGAAGAAGATCGTCCCCGTCCGCGGGCGATATCCTACCCCGATCACATCCCCCTGCACGAACTGCGGGCCGTAGGCGGGCCCGCTGAAAGGCTGGTTGTACCTCCGATGTCCGGTGGAAGTGTACGCGACCGAGTACTTGTGCCAGCCTACGCAAGCCATTAGCCCAAAACACCGCCTCGCCGGGGGAGGGTCGATCCCGTACCTGGCAACCTGAACAAGGGATATGGCTTCGTAGCCACGCCGATGCTGATCAAGGTCGTCTCTGGCTTATCGTAGATCTTCGATTCCCAGTAGTAGACCTCATTCTGCTTCGGTATCGGGAGATTCGTCAGGGTCGAGCACTCCGAGTCGAAGAATTCGATCTCCGTCCTCCCTTCCACGAAGCAGTTCGCGATCTCCAACTCCGGCTCGAACTCCCACGCCGACACGCCCTTCTCCTGGATCACGAGGTGCTGCGACATGGAGATGTCGGTCGGCAAGGAGTCTGGGGGGTTCGCTTCGATGAAGGCTGTGGGGGCCAGGTAAGCACCCATCGCCTCCGGGGTCATCAAGCTGCCATCGACGTACCTCTGGCCCGGAAGTATTCCGCCCGCTGCAGGTCATCCATCTCCTCCAGCGCGTCCGCCTCCTCCCGTGCGTAGGCCTGCTCGTCGTCGTACTCTCCCGGCCGCCCAATCCGATCGAGGAAGATGCGGCCACTGCTCGTGTACCGGAAGAAGTAGACGACGAGGAAGATGAGGGCGATGAGGATCGCGCTCCCAAAGGAGCTCAGCAGGCCGATCATGACGCCATTGATGGTGCTGTCGCTCTGGATGCGGATCTCGCTGTCCGTGGGCCGGAAGTCCGTCGTCTGCAGCGCGAGGAGAGCCTGGATCTTGCGAGCAGCGTCGTCGGCGAGGGCTGCTCTCGTGGGGGACGGCGTCGTGAGAGACGTGAGGAGGGTCGTGTGCGTCGTGCCCCTCGGCGGTTCCTTCATCGTGCCGTGCTGGGGCCGGGTCGCACGCCGGCCGTGACTGGGTGCCTCGGGGAGTTCGAGAGAGGGTCGAGGCTGGGGCGGGGATACGGGGTCGGCAGTCTCGGCCAGCGAGCCAGTTTCAATCCTCGGCGATGGTGGGGGTTCGGTGACGGCGCAGTGCGGTGTGGTGTTGTCGATGTTGGATGGGAGAGAGGAGGAGGAAGAGGAGGAGTCGTCACGATGCGAGTCTGGCCGGTTCGCAGGGGTCACTCGCTAAGTCGTAGCGTCACGACGGGGGCACGGCCGTTCGCGGCAGTGACCGACTCTGTGCGAGTGCGACGGCGTTGGGGGGACGACGATGACGTCTCTCCGACTTCACGGAGCCCGGACTACGGATTGACGGGTTTGAACTGATGGGAAATCTAACCTGGGCTGATCGTGCAAATCGCCCCCTTGCTGGAGCTTCCGTCGAGGTTTCCAGTCGCCGCCACTGCCTGTGTAAGAGGCCTGTTCCCGCCATCATTCGATCACCCGGCCTCAAGAGTCGGCCCTGGCTACGTAGGAGAGGCCGGTCGGGAGAGATCCTCCTCCATCGACTGGGTGCGTCGGATTGCTTCCTCGTGCAGATGCGCATGATGGCACCGCGTTCTACCCAGCGCAGCGCTGAGCCGGGGCCCCGTGCTGGAGTTCTTCACGGCTACAAAGGTTTGACAGTGGCGCACCCACCAGGGGACCAAGACGGCACAGGTGCATGGCGTCTGCTACAGAACAGTTCCCTCCATGTGCTCTTCCTTGTGGAGTTGACAGGCCAGGATTCCGTGAGGAGAGGCTTTGGTCGTAACGGAAGCGTGATGTGAGATTCCAAGGTCGACCCATCTCGAGGCCATCTCGTGGCCTCGGAGGACAGACCACTTTCTATCTTGCACCCCATGCAGCGTACTGCCCGGTTATCCTGCAAACCCCCAACAGGTGAGCGCCGCCACATGCACCTGGATACCCAGGTCCGGGATATCATTGCGCACCACCTTCACTCCCCTTTGGCTGTGTGGCCCTGGAATAATCCACCCTTCAGCCTTCCATCTCCTCGTCCCCTCCCAGCCCCCCCCTCCCTTTCCTGGCCTTCGAGCGGCCCTGCTCAGCCCTTTCCTTCGCCTCCTCAACCCAGCTCGCATAGGCTTCCGGACCTTCCTTCAGCTTGGCCTCGATGACACCCTTCAACACCTCTCCCGCAAAGCCTACAAAATTGTGCCTCCTCAACGCATTCTCAAACTGCCAGTCGCTCCTCTTCCGCTCTTCCCGGCACAACATCTCGTGATCTCCAATCTCCCGTGCCCTCAGCCTCAGATCCCGCACCATGGCCAGCAGGTTGAACCGAATCTCGTTCGCCGGGTACCTCTCGATCCTCCTCTGTAGCACCGGGATGACCTTCGCGGGGAACTCGGCGAACGTGCTCGGGCCGTGTGCGATAGGCGCAGGCTGCAACCCGTCTAGTTCGTAGAGGATGCCGTTGATGGCCGTATACGCGATGAAGTGGTACACGGCGTCGTCGTCGTCGGTAGCCGTTCGTTGCGTCTCGTCCACGAACGGGCTGCTCTTGGCAAAGCTGTTGTGCACGCGCCGGATCAGCTCGCTGTTGCTCAAGCACTCGCCCCGAAACTCTGCCGGGAACCCTGCCGTGAACTCCTTGAACTCCCTCAGCGGCACCCCGACGTCTATCTGCGCCGTCTGGTTCAGCAGGACAGAGAGGAGGGCCTGAGTCCCACAGGCGTTGGGGATCGTCTGCGCGGCGAAGAACGAGCTTTCAGCGGCCGCGTAGTCGTACCGTCCATCCTTTGGCGTTCCGTCCGAGTTGGCTTGCGCGCCGGTAGGGTACTTGAAGAGGAAGATGACGCCGTAGACGGGCCCTAGCTGACCTAGGTAGTCCGCATCGAGCGTGATGACCTCTTCGAACTGGACATCTTTGACACCGAGGTTGTCGAGCAGGAAGGTGAATACACCCTAGGAGATGTCAGCGGCAGCATGTAGTGGAGACCAAGCTGTTCAGAGCGACGAACTGCGTCGGATTCAACTGCCGGGTCCATCAGCTGGTTCAGGCGGTATCAGAGAGGGTGACTGACTCGTGTTCCAACCACCAGACATGGTGGTGCTGGCTGTTGACTTGGGGGGTGCGGTGGAAGGGGAGGATGGGAAAAAATCCGAAAGCTCACAGGGGGG
>JAENRP010000013.1:0-49696 GCA_024741835.1 Diplocarpon mali
TACCCTAAAACATCCATCCAATCTTCCTTTGGTATCGATCTTCTATACAATCTGAATTGTATAGCTCATTATCTCCTATCTTTCGAGTAATCCAATCTTTTGTATGTTTTCCCAGCTAAACCCAAGTCTCATCACTCCAACAGATTGTAAACCATTGTTCTTCTGTCCAATCTTCATACTCAATAGCCCATTGAAGTCGCTGTATCTTATTTGTATATATAAGAGGAGGCTTTCGTCGTGCAATACGTCGAACATACCCCTCTTTTTTAAATGCTGTTCGAATTGCATATTCTCCACAATCGAAATTCAAAATCGTAGGAATATCGGCCCATCGAGTACGTTGAGCTGTTCTTGAAGATGTAACCCATTCAATAAGACGTTTGCGTTAAGGCGTATTTAATAAGACTTTTCGACCGCAACGGCGTTTCTTTTGAGGAGTAAGTCGATTTGAAAGAGCGTATTAAACTTGACCAACAGTTAGATTTAACTGTAAGGCAATCTGATCTTGAGTGAAACCAGCATTATAATACAAAGTCTCACATTTTAATCGATCGTCTCAAGACGTTTGTTTTCGTAGTGTTTTAGGGACTAGTACTTAAGATGTCGAATTCATATTGATTTCTTAGAGAATATACTATAAAAGCGGCAAATCAGCATCCTTTATTCATTAGCAGTACCCCTTGTCGAAACCCTTGCACAATAGAAGGTTCTAGTATGGCGCACAGACAGAAAACCTCAAATTATTTCGCCATGGACTAAGTACGTTAGGGAGGTTCCATCGTCAAGGGGGGTGATCTTTTCGGTCAGCTGAATTTTTGGCCGTTTCGTATCCGTATCGACTTCCAGAGGAGGCTGAGTCTCGCGAGGGTGGGTGGAATCTCGCTCAATAGTCTGATACACGCGCTAAGCCGTCTCTTAGCTTTAACGAGCTAGGGTCTCTAGGCCAAAGATAGCCTGGGCAATCCGGCTAATCTCGCTTTGCAGTTGTCGATTAGATTAGTCTTAGCGTTGCATAGATTCCTTTAAACCTAAGACTGTTCCTCATAAGACGTTCGGGTTCGAAAAGTCTCGTTCATCTCGGTTGGCTCGGCTGTATCGTTGTAGTCTCTTGCCCTTAGCAGCAGAGGAAGGTCCGGCCCTAAGGGCTGGAGTAAGGGTACTCCCTATAGAAGCTGGTTCCTTGAACGAACCAGGTACATTCCGTGTTTGCTGACTTCTGGCTAATGGGGAATTCATTTTACCGATTTTAGTTTCAGTGGGGATTCGGTTAAAAAGGGGTTCTATAGAAAAAGGGTTCCGGTAGCGTAGTGCTCTTCTAACTTCTGCCCGTAGCGCTTCTACGAAAGGAGTGGTTAAGAAAATCCGGCTAATGAAAGCGTTCCTCGATTATACTGGTTAATAAGCTACACTCAAGCTCCCAGTTTGTCCAAGAGATCTCTAGGATCCTGACTCTATCAAAAGTCGAAACAACTGCGAATCGATTTTCAAAAGGGGTAGGATATTATTAAAAGCCGTCCCTAGCGGAGAAGAACTTCTTCATTTAATATAATAACACAGAACCGCTAAAGTGCGGGATCAAGTATAGGAGCAAGAAGTAGTGCAAAAGGCGTATTCTATAGGTCTAATACAAAGGAAACGAAGAAGTTAGAGAACCCTCCTTAGGGGAGAGCCCTTCTTCCTTATATACATAGCAGTTAGAAGCTCTATTGCCCGTTCACGTGATATTATGCAAGAATATCCTTTTGCCCCTTCGGGGTCGATTCGAGAAAACCCTGCATCGAATCGAGATTGCGAAACCTTAAAACGCCGTACTCCCAGGTAATTGCACTAAGTGGAGGTGCAGCCGTTACAGGTACGTTCTGTTATTTAGCAATACTCGACTTATATCGGTCTCGAAGCTCGGCGACGATAATATTATTATAATCTTTAGTAAAGGAGAGGCAAAAGGATATCAAGGCGACGATATAGTATTTACTATACTATAGCTTAGTGGATTATTCACTTTATCTCAATCGCATACTGCTATTGCACTTAAAGCAGATAAAAAGGCTACGAATCCTAAAATAGAGGAAAAAGCTATGAATCTTAGCCCTATATAACCTTTAGAACTGATTAATATGGAGATAATACCTTAAAACTCGAATAAAACGGATTCAGAGCTCTTCTATAAGAGACTAGGCCACTTTAACTATATTAAGCTAAAGAAGCTAATCGACGACAACTATGGCCTAAGTATAGAAGCTCGAATCGCTTTAAAAGGAGAGAGAAACTGCGAAAGCTGCTTAGCTGGCAGAATGAAGGAGCAATTTAATAAAAAGACAGATATAAGAATAGATAAGATCTATAGAAGACTCTACACCGATATATCTAATACTCTACTGCTATTAATTAAAGGGTATCGCTACTTCCTACTAATAGTAGATGACGCTTGCAGATGCTGTTGGATAAGGCTATTAAAGAATAAGAGTGCTAATGAAATACAGCTAAAAATCAGAGATTTAAAGAAGTAACTTGAGATAGAGAACTCTACTTTAGTAGTATATTAGAGGTCTAATAATAGTATAGGAGAGTTCGGAGACAGATTCCTACTATAGCTAGCAGAAGGAGGTATAACCCCTAAACCTTCACCTGCTTATAAGTATAGTTTAAATGGCGTTGTTAAACGTTGGATATACGAAATTATAAAAATAGCTCGTTCTTATATATACGACGCTAAGATGAATAGCTATATATAGTGCTACGCCTTAGAATGGGCCTGTAGGCTAAAGAATAGGAGGCCTACGAAGGCACTACCCTTTGGAGAGCTTAAAGGCCTAACTCTATTAGAGGCGTACTTAAAACGTACGGAAGATCTGTTAAAAATCAGAGTATTTGGGTTAAGAGCGTTCCTATTAAATAATAGAGGAAATGGCTTAGGTAAGTTCGAGTCAAGAACTATAATAGGAGCTTGGATACTCGTAGGTATAATAAGCTCGAAGACGTATAAGCTACTAAACGTCGAGACTTTAAAAGAACTGATATCTGCTAATATTAAATTTGACAAATACTTAATGTATAATGTAAGAGAAGTACAATAGGAAAGATAGTAGAAGAAGAGGCTGGTATATAGTGCTATAAGCTCAATAAGACCTATAAGGCCAGTAGATATTATTAAAAGACCTCTTATATAAGCTATAGAGAGGCTAGTATATGAAACTGAGAGAGTATATAGTACTAAAAGACCTGCAATGTTAGAGTCGTTAGAAAATAGGCAAGCTGAAGTAAGAGGTACTATACTTTAAAGGGTGATAGAAAACATCCTTAAAGCGTTTGATCAGCGCGTTTTAAAGCAAATAGAGACTCCTACCTTATAGTATGGCAGGAAGTTGAAGCCAAAACGAGTATTTGGTAAGGTTAATATATAAGAGAGTGTATTAACCTCTATAGGAAATCAACCAACTATTCCTATAGAGGTAATATTAGTATATAACGCGCTAAGTCAGAATCCAAAAGAATAAAGAGAAGTAATACTAAGTGAATTCGAAGCTATAAAATCAGTAGGAACCTTTAAAATAATATTAGGTAAACCTCCTATTAAGAGAAAGCTGATAAAATCGAGATTAGTTCTGCGAAATAAGATCGTAAATGGAGTATTAGTAAGAAGGAAGGCTCGAATCGTACTAAAAGGCTATAAGCAATAGTATAAGGTAGATTACTTTGATACTTTTGCTAGCGTTATTAGGCATACAACTCTATGAGTTCTACTCGCCTTTGCAGCCTCGAGAGATCTAGAAATCGAGCAAATCGACATTGATATAGCCTTCTTAAACGCGTACTTAGCTGAAGATATATATATGATACTATTAGATAACAAATGCGACCTATTCTATGAATTATACCCTCAACTTCGAGGAAAATAAGCTTATATTAAGCTTCTAAGGTTATTATACGGCTTAAAACAAGCACCTTGAGAATAGTAGCTATTAATCAAAGATGAAATAGAGAAGGCTGGCCTATAAAGCGCTAAAGCAGATCTAAATCTATTTATATAGGAAAATTAAGCTGATAATACAACTGCGTATATATTAGTCTTTATAGATGATATGCTAATTATTAGAAAATAATAAGATTGCAATTACCTTAAAAAGAAGATTCTCAATACTTAGAAAGGAAAAGACCTAGGGCTAATTAGCACCTTTATTAAAATATAAGTTAAACGAGATCGTAAGGCTAGAATGCTACGAATTCACTAAACAGACTATATTAAGAAGATTCTTAATAGATTTAAGATGGCTAATTGCAAAGGGAATAACCTGCCAGCCTTAGCTAGTATAGTATTAAGGAAATTAGGTATAGATGAAGCTTATACTAACGAGCTATTATAACCTAATAATATCTCACTTTACTAGCAGATTATAGGAAGCGTTATATACCCTTCGAATCTTATAAGGCTAGATATCTCCTATATTATCGGCCAATTGGTATAGCATATGGCAACCCCTTTATAAGATCACCTCTAAGCTACAAAACCCCTCCTGCGATACTTATAAAAGACTGCCGAAGATGGAATTATATATGGAAAAGGCGAACCAAATCAATTCGACGCTTATACAGATGCCACTTAGGCTATCGAGAACGATAGGAAGTCATTCTAAGGCTGGCTTATTAAGTATAATAGAGGAGTTGTTAGCTGGGCTGCGAATAGGCAAAAATCTACTTCTCTAAGTAGTGAATAAGCCGAGATAATAGCGGCTTCTAATGGCTCGAAAGAGGTAGCTTAAATGCTAAAGCTATTCGCCGACCTTAATATATAATTCGATCGATTACCTTATTTATAGCTCGATAACAAAGGAGCAAGATCTCTTACTAAGGAACGAAAATTTTCAATAAAATCAAAGCATATCAACGTCCGATACTTCTATATAAGGGATAATATAGTAGCTAAAGGCAAGATAATAGTAGCTTATATACTTAGAAACGATAATATGGCAGATTCCCTTATAAAAGCTCTGCCAGGACCGGCCTTCGAGAAATACAAGGGTTATATAGGCCTACTAGAGCGAAAATCGATAAAAGAAGGCTATATAAAGGGAGGAAACCTATAAAAGGAATATATATATAGAAGAGAAGCTATAGTATAGCTAAGTCAGAGGTACTCTTATACTATAACGCACGTTTTTATACTGCGGAGCAGCTGAACTCCATATAAGGGAGATATAAGCGCCATATACTAGAGAGTATATTATAGGAGTTAATAAGGCCTAAGACTATATAAAAAAAAAAAAAAAGGTGGGGCTCTTTACTCTGAGTTCTATAGAGCTTTATAGTAGGGGGCATGTTAGAAATATACAAGGTACGGAGATTACCGCACGGAGCGGAGGCTAAGGCTTGGTAAGCCTACGTAAGCCTACCTTGTATATATACTACTTCAGCTCTCTAGAACTAGAATATATACCTTTAGATTCTGTCAGAAACAGCCCCAGATATGGCGTTTGGCTTAGCCGACGAAAGATTCTTCACCCCGAGTACATTACCAGATATACTTGATCGGTAACTACAGTTTCTTTTCCACCAAAATCCGAGTTTCAATTTTGATTCACTTTGAGTTCTACATAAAGCTCTACGGAATACCATATTCGAACCACCAAACGAGCATCAAGTCAGCGAGGCTTCGAAATCTCTTCCCGACATGGAGAGAGGGATTTTATCCTAAGACTCAGCCATCGAGCTCGGTTATACGGACAGACCAGCTGGGAAAAAGGCTTCAGCCCATCTGTGACCCAGGTTTTATCACGGATCATACCTTTTGCATAAGCAGTGATAGAACATCGCCCCTGGAAGTGTCAAAATCACAAGACTTTCTACTTTTTCATCTTGCTACATGCGTACTTTGCCTTTGCAAAAGAGGAGCTTGCATAGTACGAGAGAACAAACCCGGCTGCCAGAGACTGCTATGGTGGCATGCCGCAATAGGCCGTGGAGCTTTAGCTTCGACTGCGGAAAAGGAGGTCTGGCCTTGGGGGTCCTTGGATTCGAGGGGGATGACTATCTGGCCACCAGGACCAAGCCGGATGCGACATCCCTCAGCTCGATGCCTGCTCAGGCAGCTGGAGCGGCGCTGCGAGCTCATTGAATAGTACTGAGTTTTGATCTGCCCCACTCGTTTCCATCTATGGCCTGAGCTGACTCCAACAAGAAGATGACTGAGTTCCATAGCTGAGTTGCAAAAACCCTCTTCGGTAGACCAGTGTCTAGTGTGCGTTTCGCAGCGGGCGAGAATCCTTATTTTTTGGGGGGACATTGATCACGTAAATGAAATCCCCGCATAATCATACGAGGTTTCGTTTTCATTAATTCCTGCTTGACCGAGCAACAAAGTAACAGTAGTATGAAGGTATATAAGACCTGCCTACGCACTGAACAACTATACATTGCCTCCATTTTCCCAATTTATACCGTGCCAGCATAACCACTCTTATAATCAAACACCATGAAATTCACACAGGTCCTCGTCGCCCTTACCTTCTCAGTCGCCGTCAGCGCCCAGACTGAGTGTGGAGGGATGTATTCTTATTGTAAAGGCCCTACGTGCAACTGCTTCCCGGAAGGAATCACCCAGATGCTCGAAGCAGATTGCAAGACTCAGGGATACGATATGGCCCTACCTCCGTCTGAGGTAGCCGATGCACAAGGAACCGTACGTTTTGAAGAAGATATTTTTCTGTATTTTCAGGTATACTGATTTGATTTCTTAGATCATTCAGTGCACGAGCCAGTGCTGCCATAGTAATAAGCCGAATGGTAATTAATAAGGTCATTGCATCTCCGGCCTTGAGAAGTACGGGCTTAGCAAAGGATATTGATGGCTGGGAGGTTCGCAGGATGGACTTGGGCCTTGTTTGAAACAAAGTAGAATACACAGCTTGAAGCTGAATTTCTGCCAAGCACCGACTTCTGATATGCAGATCTATAAGTGAGCGATATGGAAGTGCGACGTGCTAAGAAAAGATGTGAAGGTAGTCGCATCAATCAGGCTGCATCGGAAGCCTGGAAACTTGCCTTGAACATGCCTAAACAAATCTGAGTTTCATATACGTGTACGCCTCCGTAGACATCAAATGGTTCGCCTCCCCCTGAAGCTACATTGAAAAAGGCACATAATAAATCAAGAGAATCCTTCGCACCGTTTCAGTTTCGAAATACTCTAGTTTGGTATGAAGAGAATGTGCAGAGAAAATCGATAAAACAGCATTCCTGCGTGGCTTAAAAATTCAGGTATATTTCTGCTATGGACTAGAATTCCAGATATATGAACGTATATACAAGATGTACTATGGTAGAAATCTAGAGTACTCCGAGTGACTACCGGCATTCTCCCCGGTAGTCAGGTGCTTATAAGTGGAGGGAGAGAGGGGGATTTTTTCAATATTTTGTATTATCTCTCGACTTCACGGCATAAGTAGGAAAAACAATAGTTGTATTAAGTGTAAAGAGAAACTAGCACAAAACTGTTTAAATGTAATATTTAGTATATAACTTCTATATAGGACTTTGATCCTTAAACGAGAGTTTAACCTACACCTGAGTATTTAGTTGTTCCCTTTGAATCTTAGGCAAGTATATTTTAGAGAGACACTTAAATAGATAGAGATGCCCTGGGTTCCTGATCTTAGGAATCGCCCTCCTTACTTCATCGCAGCTATCTGTTTAAATATATTAAGCGTTCTATGAAGCAGTAGCGGCTATCAATTAGTCTCTTTTTATAGGAAGACGACGGCTCAACACCTGTACGCAGCGTCTCCTACGAACCTGCAGATTCTTTTGAAAGATTCTGCAGAGCCGAGGCTAAGTCCTGTCGACTACGAAAGATTCAAACCCTAAGTCGTATAAAGCTAGAATTTTCGGAAATATCGGAATGAAAATTTTCTCTTTTACACTACCTTTTTTACAAGTACCCTTTACTTTCGGCCTTTGCTTGCGTAATCCGGGACTATTTAAATATATACCTACGACCGAAGGAAAGGCTTAATAAATGATATAAAGAGGAAAAAGGTAGGTTATAATTATACGTAAAGCCGATAAGAGGGATTATAATCGAAAGCTGCCGCCGACTAATAAGACGCCTAGTAGGATCAGATAAATAGCCGCTATCAGCGTGAAGGGCTTATCTTAGAACAGAGAACTTGTTGCAATGAGGTTCTCTGATAGTGAACTTGATAGTAAACTAGAAGAGGGCACGAAGAAGTATGAGGTGCAAACGACGATGTTAGGTGTCTTGATTCATGAGAGCTCTCTAACTACGAGCTATTTAACAAGGGCTGCCACTAAGTCATGTGGCAAGTCATATGACACATCATGTGTATGATGTGTCATGTGACAGATCATGTGACAAACATGTGACGGGCATTCCTGCAACAGAACTTAAGGCGATTCTATTTACAAAGGCACCTTTCGAGGATATACTCGCCCTAGGCTTAATGGGAATAACTTTCGACCAAGGTATAGGCCAGATTCTTACCTAAGAAATTAGGGAGCTTAAGTATAACAGGCTGAATTGTGATTCGTAAAGAGTTTTTTATACTAGTTTTCTCCTTATACCTAATCCGAATATAGCGCTTGCCGCTTATGCTATATAGCTAAGAGCTAATACAGCATATTAAAAGGGGAAAAATCATTTTCTTGTACTTTCGCTTTTCAAGATGATGGTTCAAAGGAAAATCATTGAAGCTAAGGCTAAGGCTTCGAAATTTGTCATTTTCTCTCTTTCCCTTGTAGACCATAGCTTGCTTATTCCCTATTATAACTATTATCAAGCCTTTTATTTATTGATAAGTATATTTCTACTTAGCCCTAGAGTGTAAATATGAAGGTCGAGAGCAGAGGGTATTCGTAAAGAAGGCAGTGGTGTTTTCTTGTTTCGAAGCGTTTAAAAAGTACTGGCTTTATTCGACTCAGGCGTTGATATTCCGCGGTCGAAAAGACTTCATCTCGGCTTTGCAAACTCTTCAAGATTCAAATACTTAAAGGGTCTGCAGATTCAGTAGAGATACCGCGGACAGGTGTCAAGTCGTGGTCTCCCGATTGGTGGTGTTTTACCAATACTATCGGCGAAATCCAAAACACGATGTACAATGATCAAAATCCTCGGGCTTATGGTGTGGGCGTCCGGCTTGCTTTAACTCGTTTTAAATATTCAAAGTCCATCTACTCTCCGGTAGGGTTTTCCAGTCAACTGTCTGCGAATTAAAATCAACACGATATGAGAGCCTAATCCCAATTGCCCATTCTCAAGATTCAAGGTGCTCCGGCTTGCTTCGCTTGCTTCTCTACCCGTACCCCCGGCGAGGTACTAGTCAGACGCATTGCCAGATTTTTACTCGAGCGTGGTGTCTTGAGAGGTGCCTTCATGCACTTCAAAAGGTATTTCGGTCCACCATTTGCGAAAACTACAGAGAGGATCCCGAGTAGGATTCGAATCAAAAACTCTCCGTTTCGCGAGACGGAATGTTCGTAAAACCCGTCGTTCTCGCTCGCTCCGCTGCCAACCCCGTCATCTCGGTCCGAACTGGCCGAGCTTCGGACAGATTCCCGCAGCATTTGTGTCGGTCTCCGTTCGTATCCACCCACCACGCCGTTTTGTTGCACGTCGCAGAAATTCCGGACCGAGTTTTCGTTCCAGTCGTGCAGCTTTTCGGCCATTCCTGTCCGTCACGACTGGATTCGACAGCCTCAACTTCCCTCCAATCTTGATGCTTCGTCTCTCTGCTTCCGTAGCTTTGTTGCATGTCGCAGGATATCCGGGCCGGAGTTTTGTCTCGCTCTCGCATCCCTCGGTCTTCCGTGTCCGATGTCTCGACAGGCCTCGGGCTATCACACCGGAACATACTAGGAGTAGATGAAAAGTAAACAATATCTGTGTCTTCCCACGGAGAAAGATCTCTCGTGTGGAGGCTGTGCTAGGAAGAGAAAGATATTCATAACTAGGACCATACGACTGTGACCCAAGCCGAGAGAGCCTCGGAAGTTGGTCTCGATTGTTTCGTCTCCCTGGCCTCCCCATTTCCCACTCCCTTTTTCAGTCACATCCACCCTCAACCAGAAAACAACCCATCGCTCTCTCGAGAAGACACAGCGAATGTTCCAAAGGGCTAGGAAAAACTGACAAATTGTCCTCACCCCCCCGAAGAGGCCAAATCGCAGCGTACTCCGTACATGACCTCAGCACCGGGAAACTTGAACACCAGGACGTGAGAGGACTGCAGAAGCAAGATTGGACAAGGCCATGCAAAGAAGACCTCGGGTTTATCAGAAGGGACAAATCTACACACCATATCGTAATCCAGCTCCTCATGTAGGAACCTCGGGACAATCGCATCTCGAGGATCCCGTACACTTTTTCCCCCATCCACAGCTCCCCCTCCAACGTTTATCCTCCCAAGAGAAAGACGCGATTCCTCCCCGACTCTCCTCCATGCAAACCGAATCAACAACTCTTAGAATAACACGCAAATCATCTTGTCTCAACAGACCGCTAGATTTATTTAGTTCAAAGTACTCATCCGCTCCCCTGCCGAAAACCTATCTGCTCGAGGTTTTAGTGTATGAGCTGCCTTCTTACGCTGTGACAAAATTCATCATTTTGTATGATCCCATCACAATCCCATTTCTCCAGAAGAACGCCGCTGCAGCAGAAATTTCAACTCCCCAATGACCCATCGCCAAAGTGTGATGCTGGTTGTCGTCATCCACAAACCACCATCGTGGAAGCACCCGGTGACGGGATCCGTCTACTCGCTCCACTGAGGGCTCTTGCTTCGAGCATGATTCGGCCCGACAATTGAGCAACATATTATATTCTAGAACAAAGCGAGCGGAGTACACATCACCTCATCGCGGGAGTGCTGGCCTAATGGTAAGGCATTTGATTTCTATCTTGATTAACGGTTAAGATCTCAAAGGATTGTCGGTTCGAATCCGGCGTACTCCTGGAAGGGTACTTTTTTTTAGCCATTTTATTTTTCCAATTGTACTTTCAATTTGTTTTGTCGTATGATGAAGAATAAATTTCAACATGTACTTTACGCGGCATGGGACACCTCAGGAGCTGCAGCCTCCTACTCTGAGGTGTGTATCATTTGCAATCTCTCGTAGGCATATCTTGAAATAAGACTCAATTTGTACAAAGTATGAGAGATTTGCTGAAATGCTCGCACAATCAGATTGTCGGCAAATACGCTTGTCGTGCGGAGTTGCTTGTCTTGGCGCGGACAGGCTGTATGGGAATGTTAATGGTTTGCTTGCACAAAGACGAGCATGCTATCTGCGACCGTGTCGCAGCTCCATATTTACTTGCTGCTCCTGTATCTCGATTATAGCGCATTCCTCCTCTCGTTCAACTCTTCTTCGGCCCGCCAAATGCATGCATCCCAAACTCCAAGCTAGGTAAGCATTGAACCGCCCGTCAACGCCTTACTTGTCCCCACGGACGCCCTTCCCTACGAAGTCCAATATCCTCCGCTGCCCAAAGTTCCTTGCTCTCCTCCATTTAACGTAGAGTGTGACCACATCTTTTAATACTACGAACAGACAGCCCCCTACCACACTCCTCGCCCATTTCTCCCTAAGCAACCCGCCGCTCTTGTACCTGATCCATTTTGTCGGCAGAACAGCTCGGAGAAATTCGCCTACTACAGATGAGATGGCTGGGAAGAAGAGCGCGCCCATGACCGTGGTCCCTAGGGAGTTGATTGAGATGTCACGATGCATGTGCCAGAGCCGTCGCGGCTCTGCATCGCCCGCGTCGGCATTTTCGTCTGCCTCTCCTGCATCTTCAAGGTTGGGAGCGGCTGCTTCATCTTGCTGACCAACCCATTCCACGTCCAGCGCTGCAAGGCCCCCTTCCTCCTCAAAAGCTGCTTGTATTTCCTCAGCTGTCTCCCCTTCTCGCGGTTGCCGGTACACGGCGCGCTCCCAATCCCGCTCGAGGGAGGAAAAGGTGTAGGTGTAGAAGGAGTTGTATGCCTTTTTCAAGAAGGGCAGTGCGGCGAACGTGAGGCCAGGGCTGGGCGGCCAAGTGACGGTAACGTTCCAGTGAGGGTGTTGTTTTAGGTTGTTCAAAAAGTACTGTAGTACTCATGAGCGGGAATTTGGAAAGAATAGGGGGTGGAAACTAACGAGAGGGAGCAGTAGAGCTGAAGCTTGGTCTGCGAGGCTTGTCCTGAGCAGGACCAGGGCGGGCGCTACTAAGGGTAGAGAGAAGAACAGCTTGTAGTTGGCGCTGACGAGTAGAGTTGGGAAGAACGGATCCATGATATGCATGCACTTGCTGACAACGCCAGATACCGTGCGTGAATCAAACTGCCCGACTGTTATCCTAGCCCCCAGAAGTCTCCTCGCATCGTAAGCCCCGAAGACCAAGTACATCGTGTTGATTCCGTAGACGAGCAAGCCGGAATACGCGCAACCAAGCAGTCCGCTTATTGCTGTTGGCAGTAACATCCGCCCCGCTAATCTTTCTATTTGTATGTAGAGATTTACACATGGAGTGCTGGGTTGCTGAAGCTTGATCTCGACTTTGCATTGTGGACAGAGGAGCTTAGGTCCTAGAAGAGGTTCTCCTGGCCTCGGACTTTCCTGCTCCGCGACCCATTCCAGCAGACAGTGTTCATGTGCTGTAAGGGTGCAAGAACAAGGTGTTCGCCATTCTGCGTTGTCTTCTGTGTCGTCTTGAAGGCAAATCCAGCATTTCCGGGGTTCTTCTTCACCCTGGGGATACACAGTTGTGGATTCGGACGCAGCAGCAGCGGGTTCCTGTGGGCTGTTCAAGGACTTTGGCTGATGGAAACAAAGAGGTGCGGCTTCTTCAATCGAGAGACCTTCTTGAGCTGACGAGGAACTTGTCTGCTCGCTAGGGGCGGAGCGCCTTCGTGAGGCTTGGGTTGGCAAGGAGGACATGCTGGTCGCGGGTTTTCGAGATGGGGAGAAAGGCCGGAGCGATGCTATTGCATGGTGAGATTGTTTGATGTGGTTGTCGGCGCTTCAGCAGAAGTTGTCAATTCGTTGTTGACTTGTTGACAAGGACAGCTGCGAGATGCCGAGGCGGACGTCTCGCAACATACCGCACCCGGATTCGCAGCCCTGCAAGCCCAGCCTTGTTCCAATTGTGTAGTCAACAGCCAAGTCGTCGTATATATGTATTTGTGTATCTACATATGCGTATTCATAACGTCACGAATATCTCCATCTTCCCTGGATTGTGGTAATCGTTTCACAACAGAGCTCTTCATGGGATGATACATAGTAAATACCTATTTCGTGTTAACGTAGTCGTGCCCAGACCCATGACGACGCTTGAACCCTGATCACCCCGCCCAACGAGGGCTCTCTCAATTCCGTCTGCGGGGTTGTTCGTCCGCAAAGACCTCAAAGTCCGAAAGATGTTTGTCCACATTGATTGAGCTTCACGCTCACGCAAAAGCAACATCTGTGAGCAGTGATAGTGATAGCGATAGCTGCTGCCCTGGGGTCTACCGGAATGATCACGCCTCCCGCTAACCCTCAGGCGCATCTCAGCCAACATACCTTATCCTACTCGGCATCCAGTCATTCTCTCGGCGCACCTTTCTCCTCTCAACCGCAGAATTGTGACTTCATGTAGGTATTCCATGATCCGCCATGGACCCACGCAGATCTCTTCTCCTTGTTCTGTTTCTCGCTGTCTTTGGCGCAGTCGTCTTCGTTGCGCGGACGGGACGTGATGGTGGTCACCTCAAGAAGGTAGACAACTGGATCCGCCTCGGTGCAGGTGAACAGGAAAAGAAGATCGAGGGAAAAGAATGCTTGGAGGACTTGAAGTGGCTCGAAACTTATCAGTTCTCGTACCCGATTAAATACGCCGCGCGCGATATCGTCGCCGTAGCAGCTGCAAATGCAGAACGCCCTTCCCTCTCGGTCGTGGACGAACCTCTCTTCGACGATTTCATTACCGTAGATTTGTCGAAAACTACAACAACAGACGTCCCAAGCTGTCTGCCACCTCTCCGTCTCGAAGTCCCCGGTGTCCGACTGCCACCTGTGGATGCGTCGAACATGATATTCGGGCTCCAGACGACCATTGACCGGCTCAAGGGTACCGTCAAGCATCTGACGCGATGGCTGCCACACACGAATGCACGGCTGTATGCGATTGTGATTGAGTCGGAGGAGAAAGCTGCGGACGATGAAGAGATGGCAGAGTTGGAGAGGGATTTCCAGGAGCTGGGCATGAACGTCTCAATCGTCCATCCTGTGCGCCAGGTTGACCTATTCGCCCAGAGATATTTCTCTCTAATCAATGTTATGTACGCTGCTCGCGACGAGAAGACGGAGTGGGTGATTACCATTGACGATGATACCTTCTTTCCCAGTATGCACGGCCTGCAGAACCTCCTCACAAGGTACGACCCAAGCAAGCCGCAGTACATAGGCTCCTTGAGCGAAGATTGGTGGGCAGTGAATCACTACGGCTTGATGGGATTTGGCGGCGCTGGAATAATGCTGTCTCTTCCCTTGACCAAGATCATTAACGACCACAGAGACGAGTGTAAAGAGAATCCTCGGACCACAGCAGGAGATGTCACAGTCATGGACTGTGTCTACCGCTTTTCTTCAGTAAAACTCACACACATCCCAAGTCTACACCAAGTAGACATGCACGGCGACCTGTCCGGCTTTTACGAATCTGGGCGCGAGATGACTTCTCTACATCACTGGAAAGAAGGTTCAGCTACAGGATTTAAGCTCGAGATGGAGAAAATGCATCTCGTAGCCGATGTCTGCGATTTTTGTTTCCTGCAACGCTGGCAGTTTCCTAATGAGCTGATCCTCTCTAATGGTTTCTCCATAGCCTCCTACCCAGAAGGCCACATCTCCGGGCAGAAACCAGATGGCTTGCTCGGAACCGGGGTAGGGGCCAGCAATGTACAGAAGATCAACTTAGAGGAGATGGAGAATACCTGGGGTGATGACATCAATGTGCTGCACTCTCTGGCCCCGACAAGGCAGAAGATGGGTGAGGACCAGAAGCTGAGTTACAAGTTGCTTGATAGCATGAAGTTGGATGGGGGTAAAGTGAGACAGGTCTATTTCAGGGAAGGCGGAGATAATGATCAGGATACTGTTATGGTGCTGAATTGGAGGGCTGCAGATGCGAGATCTGGGAAGCAGGAAGCTTAGAGCGCGCAAGTACTTTGTGGAAGCAAGATGTCTGTGGTACTGTGCTGGGGAAAGGGTGCTCTGGGGTCGGCACGATAGTCTGTGGTCGGAGCTTGGGGGAACTGTTAATGCGGGTACGAAGGGGCTTGCGAATGACAGCAGCAAGCGGTAGAAACAAACATAACGTTATTGTAGTTATATTTGGATGATATATAATAGGGATGGGCCCGCATTGATGTTACCTAGACTTGATTGCAATTTGTGAACTTGAGAACGATGCAACGACAATATTGCAAAAGCACAACAAAAGTTGGATTGTAAGTGTTTCTACGAGTTCAGAGATTTATCATTGTCGCCATCTACAGCTGCATCAAATGTGCTTAGGTCTCTTGTCAAAATTGTCTGTGATTTTTTAATCTCTAAACATGTCGACAAACTTTCTCTCAACATCCAGTTGAAACCATACTGCGACTGACGGGACCCTTTTATGCGTTTGGGCTTCCTGATATAAGCTGGAAACCGAGACTATTTTTGATGTTGCTTTCCCCCTTAGCATTACAGCTGCAGACAGTATGGGCTTTGGAAAATAACTAAAATGAAACATATACAACTAGTTGATAGAACATATAAAAAACAAAGAGTCTCAATGAATAACAGATCGGGAATTGAGCTCAAGGCGGGACTCGAACCCGCGATCTTGTGGCGGTTGGAAGTCTTTAAAGTGCGTATAAGAGCGACAAGCTCTACCGATTGAGTCTACATCAAAACGAAGTTGATTTATCAACATACAAAGCATGAAATGTAGGGGATCTAAGGGGAGTTTGAGAACGTTATTACCTATTCTTCAGTCTCTGAACCCATGGGGCTGAATAATCTACTTGTATGACCATGAAGTGGAAAATGTGTTTACAAGGTTCTAGCGCTACTCGCTTAACAAGTGAACGTAAACATACATAACCACCTAAGGCGCTATAGTGTCATGCAGACACGCTCAGACTATTCTGATCTTCTCGAAAGAGTGATCGGAGACCTCCCCGTCCATCACACCATTGACATAGCACGGTCCTATCATTCGATACGTCGTCGAATCTACCTCCTCGGACTCACCAACCGCGAGCTCACTCACGTCCATTTTCCGCAACACCATCGGTGTGCTAAAACCAAGAAGCACGGCTACCACGTCCCCGGTCTTAGCGATTCTGGGAACCATAGCGTAATGGCCACTTGATAGCTCATCGAAATGCAAGTCGTGCGAAGCTTTGCGTAGGGCGTCGATGACCGGCTTCTTCGCTTCACCGGTAGAGAGGAATTCCCGCAGATGACTATGCTTGTACTTCAAGTTTTTGTATTTGGAGAAGCGTACTTTGTGAAAAACGTCGGTGACAATGGTCTCACAGAAGGTGTCGAGCTTGCTTTTCCCATTGGCATATTTAGCTGACTCCAGGTCTGCTGGTCGCCAAGATCGGATGCTCTCAAGTAAATCTCTTTCGTCGCGCTGAGGATGTAAATCATTTGTGGAGTCTCTACTGACGTTGCCAATGTAGATACTGGATGCGTGCAGAACATGTTCTCGGATTTTTATATGGCACTTTCCGATAGGCGGTAGACCTTTTGGGTGGGGCCAACCGCCTGTTTCAGACACCAGGCTTGGGTAACCTGCAGAGAAGAAACTTTCTCCGTTCAAAGACGTTGTCCAGACGGTGTGTATACTTCGACATACAGACCAGTCTGGCACCCAAGATGGGAGGAAGTCCACTTTACTGGCTCTGTGAGTAGACCTGTAATGTCTGCAGATAATTTCCATGTGCCCATCCTTTTCGTAACTCTTCTTGACGAGATCTACATAGGCGGCTGATATGGAGGATGCATAGTCTGGTACTATTCCGAGTTTATTTTTGTCGCTGACGAGTTCGAGATAAGCATAAATTTTGTCCTTGGGATCCGTAGCTAAACGATGTCCAAAATGTAGCATCAGTCGTCCCAGATCGCCATCTTTTCGAGAGCCCATCGCCTTGACGAGGCTATATACGTGCATGTCTTCTTCTGGTGCATTACTCATCTCGTTATACTGATCCAAAAGATCCATTATCGTATGGGAATCCAGTTTGACAGAGCCACAGACGAAGACCCGATCTCGAGAGTTTATGAATTCTTGAACTGTCCAACTTCTGAGCCACCATTGCCGCTCAACTATAGCTCCTCCGTAGTAACGTTGTCGCTCCCTAACATCTGAAGGCGCATCTACGTCGTCAAGAAAATGCCAAGAGCCTTCACTCAAGTGTCGTAGCCTTCTTTCTTCGCCTGGATTAGGGATTCCTAGCCAGATAACCACACATTTAACCACAGAAAATATCTTCCCCATGAGAAGCAGTTGAGCATTTCTCTCTGGAATCAAATCCTGGTTGATACATATAGAATCGATCCAAATGACCCGCGCCTCTTCGACATCTCTCAGGTGTCGGAGTGCTTCATACAGGTTTGATCTGATTTTAAAAGGGCTGGAGTTGACTGAAATGGCGTGGGAAGCTTCGTCGTCACCCCAAGTATACGACAGTGCTTCATAGTCCAGAACTTCTGGGCTCTCTAGATTGAAATTGGATAGTTGACAGATTATTGGGTCGGATATTGTGGAAGAAGGAGAGATGATGAGAAACCGCGTCTCGCCAGGCGAAAGTGGATGGTAGATATCATGTTCTGCAACTGCTGCAGCCATTGAAACCATAAATCTGCGTTTAATCCAGGGTTTAGAGAATTTATGTATAGTGGGTCGAAAAGCGAAGCGGGATGAGATCCAGTATCAGTATGAGGAGGCTGAGAAGTAAAGAGCGTGCAGGAAATCTGCAGTAGCAAGATCTTCACGGACCAATCGGGTTTTAATATCACAAAGCACATCAAAAATGACCAATCATAGCGAATAACAGTAATTGAGCTTCCATATATACCTTCTAGCGTTGATCGGCTGTCCTGTTTATATCGCCTATAAATAGCGGGGCCATGCAGGAGTAGAGCAGATACAGACAAAGAACCTCTTTCTATCTGATGAATAGGGCTGACGGAAACAACATAGCCATTGAGAATCCTAGTGTCTGATTAGAATTAAAAAGTACTCTAGTGGGATGTGCGGTGTAACCTTTTGAAACCTTTAATATTTTTGACTGCTGGAATCCAGAATTGTCAAGGACTACGCTGTGTCAAGGTTTGAGATGGGGTTGCCACCTTCATAAGAAATTAATAGCAAGGCATACTGCGATTTTCAAGTGTTATATAGAATAGCAGTA
Organism: Diplocarpon mali; assembly: GCA_024741835.1. Lineage (NCBI taxonomy): Eukaryota > Fungi > Ascomycota > Leotiomycetes > Helotiales > Drepanopezizaceae > Diplocarpon > Diplocarpon mali. The sequence continues at coordinate 18,450 of JAENRP010000013.1, forward strand.
TTCTAACATAATACAGAAACTAAAACAAAGAAACACAGCACTTACCTAAAACCAGATGTAGGGAAGAGATCAAAACTTCAAGTAATAGTAGTATTAACAAGCCCTACGATACCATGAGGAAACTATAGGAGCTCATAGATATCTTGGTAAAGACTCTCGACTGAATATATGCTATAATCACCAAAAGATGTCATGAAATCGAGATTAGTACAATCCTCTTCGTGTTTATTATTAACTTAAGATACTCTAACATACTAAAAGAGTTCAATTCAGTAGGTATAATTAGGAAAAGTAATAAGATGAAAAAAGAAGCTAAAAGAATAGCCCGCCAGGTAGGTCAGCGACGTAGCTAGGCTACCTCGCCAACCACAATATTCATTCGGCTCACCACGTGCCTTGGCATCTTTCTTCAATTATAAAGCTGATCACCTTAAAGACAACCAAAACATCCCAGCACCGATATGCATCCTTTATCTTTCACTCTGGAGCGCACACGGGCCAACAACCCACACTATCTCAGCACCTGCGCGCATCCTTGTCTATCACTCACTCTGCTAAAGCCAATAAGCAAGCCCAAAGAAGAGCTTCATCAACATGAAAAGATCTGGCTCCCATAGCTGTGCTGATTCTCCTAAACATAAGCGCAAGCTGCCATGGTCAATACCAGAGACTGAGGGTGATGTCCCTCGGCTTCAACCACAGACCCTACTCACCTTAAGAGTCCAGCGGCTTTGGCCACTCCACGCGTAAGAAGCCGCTCAATTTCCTGTAAGTACCTCGATTTATCCAGCAGCTCTGGGGACTTTACTACTGACATTTGATTGCTAGCAACCCGCAGCGTCTGGTCGAAATCAAGGTCTACGATGAACGCTCCATTGTCTACTACATGTCTCATTGAAACGTTTTGATTCACTACTCTCCCTTCTTGGAATAATTGCTCAAGGGCAATCCCTTATTTGTCCTGATCTCAATGGACAGCATCGCTCTGCAAACCTTCGGCGCTTTTGTTCACTGGTTCTATATGTAAAAGATTAAGACTCCAAATGGACCATATGCTAAAATCCTTGAGTCTGCCGAGCTTTGGGCTTTGGCCAAGCTTGTCCACATGAGGTCGAAGGTTGGGCAATTGGAGATTTACGAGTCGTTGCAAAAAAAACAAATGATTGATTCTCTAGTACCGAATCGAAAACTGCGCAAGACTTTGTAAAATATCAAAGCTACAATCGTGATGTGAGATCAACCCTGTTTGAAATGTGTTGTTACTCCATTGATCTAGGAACGCCTAGAAGGAGCAACTTGGGAATAATTTTCACCTAGCAGAATTATACTTTCTACAACTATCTTCGCTAGTAACTTCCATTTCCATCAGTTTTTATAGAAAAAATCAATCCTTGCTGTCTATCGCCACCCACTGTTATGAATGCCGTTGATACGAGAGGAAGTTATGCAAATAACCTCCTGCACAGAAACAACATAGTAAAAGAGTTGAAACGAATATCATTTCGATTCCACCAATTCGCACAAGTAAGCCTAATTATTTGTGCCTTGATTGTCAAATCACTTTCTGTCAATGGCTAAACCACCTCCTTATGCTTGGAAATTATTAGGTGAGATGGTAACTTCATACGAAATTGAGATTAGCGAAAGTTCCGGGAAATGGTAGACTATTTTGCAAGAGAAGTCAAAAAGCATACTCGAGGAGAATGTCAATCCAGCCATGCGATTCGTCATCTGCATGAAGGACATTACCTGAGAGGTTGCAGGCAGTTTGAAAGGCGTCTTTATTCTCGTGGCAGATGTATGATAGATGAGTCCTTTGACAGGCGTACCTTGGTCTGTCTTTAGAATGATGTTTTCGGCTTGGCTCAGTAGGATAAGCAATTCCATGGCCATAATTTGCAAGGAGCGAACATTTCATTCACCATCCATAAGTTGGCAAGGTCCATTAATGCAAGCCGGTTTTCGAACACGACTTCGTTGTTGTAAAGCCAGTTCCTGAAGATGCTAAAAACTTCGACGTTGATATTTTCGAGTGATATTTCCTTTCAACTCTCTAACCCAAAACGGCTAAGCTCTTCGATGGCTTGCAATTCAAAGATTAGTTTAATAGTAAAAAGAATTTTTTAAGCAGGCGACCTCAAGATATAGCTATGAGTTGTGACAGCATAGATGTTCGTAAGGCAGTAAATAGACTCGTTGATTTCTGTCAAATTTCCATAACGCACGGCCAGCGAAGACTAAAGCGAAGTAAAATTGAAGAAATATGAACCGCATTGATGAGCGTGGTAACTTTCTGAAGAGGTCACTTCGGTCAAGAAACGCTGGTTGCTAATATGAAAAATACAAGCTTAACATTTATCAATATGAGACTATAATACGTTTTTGAATGTGAAAGACAAAGGGATTCGCCCTATTGAGGTATGCATGATATAGCTTAGGATAAATGAAAACAAGCCCCTCAGAACTATCGCGAATAATGACTACCATATTGCTTACAGCGAATGCCACAAGCATTCATGCTTTTGAGGTACAGCATGAGAGAAACCCCAAGATTGTTAACGTGGGCACATAGTCGTACCAATTTACAGCTGAGCAGCTCAAGAGTTATGAGTTCACATGTCGCAAACAAATGTTGTGTGCCTTCACTTAGGCTATTTGCGTAATTTTGTCAACTTCAATTTCCTGAAGGAATAAAGTTACTGCGGCGAAGAAACTCTAGCAGAGGATTTAATTATCCACAGTGATAACAATCTGGATTCTAATTCTGTGAGTAAGGACATTCATATCAATGATCTGAGCGATGAGTATGTATGGTCTGGAGGTGAACACCAAGTGGGCGTCAGACGTCAAACTAGACAAGTGAGCATAATCTTATTATGGAACTTGCCGAGAATTTCCCATGTCCTGTGTGCCATCCATATCTTTGCTAGCTGATCAAAACAGCACTCACGTGTTAACTGTTCCTGCCAGTACGCCATACCCACAAGCCCTAAACCTTCATCCACAGATTCAAGACGCCCTTTGCATATTCCACGATCTCATCGCCTCCAAGCTTCGACTCACCATACAGCCGATCCACAAAACTAATCGGTACTTCCGCAACCGTGCAGCCCATTGCCTTAGCCCGAACCATCATCTCCATCTGAAACGTATATCCCTTGCTCTCAGTGCTCTCTATTACTTTTTGCAGAACCGCCTTCTTGTACAACCTGAAGCTGCCCGTCAGATCACTGACACCAGGTCTCAGCACTGTATCCGCGAACAAATTGGCGCCCCTCGAGACCAGTTTCCGCTTCAAGTCCCAGCCGTAGACACCTCCATCGCCAGCATATCTCGTACCCGTGACGATATCATATCCACCGTTCGTAGGGAGCTCCTTTTGCTTCGCGATCATCTGCGAGATGAACTTCGGGTGGTGGGAAAAATCAGCGTCCATGATTATGACGTAATTGCCTGTAACGAATTGGAGGCCGTGTACGTATGCCGTCCCGAGACCGAGTTTACCAGCGCGTGCTTTCAAGAGAACGTGTGGAGAGTAGGCTTTTGCGAGCTGGTTGGCGACAGTCTGGGTACCATCTGGAGAGCCATCATCCACGATAATCAGCTCCCAGTCGAGTCCTCTTGAGAGAACAGTCAGCTTCCGAGTCTATCTCGCGACTGCAGGTCTAGTCACAGACTCTAGGGACATACTGCTCGGTGAAGGTACGGTTCAGGAGCCAAGTGATGATGGGAAGGTTGCGGCGCTCGTTGTACGTGGGGAGGATGACCGAGTATTTATCCTTGGGAATCGGCGCCATGGTGATCGAGAGCAGAGGAAGGAGTGAAAGAAGAGAATTGAACAATTAAAATGGTTGGGGTGAACAATCGTCAAATGAATGTGGTGTTCGGGCGGAAATGAGGCGCGCTCGCGATGTGGCTTTACAGATAGTGTTGGAATTCCAGGGGTTATGACTAAGCAGCGTAAATTATTTCAACCTCCCTTCATCAGGTCGTGTTCTATAACTTAAACCCTCTGATGGGATTGGTGAAGCAATAACACATTTATTCCATCCATGTTTCGCAAAGCTCTCTCGTACTCGATGTACTTACTTGGTTTTAAGGTTTAGTACACCGTTAAGATCTCCATGCTGTCTTTCTCCTATCTGTAAATTTTCCGCCTATAACTGAAATGCTCTGGGTGTCAGAGCCTTTTCCCACAAGAACTCTCGATATCACTTATAACTGCCCGACAGAGTGCACAGCATATCAAATACCAGATATTCACAGCGAGCTGGATACGATCGAGGTAACGATTCGTACGATGCTCACTCACCCCACCTACGAACACTTCACCCCGCGCGACTCATAATCGAGGCTATGTTTTGACGCGCTCCATTGTAAGGAGAGTTCATCAAATCGCCGAGGAAGTCCTGCTGGAGAGGGAAAGACAGAACCAATCCAGGAAACAGCCATCCACGATGTCTCGACTGGCCTGGAAACCGGGTGGTAGCCACCTCTTACAGAGCAAGAGGTGTGGCTCTAGGATCGAACCAACCTTGCTATTCCGGAGCTGTCCTGACAGTATCGAGAGTGGGAGCTTCTATGTAATAGGGGGAAAAATATCATTTTCAATCAAGTCCAGATAATTTGTTGATAAAACTTTGAACTATAGTGCGTAGTATTAGCGATTAAGTATTTATGAACCTGTAGTTACTAGATGACAGATGCATTTACCGCTTGGAAAATGGTAATTCCTGCGTAATCAAAAGCAAGAGGAATTCTTCTTACGCAAGATGTTCCACTCAATATATAGTATTTTGATTCACTTGTGAAGTAGTGTAAAAATATCAGGAGGAGCGCTGTTTTGATCTATAGCTAAGATGAGTTTATCTTAACTCTAGGTATGTTCTATTGCATGCTCAAATAATATCTTATTTATAAGCTATAATATTACTCCAATGGAAAAAGTACTTATTAGATTTTAGGTCTAAGAGATACTAGATACTAGATTAATAGAGCGATTCTGGATGGCGAGCGTTGTCAATGGAGAAGGTATGCCATGATATTAAATTAAATCTGGTAAAACTTAAGTCTCCTAGTAATAGGTACTACATTATCAAATACTAAATTAAATGATGGAACTTTACTACAAATGCTCCTGGTAAGGCAAAATTAATGATATTTCGGCTTCTATCGAAGTCTTGTCTCACTCCAAATATACTTTTTAAGAATCTTCGAATGATAGGAACTGCATTAATTCTTGTTGTTTTTAATAGCGATTTATGACTGGAAAACATTAGGTGTCATCTATTAGTACCAAAAGCCCATAGGTGCTACGTAGTCTAATAAAGAAACTGCTCCTAAGACTTAGCTGCTGACCATTCTCTGGTTTAACATTAAGGTCAGATCAGTAGATTCAAGGTCTTGTAGAAAGTTGTTCAAAAATAAAGTAAAATTGATAAGTAATGGTCGAATGGGTTGAGGTTGGGTTTAAGTAGCGCCGAAGAGAGCAGTTTTTGGCGCTAGTTGATTTCTAGCCTAGCCAGTCAGAGATAAAGACAATTTCATACAGATCTATGGCTAATACTCAAAAGATAAATCACAATTAAACAAAAAAAAACTAATTTCCAAGTCTTATAATATGTGGTAAATCGATTGGTGATCCAGGACTAAAGAGACTGAATCAAGATAGAGAAAACAGACCATCCCATTTCTAGAACCAATCATCGCCTGATAATTTTCAAAAATTTAGGTGAATAACAATGATGCTCAGAACTGGAAAATGCTATAGCCATGGTTAGCTTTTAACCTTAAAACTCTGTTACTTTTCATAATCTTTATGCCTCGTTGGTGTCCTGCTAGTAGGTTCCCTTGAACATTGCACCAAGGCCTATATAGTATCCGTCCAAGTCGTACTCTTCAATGCTTGTCCCATTATGCAGACAGCTAGCGTTGGCTTGGAATGTATGAACTTCCATGAATTGAACCTGCGAGCAAGCATATATCAGCTTGCTAGTAAGGAAACAAACGTTGGTTTCTCATAGTTTCCTTATTATCTTAGCGCAGAACTTCGGCGCATTTTTGCAAAATGGCCAGTCTTTGTCTGCAGGCTATCGCACAAGTCAACTTGCGAGTAAAATCTTAAAGGTTGAGATAATTGAATTTGCGGTCGATCTCTATAGGATTATTGTTGCACGAGAGGCGGCTTGTATATCAGTGCCTAGATGAATGCAGTTTAAATTATTATTATCTGGCCGATCTTTTAATGCCTACAATCTTTCCATCACACCTTCGATTGCGTCTTAAATGTGAGCTTCAAGCAAACTAACATCCTTATAACAGGTATCTTCTCGAAGCGACTCAAATATAGTGACAGTACCATGGGCTCTTTATCAATGACAAAGTTTGATGATCTGCATTTGAACTGCTAAGGCTTGTTAATATCTTAGTGAATTGCGACTTAAAGAGCAATCTTTGCAATCATTTCGTCCAAAAGACTGGAAACAGGAGAAGCTTCTTACTTTACTAAGCCATACAATATTATTAGTTGAGGTATTATCAAGTGTCAATGTTTCATTGATTGAAGGGACTATTAGTTATCATAAGGTTTTGAATTTCAAGACAACAATAAGCTAAAATATATATAATATGAAACAGAGAGCGGTATGTATGAATTATGGTAAAACAACGCTAGCAACTAGACAAGCTTAGCGTGAAGCGTGAGTAGAAGCCCTAGCTTAGCAAGGTGTTCTACAAATGATACATATTTATCTTCCAGCCTTCACTGCTGCAACGTAGTCAATAATACACCAGCTTGCAGCTGGATTCATAGCTTTCTTTTCCTTTCTTAACATTAGTAGAAGCCGAAGGCTAGCTTCCCAGTTTAAATGATATTGCAAGATTTAAATAGTCTTCAATTTCAAAACTTCGGTTTCCATATCTATCTATTACGCTACTTTATATGACAATTAATACTTTGATTTAAAGCGCAGTTACCAAGATAATCTATAATATGGTATAGCAAGAGAGTTGCCTTTAAGGTCTAGTTATAGATATGTTTATTTCTCGAGTCTAAGTAATCCTATACAAAGTTATAGAACCTGTGATGAAGCAACAAAATTCTCCGCTGAGTCCGCAATTTGCTAAAGCTAGGCAGACTGTACAGTTTACTTATCCTACTCCACTAAATTGTATTTTTGAAGGATTTTTTCAACAGGGCTTACTAAGAGAGGTTTGTTATAATGTTTTGCAGAGAATACGAGGGTTTCTTGAAAATGTGATTCTCGCTACTTATGAAGCGCGAAATAAATGCTATTATTTTCATCTTAGTATCAATATATATACTTAGAGGCCTTAACATACTGTAAAAAATTCTGCTCATATTTTTCTACTCTTAGTTTTCTTAGCTTTTCCTTGCGCTATCTGTTTCTTGCTAGTAAGAATTGAAATAATGAAGGTATTTTAGTTCAAATACTCTTAGTAAGTGACTTGAAACTTAATAATTAAAAATATGAAGTTTCTTTAAAAATAAAAGCGCAGTCATTTGACTTTATTGGAATGTAGAGTATAACTGTACCGCAGGCAATACAAATATGACATTAGCGTCATTTGCAGGGGGGTTCAGAATGGGTGTATAAGGTTAAACTATACTTTAATATAGTGTTTAATCGGCCTGTGACATACTACTTTCTCTGCCCTTAATAAAGATTATATTGTATGAAAGAAATCGAATCGAGATTCTAAAGCACTCATCTAGGCAGTTGGCAGCCCTTGCTGGCGTTTAAATACAGATCAGATGATAGGTTTCTGTGAAAGCTAAATTATCTATAGAAACCTCTACAGAGTGACAAGAGCTTGAGTCAAATATAACTATTAGTCATACTCCCTCGAAGGCTACTGTACCAGCCCAAGTTTCAGTTCAGGTTCTATACTATTTGACCTCTGTGTAAGGGGGAGGATTGTAATACTTCGTATACATGCCCAAATAACCCCCTACTCATGATCCATGCGTCAGTTCTAGAAGTGTCTTTGCAGGAATTTACGCCTAAGTATTACATCTAATAATAGATTGATATTGGTTCGCTGCTCTTCACACAAGAAATCGAGAGATTGAATATCAGACTAAAATTAAGTATACTATTCCAAAAAGCTCGACGAAATTCAAGATCTCCCGACAATCGATTGAAAATCAAAGCTCTGTTTTTAAGACTACCTAGAGTGACTGATAAAATGCTACAAAAATAAAAAGGAGAGATTATTGGAAGAAAAGGCTTTGTAAGATTCTAAGTAGTTCAAGAAAAGCAATATTGCCAAATATTCACACATTACTCATAGGTAAATAGTAGGGAAGTTCTCTGCCTAGCACAGAGGAGTAGTTGCTCTTTTGAGAATCCTTTTCCAAAAAGACCTCTTCTAAGAATCCTTCTTTGAATCATTCTTTGAATCCTATCTTTGTTGAAAGTCTTTAGCATAAGAGGCCCCTTCTTCTGAGAAAAAACATTGAATAACGTGCGAATTGGTATTTCCCTGTGCTGTATTGTTCTTCATCTTATTGCTTAATAATTATAATAATTACATACACGTTGCAAATTAGAAGAACGCATTTATTTAAATCCATTCCTGCAGTCGTGCAAGCCTTACTTAGTTGCAAGGCAAACATATACCATATCGGCGTAATCTGGAAGGAGGGTTTTATATAGGTCCGCAAGGTTAAATTATACTTCCATACAACAAAGACGTAAGTAATAAATGTAGTAGTTGCTTCTCTGGGGAAAAGGCTCTTTTGAGAAAAAGCTTTTTGAAAAAAGGTTCTTTTTATAGCGCGAGACAAGAAATGAACCATATGGCCTGCTGTATAAAGGCGGTCAATCAATATGTCATAAGGCCATAAGGCATCCTTGCACTCAACTTGTCCTCTGTTTTCAAGTTTTATTTCATTTTTTCTTCCTATAATATGCAATATTAGTTATAAACTGTATGGCATGAGTGAAAAACGATATAGTCTGATTTGAATACTAGGAGAAACTAACTTAAAAATTCTTTTTATTTTTACTATTTAGCCTATTGTACATATAGTTCCTGCTTCTGAAGACAAAAGTCTAACCTAAGCCTTACTTAATAGTTGTTTTCTTTATGTGTTAGGCTAGTATATTCTAATAGTGCTTTAATGAATAGAATCGCTTAAGATTCACTGTTTTGAGATAAGCCCTCTATACTGATAGCGGCTATTTATTTAATTATATTAAGTGTCTTATTAGTCGGCGGCAGCTCTCGATCGTAACCCTTATCATCAACTTTAAATAAAATTATTATAGTATATCCGTTTCGTCCTCCTACCCCTTCTCTTTAAATTCTATAACTCGCCTTCTCCCTATTTATCCCTATTGTTAAGCCTTTCCTTAAATTATAGGCATATATTTAAATAACCCCAAAGTACGCAAGTAGAGGTCGAAAGTAGAGGCTATCTATAGAAGAGGCAGTATAGTAGAGAGAAAACTTTTCATACTGATATTTCCGAAAGTTCTAGTTTCATTCGACTCAGGGATTGTTTATTTCGTAGTCGAAAGGACTCAACCTCGGCTCTGCCGACTCTTAGAGTCTGCAGTTTCGTAGGAGGCACTGCGTACAGGTACTGAGTCGTCGTCTCCCTCTGTTTTCGACTACTACGCCACTTACTACCTCAGCCAGTCAAGCTACCCTTTGCTTGATAGTCAAAGCCACGCGAAGCAAACGCTCGCATGTAATGTAAACCTAAGTTCAGCGGACTCTGAATACCAGTTTCAGAAGTTAAGCGCTAGATCTTTCCCTACTCTTATTTATATTAAAAATTTACTCTGCGTTAAAACACCCAAGATACCAGACTGTTTCATGTGATAAAGCAGACACTAACTACTACTTAAAATCCGACTGTATAGCTATTTGCAAGAGAAAGTTGATATCGCTTTGATACTCAAGGCTTTCTCTAACGGATAAATTTTTCGTCAGTCAATATTCATAAGAGTCTTCCTTTCTCATAGTTGCTTTTCGGGCGGTACTCATGTTAAATGATATTTATATAAATGAGAAAACAACCACATATGCAGGCCTGTGTGGAGAATAATAACCATTGAGGACTCCCGGCAAGCAGGTCTCGTAATGATAGGATGTAGTTGTTCTGGAGATCATACACGCCAAAGATATACTATGCACGGGCTTGGCCAACCAAACTACTACAGCTAATATTTCATTATATTGCTTGAAGATATTACATGTTATTTTATTAATCAATACCAACGCGGCACCAGGAGCTATCCCGCAGGCCTCTCCCAAACGAACAAACTAGCCACCCATCCAAACACCGCAACAACAGCGAAACCCCACCAAACAGCACCAATCACCCCGCTCTCGAAACTCTTCCCAAACATCCAACCTGCACTCACCGGCCCCAGCGTCCTGAATAGCGCACTAGTCGTCTGCCCAACGCCATGGACCATACCGAGCACACTCGGATCCGGTGCGCAGTTATTCAACAGCACGATCGTAGCGGGCAACACAAAGATCCGGCCAGTGGTATGGATGGCGATGACCAGGGTGATGCATACCCACGTCAAGTAAGCGGGGTCCGTGGGGACGACGGCGAGAAATGGAGCGAGGGCGTAGGCGATGGGGAAGAGTATACAGAAGATGCGGAAGCATTGCACGTTTCCCAGACGGGTGTTGATGCGCGGGTAGATCAGGAATTGTAGGAGGATACCGATGGCACCTAGAATGGCGAGGGCGAGACCGACGGCTCGGGGTGCCATGCCTAGACCACCGTTGAAGACGAACGGGAGGCCGCGGGCTACTGTTTTGCGCGGGCTGGAGAGGAAGAGGGGGAGCAGGTTTCCGAAAGCGCTGGTCTTTGTTAGCGAGAAACAGAACACTGGAGATAAGCTAGATGGCCTACCCCATGTGAAAATCAAAGACGGCCTGTGCAAGCAGTGTTGTGATGACATTAAACGTCCAGATTATGCGAAGTGATGGACTAGGCTTTGAAGATGGCGGGAGCAGGAGCTTCAGAGCTTTGACCTCGGGGATCTCGATCTCGTCGTCATCTGAGTCTTCATTCGAACCTTCAAGTTCAGAATAGCCGTGGTACAAAGGAGCAAAAGAGCAGCCAAAGGCCCGCGTAATTATCGAGGAGCAGTAAATTCCGATATCAAACTCGTTCTTGCAGCTCTCATGCGTCTAGACCGTGTCAGCCCAACAGCGATTCAACAAGAGCCGGTGGAACTTACTTCTTCAATATGCAGGAAAACGACGGTGCCCATTAAAATCATTGATGTAGCACTGAAAAGTGCAGGCAAGGCATATGGAAAACTCGCTAGCCAAGAATCCGAGTCAAAGAAGCTGGGGAAAGTTTTGACTGGTTCAGCCAACCAACTCCCAATGACTTCGCAAGGTATTAGCAAAGCCGGTCTCTTGAGAGGCTATTAGCAGTAGTCCATACCTGGTCCTGTAACGCTGGCAACCATGAAACTGGCTGGGAGGAGGAGGAATGCACGTGATTGATGCCTCCAAACTGTCAGTATGTCCTATAATACAGCCATATGTGGGTAATGTGATACTCACTTTCGGTCTTTGATAGTCTCAGATATCATTGTTCGGCTATCAAATCATCAGCTTGGCCAAGTATTCAGATAGGTGTAGGGGCCATACATAATACCAACCGTACCATTCGACGCCCCAGCGAGCAATCGAAAGATGACAACGGCAAAGAAAGACCTCGAAAACGCCAGCCCAACACAACCAATCGCCGTCCCCCAAAGTCCCATCATCAGAACCCTCTTCCTCCCAACCCACGCTGCATCAGCAATCCAGCCCCAAATAACGGCGGTGAAAATCTGCGCCGCTGAAAAACTGCCAGAAGCGACACCCGACTGCCATGATAGCTGATGCTCTGGGAGATCCGAACCGAAAGACTTCAACTGATAATAGCAAATGGTCTGAAATGAGGCAACTTGCATGAAATCAAAAACGCGACAGAATGCCAAGACAAAGAGTTGCCCTTTGCGAGGCAAGTTGCTCCAGGAGGCCGGAGCGTCGCTGGACGTTTCTGATCGCGGCAGAGCACTCGTCTTCAGCACCATGTTCACAGACCAAAAAAAAAAGGGTTGATGTAATGATGAAACGTCAACAGAATTTCGTGTCGAGGAGACAGCTATCCCTTTGGACGAACGCTTAAGAAAATCAGCCAATACCTCTTTTCTCCGTGAGGGATAATACTTGTACTTGGGTAAAGGGGACTCATGCAGAAGTCTCCTGGCTGCATTAACCATCGGACTGGGAAGCCTTGGCACGCCGACATTGATAATTTACTTCGCCGCAGGAGTAATAAACACAAGATGATAGTATATTCGAATCTTGAGAACTCACTGTAACCCCGCCCCCCTGGGACTGACAATAATGTAATATTTATTATGCCTGCGAGGACGTAATATCGCGCCTAATCATCCCGGTTAGTGGGCGAATTCTCTGCGCGCAAGCCCGAGTCCATGCTCTGTTTTCCAAACCGAGTGGCGGACGCTCGCCACTGCCACTGCATTTCTCTTGAAATTGGCATGGACCGTGTAATGTTATCTCTCGCAAAGGTGGAGGAGAGATAGGGGTTTTCTGTAGGAGCGAGAGCGCTTGCTGTTATTATTTCAGAGTAGTGGTTCCTTGGGAGGCTTCGGCTAGGCGGCCCGCTGCCAGGCAAATGGCTGTGAAGGTGACATGCATTTTCCGGGGAATTAAAGATGGCATAGGGGGCGTTGATCCATAATATGTTGATTCCCACGTTATCCGTCAAGGTGTCGATCTTTTTGATCGTTATCTGACAAGAGAGAAGGCTCGGTGTTTTGAAGAAAGCTGTCAGACGAGATACTCAAGCACGAGAATAACAAAAGGGATGCCATAAGCCAGTCACTCGAGAAAGGAAACACCGCAAACACTTGCAAGCTAGCAACATCCAATTGGCAGGTTCAAGAGAATCCTGAGCGGCAATCGAAAGGATGTCCAAGATGGAAATGAAGACTTCGATTGCGACCGCCGGCCAACGATTCAAAGTCCCAACTCGACCTGTAACCGATATCTTTACGCCCAAAGACACAACGATAGACAGATCAAAATGCCGCCGAACAGTTCCGATGAGAGTGCTGCTCCTTGGAATGGGAAGGACAGGAACAGTCTGTAAGATAGAGAGGGAGAGTGTCTTATACGAAATGAAACTGACAATCCACAGCTATGAGAAATGCATTGAAGCGTCTAGGTATGGACCATAGCCTCTGTGTTTATGAGAATGGCTACTCAGACCAAGGCAGGATATGAAGATACCTATCATATGATGTCGGCCAGCGTCGAGAATCCCCCAGACTGCATCATGTGGCAGCGAGCATTTGAAGCCAAGTACAATGGCATTGGCACGTTCGGAAGAGAAGAATGGGACAGCCTACTTGGCCATTGCCAGGTAATTTGATCTGGGTTTTAAATGAAGTGATGGATGCCGACTGACATGATCGTAGGCCGTTTGCGACTGGCCCGCCATCTGCTTCGCCAAAGAGCTCGTCGAAGCCTACCCGGAAGCAAAAGTGATCCTTACCACGCGGAATGTCGATACCTGGCACGCATCTGTCATGAACACGGTCTACTGGCGCGTGAAAGACCCCGAGTTGAAGTTCGCATCGTACTTCGACTGGGGCGCCGGCCTCTACCATCCCATGCTGACCAAGTTCTTCGCAACCTTCTTCCGGGACGATTTCCCCAACCAAGGCAAGGATGTTTTCAGGGCGCACTACGAGGAGGTGCGCAGTCTGGTGCCGAGGGACCAACTGTTGGAGTTTAATGTTGCAGAGGGATGGGGCCCGCTGTGTGAGTTCTTGGGAGAGCCGAAGCCGTTGGGAGAGTCGTTTCCACACGCGAATGATGCGCACAGCTTTGTAACGAGATGTAGAGCGCGGAACCGGGCGCAGATCTGTAATGCGGCGTTCAGGTATGCTGTTATTGGCGTTGGGCTGTATATTTTGTTTTTGGTCCTGATATTCTTGATGTATTAGAGATATCTCCGTGCATGTTGTCTGTACGAATTTAGCTGCTTTTCCAAGGGAGGGGTGGAATAACGATTAGGTACGCGATGGCAAAGAGACACGGGAAAGGATCGCGACTAGAAGCAGCAAGATAATTATGTCAGGGTGATTACACGGGCGGACGAGAGCGTAGCAAACAAAATAGAGATACAACTGGAATGCTGGCTTTTGACCTTGATGTGTCGAGTCTCGACAGTGAGCGGTTTGGTTGTCAATCGACGACCGCTGCCGAAACTGCCGAACACCGCTTTTCCAAGATGCGCGGCCAGTAAAATATGGGGAAACAGAAAGGATGCACTTGAGACGTGCTCCATGTCAACAAGTAAGCAAAAGGGATATACGAAATCATTCAATTCACAGCAGCTCAACTCGTACCCCCACTACAAAAATGTAGGCAGTTCCAGGGTCCTTTTGCAGTCCTGGTTTATATTGACTCTTGAGACTGCCCTTCCATGTGGATACTTCACATTTCGATCATCTTCATGTCGACCTTGGGGCTTGACTGCTCGGCATAACGCATACAACAAACGAGGTGCGACTCCTTGTAGAAAGCCTACGAAAGTTACCTGAAGAAGTTTCAAATCAGAGACTTTGAATGGTGGGATGGGACCAGGTAGAGATTTGCCTTTGAACATTTTGGGGGTTGAGAGGTGCGTTAACAATCCGGAGTTCAGAACTGCATGTCAGGCTTCAGGTAATCTGAACCAACAAATTTAAATACTTGGTCAAAATTTCATCAAAATTTGAAGCACAAAACGTGGTTTCCCTACATATTCCTCCCTCCAGTAACCATAATAACCTGCCCGGTAATATAGCTGAATAACGGGCTCGCAACAGCTAATATGCTTTGCGCCGCCTCAGTAGCCGTTCCAGGTCGACCAAGTGGGATATCGGCGTGTGCGTCCTTCTTCTGACTACCCTGACCTGCTGGTATACCCAGGCTGATTTTCTCTCCGTCGGACGTCGTCACGAAAGCGCCATTTTCTTTAGCAGCCGTCAATCGCGTAAGAATATGTCCAAATGCAATACTATTAGCGCGGACTCCGAACTTAGGACCCCATTCTTTGGCAATGACCTTCGTGAGACCGTTGACGCCTGCTTTGGCCAGACCGTAGTTGGCTTGTCCCGCGTTGCCGTGGACACCGGATGTCGATGAGATATTGATTATGCAGCGGGGCTCGCCGTCTGTGATACGGAAATAGGGAGCGGCTTCGCGGACGAGTTTGAAGGGTGCGGTGCTGTGGAGGGCGAGTATGTTTTCCCACTGTTTGTCGGTCATCTATTGTCCAGCCAGTTACGTCAGCAAGCTTCACGGCAAGGGGGGAGGGGGATTCATAGTCCCCGTTTTACAGGTGGATAACGGATGAAAAGTGGCATAGGAAGTGCTGTACTTTGTGTATCACGCCATCCCACGTATATCTGCCGAGTTGTCAACTGCCATCACTCTTGATATATAAATAAATATATACTAGGAAGCTTACCCTGCATTGTTGACAATGATGTGAATCTTCCCATTTCCAAACTCCGCTGCTTTCTTAACGAGGGTCTTGACGTATTCGGCATCCAGCATATCACCGGCAACAGATAATGCCTTCCCGCCAGACTTATTGATGTTGTCTGCGACCTGACTTGCTTTCGCTGCTTTGGTCAGCGTTGAATATTCTTACCGCTATTCGTACCTGCGTCGATATCAGAGACGATTACTTTAGCCCCCTCTTTTGCGAAGAGTCGAGCCGCCTCTGCTCCAATGCCTTGGCCTGAGCCAGTAATAATGGCTACTTGCCCGGCGAGTAGACCATTGGGATAATTGAGATGGCCGGCGATCTGGGCAACGCGTTGCGCCATTTCAAGAATCTACTCGGTTACTGTATACGAATAAAGACTTTGGGGTGTTTACATAAATTAAGGAATGTTGAACGCGACCATCTGGATCATGGCGATACAGAGTCTAGAAGATTACCGTCTTTGCGGCAAAGCGCGGTGCTTCGCCGAATTCTAAAGCTTGGTTGCCGAGGCCTCGGCCCAGCCTCGTCAAACTTCAGCCTTGCCGACATAAGATGGTCCAGAAAAGGCTTGTCAAAGCGTTTATGTTCCCCAGATGATTTGAAAGTCTGAATATAAAATGATCGACAGTCCTAGCAGCGCTTGTTCTTCATGTCTCCGAAAAACAAGTGTTTAATGCGCTGCTACTACAGGCTAGCAAGTCACACCTGGAACTCCATGGTGAAAATCAAAAGCCTTCAATAACCCGTACAGATGCGACGAGGCAGCCATTATAACGAGTACATGGAATAACTGGTGTGAGCTCCCCCATATATCGAAGGATCCAGGCCAAGAGCGTTCAGGCCAGCGAGCCTATATAGAAGGATCAGTACATCGATACTTGATTTGATATAAGCGGGGCTTACGGCATACAAAACAGCTCCCAAGACATAGAAGGAACCCTGGCAAAGCAGCCACGTAAGACCAATACGATTTTGCATGTCCTTAAATCCGTGCAATTCCAAACCGTGGAAGACAGGGAAAACTGCCGACAAGCCCATCAATACAAACATGCCGGCTCGGTATGGTCGCCACGCTGGGGTTCTAAACCGCTCGAATATGGAAACAGTAGCACATCCAAGTCCAAGAGAACAGATCTGAGGGAAGCTTTAG
The DNA here is from genome assembly GCA_024741835.1 of Diplocarpon mali. Classification (NCBI taxonomy): domain Eukaryota; kingdom Fungi; phylum Ascomycota; class Leotiomycetes; order Helotiales; family Drepanopezizaceae; genus Diplocarpon; species Diplocarpon mali. The sequence continues at coordinate 35,165 of JAENRP010000013.1, forward strand.
TGTAAGAACCAATTCCGAAGTTGACCTGTGCGGGATGTACCATAGTCCAGTAGAACTCTTGCAAATGCGGGTGGCAATAGAATCCATAGAAGATACTAGGGATAAAACTCCCAGTGATCATAAATACGATCCCGACATAATCCAACTTATTACCAAACTTTGAAACAACCGGAGAATGATTGGAAATCGTATGATATGTTCCGGACATTCCGAGACAAACCGCAGCACCGAGAAAGAAACATCCAAAAGCCAGGATATCTGATAGCGTAGCAGTCTCATATCTAGGTTTGACAGCAGTATAGATCATGACTCCCGCTACTGAGAATGCTAGTGCTCCAAGAAAATGAGAGTAGATGTTGACCGATTCGTTATGAAGATAGCTGAGACTTGCGAATGACTTTTTGAAAGAGGCGGACGCTGGTCGATAGCCAGAGTGTATGTAATGATTGTCTTGTTGCCAGGAGGGCAGGTCATCCCATACTACCGTCAAGACATTCTCAAAGCTCTCGTTTAAACCATTCGCTGCATTCTTGATCACGTCGGTCGTCGTCGAACCTCTTCTCTGACGAGCGGACATGTGGTAAATATGGTGAAGGGATGGTATCTCATGCACCGAAAGATAGAGGCCGTTCGCAGAAGATAAGCAATGTTGAATAGGTCTTGGGGGCTAATTAGTAGAAAATAAGGAAGTGCATACAACTGCGGTATGTTTACTCAAATTTATTTACCGATATATACATGCAGAACGTTGGGGGCGAGTCCTGGCAGCATTTCCTCATGCCGAACCAATTTGACGCTAAAAATAAAATCCCGAGGTACGAAGCTTCAACCGGGTGGAGACCAAAAACTCCCATTCACCACGACAAGTCTCCTGTATACTCTTTCAATGTCATCGCGCGGCGTTCGCACGCCTTCGGGACCATGGAGTCGATTAAAGCCTGTGAATGTTGACCCTCTCGAGATTATAGGCCTGCCCTCCAAAGGGGATAGCAGGTAATCGTAAACACTGCGTTCGCGTTCTTTGCCAGTGGGCGTTGCTAACTTACTGTACAGGCTCCTCGACCACAAAGCACAAGAACGATACTATACAAAGATTGTCGAGCGATATATGCTATTTTGCGCCGAGGCAGGAAGAGGCGATGAGCTCCTACGCCGAATGGCGCGCATGGAAGTGTCCCAAGAGACCGCAACGGAGAACCAGCGACCAAAAACAGCCCCTGCTACCCCAACCATCTCAGTCAATGTCATGGCGAACAATGCCGATGTGTCTGGGCAGAAAGATCTTTCAGTCTTGATCATGGCTATGAGGAAATTGCGCGAAGGAATCGTGGCTTCAAAGAGGGTGGACGACTTTTCAATCCAGGCGTATTTATTTTGCATCAGGCTCTCGATACTGGTCAAGCACATGGAGTCCTACCACCCGGCTATACTCTATCTTCTGAAAACAATGCACACAGCGCAACCGCTCACGAACACGGAATTACAAGAGTTTGTGGGGTACCTGGTCCTGGATCTTGCATGCAGGCAGAGCGACCTATCTCAGGCCTATTTTATACGGCGCGAGTACCGCTTGCACGATCCCAAAGTGGACGCTTTGCTCAGAGCTCTGACTCACGACAACTATCACCTGTTCTGGAGGGTCAAGCGGTGTGTCGATGGCCACAAGGCAAAGCTTATGGAATTTGCCGAGGATACGATGAAGAAGCAAGCACTGAAATGCCTCGGCCGAAGCTACCTCAGCATCGATCTACCCGCCGTAGAACAATCTACCAACACTCCTTGGCTTTTGCTAGCAAAGGAATATGGCGTAGGGTGGCAGCTTGAAGGAACGAAGGTGATCATTCGAAAGCATAAGACTAAGTAATCGGGCAATGGCCGAGGAGATTTGATGTGATACAACATGGAGATGTTTTCGGATCACAGGTTTGGTCCGCTGATCAGCACACCTTCCGAGCTGGTATGCTGACATCTCTTCATAGTCTTGAGCCTTCAGGTGCTAGAGCCCCGTACTATCCGTCAATCGAATGGCTTATCAACAAGCATTCTGGTCTGCAGTCTACCGTCGCATGATCATGCGTGCCTCATATTCTCAGGGCCATGGCCAGACCCGTACAGACAATTAGGTATGCTTGATGCCAACTGGGATGTTTCTTGCATATCTTCAAAGCAACGTCGAAGTAGCATCCCAGCAGATAATTCTTCACACGTCGCTTACATTTGCCAAGAAACTACCGAGGTTAGAAGAGGCGGAACATTGCACGGGTTCCTCAATCCTTGCATCTACAGTTTTGAAATTGTTCGGATAAAATTGGGCGCAATTGGAACAAACCGGGGCAGCAGGCACTTGATTGCACACCTCGGTGGCATTTAGTCGCTGTTTGAAATGCTACCGTGATGAACAATCAGCCAGAGTTTCCGATTTGGCATTGACCTAGATGACTGAGCATCATGGCATTCCAACGATGTCTCTTCAAGATCTAAGGGAGTCTTGGGCATTGCTTCAGTTCTGACTGCGCCGTCGCCACGAAATTAGAGGTAGTACCTTCAAGCTAGTAAGAGATGATGCTACTTTCCAGCCGAGAGACCCCTTCGCTACTTCGAGCCCGCTTCTGGCTCTAGATCTTTATCTGTTGCCTGTTGCAAGTATTCTCCTTTACAGCAAAGCTCATAGCTTGATATTCACTGTCCCTAATAGTAGGACTTTAACTGCTTTTAGAAATTCTTCGTTTGCGACTCGTGTCTGCTCAAGGCTCTCTGACTGACTCTCGTGGCTATACCTTTGCGAATTTGAGAACAATGTGAGATTCTACTACTTACTCCCGAGAAAAATCTGTTTGTTGCATATCGCAGGGGCTCCGCGCTCCAGAGCCGCGTTGTTGACAATCATTAATTGTCGCTTATTTGTATGGCTTAGAAAAATGACCATGAATAGCATTACCGTCGTCTTTACTTGTCTATCCAACAATTGGCCAGCAGTCATCCCACAACTGACGCTTTTCCTTCTGGATTCTACTGCGGAAAGGTCTGGGCGGGTCTTAGTGACAGTTGCCACCAAAAGCTAGTCTTTACGGTGTCAGACAGCGAGACCTAATACTGGCTTCATTACATACCATAGCAATTAATTGGGCCCCTGTGGATCCTGAGCAAGAACGTTGTAGCCCTTCGCGCGATGTGTGTCTAGGACTGGCGTTGCTTTTATTGTCTCAATGGTTCAATAGCTCAACAGTTCAATGGTTCAAGGGCTCAATTTAAACAATGCTCAGAATGCTGTGCATGCGCTTAGCCATTGCACGCTTATACATTCTACTCTGGATAGATTATCTGGCCAACTCGTTTGAAATCGTTTTGTTCGATCATCTGCGTGTAAATCTTGAATTGAACTACTTCGTCGTTCCTTTCGCTTTCCTTCCCAAATATTGCGTGCTAGGTGATATGTTCTTGGTTCAAACCACCGGCATGCTAGGCATTTAATTTCCTTCAGGCTTTAGAGTTTGTTGCAAATCGTCCGGAATTTGCCTTGGGACGGCGTGAAGAATCATTCGCACTTTTTATCAGCAGATTCCAGGTTCGTTCCGGAAGGCATGATGCATGCCGACGTGCTGTTCTCCCCTCATAGAAATTGCTTCCAATAGAAGCTTTCGTCCGCGGTTCTTAGTATGCCTTGTCTAGATGAGGAGCACCACGTTGCCGCTCCAATGGTGACTCTCTTTTCTCCTAAACTCGAGTGCCACTTGTGGCGGTGCGTAAGCACACATATTACACAGGAAGTGAATGTACCTACTACAATGTTTCATAGGCGTCTCTGGAAGATGGCCAGGTCATCACCTTCCAAACACGTACTGCACCTTGAGTAGCAGTCCTAGCAGAGTAGAACCATTCATCTTCCATTCACACAACCATAGCTCTATCTGTTTGTGATACTAGATGCGGCGTAGTCTATATGCTCGTTTTTCTATAGCATCTGACTGGGCTTTTATTTTATATCATAGTCAATTGGTAATGACCAGGAACTGCAAATTACAACCTTAAGCGCACTCCCAGAATCGCCATAGTGGGTTGCGAGGGTCTCGACAAGCAATCACTTCGTCAATATCCCTACTAGCACTGATTGATAGGACTGCATCTGGAGCAGTCACTATATCTCAACGTACCCTATTTGATTCTCCATAGCTCGTTCTCTTCAAAACTATGCTCTGTTGCATATCGCATTTATTGACTCGCGGACTGGTCATTTCAAATTTCGTGTCTGTTGCGCCATAAGGAGCCTGAGGCCCTAATTGCTGGATTATGTAATCAGCCCCTGAAGTGGCCAAGGAGTAACCCTATTTAAGGAGCTCAGATATATAGCTAAATTAGATTTTATAGGCTTCTGCTCACCACTAAGAGAGATCCCTATTTTCAAGCACGACAGTGTCATTATCGCTGAGATTTTTGCTGCATACATCATTGTGCTCTGTGGGTAGTTTCACTCATAATGTGCGGAGTTTTGGCTCCGCTACCATTACGACAGCTGAACACATGTTTACACTTTGATTACTTGCGTATTACATGTTGCGTGTGAACTCGTTCATAGTGTATTGATGATACCATGGAAATATCGATAGGCTATACTACAAGATTCGAGCCCTCACAGGTCCACCTTGATGAGGTCACCGTGCTACCTCGATCGGGGGATGAAAGCCTGACCTCTTGCAACTGCCTGGAAAAGTCGCTTGGTGTGCTCGAATTCTTCGTTTGATATCTTCTGAAATTCTTTCAGGGCTTTACTATTTTGATGCACGTCGCCGTTATTGCCAATCAGACCGGAGTCTTGGTAGCCTCAGGGAAATTCACGCGAGCCTTGAACTTGTCTCGGTTTTTTGGGAGGATCTACCTTGGATTGGTATTTTCGCTTGCTATGCCATCTACCACGGCAATATTGACAAATACATATGAAGCAAACTATCCCAGGTAGCCTCGACGGCTGGTCTTGGAACCAGCCCCTGATTACGCATCTATGGCGGTCGCGGGGGCCAAGACAGTGACACAAACTCCAATCAAGGATCCTTTCCAATTTAATTATCGTCATGACGATAGGTGTCTCAACACCCTGTGGGTGGGATTCATTATAGAAGAAGAATGCCTTATCTGTGAACAACTAAGTGGCGTGGCGCCAACTCAGTCAGCAAGCTCATTCAGCATTGTCACAAACGCAGGGCTCTCGCTCAACAAGTTGCTATAAACACAACGGTCTATGGCACTTTTTAATCACTCTCGTCATAATACTGTCACATTCTCGAACCTACAACGTTCGGTTATTGGTCAAAATTGGGTAGGTTGTATGACGTGCTCTAGAGTACAAAAGTCTACGCTCTCCCGTTCAAATCTCGATATCCCTCTGCATGCATTCGCCAACTTGAAACGCCGAAAGCATTACAACCTCTTTCTTTTCACATAGCAGCTCTAGCGCCAATCTCGCCAGCCATGCGGTTGTTGTTGGAATCAAAATCACCACGTCTGAAACTTGGATGTCGTTTCACTGGCGTTGTTAAATTAGCGACACCCCTTTTCCTAGCTCTGTCACGTGGTGCTCGGTTAACCACGGCTTCACGGGTTGTTCGATGGAGAGCTTGCCGCAGAAGAGATCTCAGATTCTTAAAACCCTTTGCTGCTAGACGTTTGCCGCATATTTCACGATCATGGGGTCTCGGAGTTGAGCGTGTCAAGACAGGGTCGCCTGTCTTGCCAAGCACATTGCTCAATCTGCGCTTTAGCGTTTTGAAAAAATGTGGGAGTAATTTCCATTTCTCCGTTTCGGGGCCGCTGCTGTGAACTCGTCAGGATTGGGCATGTCCGCTAAGTTGGTCGTGCAACGGCACCTCTTCAGTCCTTGGCGCTCATTCATGCCCCCAAGACCGAGGTTCATCTCACGGGACGGCTCTGCGTCTGCCATGATCGTGTTTGCCGGAGTGTCCAGATTCATTGTCGTCGAGTCTGATTCTGCGTGCCAGTAGCCATCATCTCTGAGACCGTTTGGTGAGCGGCTAGGATTCCTCCTCATATCTTGCTTTTGGCGCCTGGAAATGTGACGAGGGTCTCTCACAAAGCAATCTTTGAAGACCCCAAGTTCCAGCCTTCCCCCCTCCTTCGTAATCCTAATGACCGGCTTCTTATCCAAGTCCCTACATTTGCGTTGGAACAAAATCCATCGAAAGTCGTCCTCCATTGCCACCGTCTGGTACATCTTCGCTCTCAACCCTTCCTGCCGCCGCAGCGACTCATCGACCAGTCGCTGTCTCCTCTCTGCATCTTTGCGCAACGTTTTCTCTTTCTGATTGATCATATTATTGTCAACGTCCACCTCAAGGAACGCTCCTGCACCCTTCCCAGCCAATTCTTGCGCCTGCGCAAGCTCAGTCTTCAGCACAACCAAAAGACGCTCCTCTCTGCGGCTCTTGTACATCGCATCCAGGTACTCCGCTTGCCTCCGCTTAGCGAATAAGTCTCGGAGAAGCTCATGAGTTGGGTGGGCTTTCGCTTTGGCTTCTAATCTCTTCAACTCATCTTTCTCGTCAGCGTTGTATGGGGTCCATCGTGGATCAGAAAGAAGTAGATGTCTGCGTCGCTGACTGTACGTCAGATCTCGTTTGCCCGACCTTGCAAGAAACCCAGTCTTTGTTGGATTTTGTAGACGAAGGAGCACAGGGTCGATCGCCAGGTCTCCAGTCGGCGGTACGGGTACTGATTCTGGACTAAGATCTGGAGTCGTGAGTGCGCTCTCCAAGTAGCGAAGTAAATCCTCGTGTTCAGTGATGTTCTCGTCGTAGAATTCTGTCGTCGGGAGGCCCGGGTGCTGATAATTCACAAAGTCGAGCTTTGGTAGCGGATCTGGTTGTTGCTGCGTCTCCATCTCGCGCTTTTGCATGAGTCGAGTAGCGGTAGTGAGCGCGCGTTTGAGAAAGGAAGATGAGGCTACGAGCTTAGAGAGTGAGCAGTGTTTAGTCAGGCCACCGGTGCCCAACCTGGTTTGCAATCCTGTCTGGTTCATGTTGCTGTGTAAGTCTATACCCCAGAGTCTTCCCGGCTGATGTGGGAAGAGCGGGGAGCTGAGTAGAATAAGTTCTGATGTACTGTGTTGGAGGATACTCGCCGAAATCAGTGGCACTCTGTAGGGATGTCGATGTCTGTGAGCCCAGCTCGTAGTACTTCTCGCCAGAGCGGCTCCTATCCCGTACTGAACAATCTGTAGCTTTGATTATGAGGATGAAAAGAGTATATGTGATATTAGTAAGTCCAGTTCGTTGTACTCCTCGGTGGCACGCCTCCTATTCCATACTGAACGATCCGTATTCTTGGTGATCAGATTCGGAGATTTGTGTGATGATGTTAACTAGTCCAGTTGGTAGTACCTCTCGCTGACACGCCCGCTATCCTTGTATTGAATTGTCCGTATTTTCGGTGGTCAGAGTTGAAGATATATGAGTGAAAGATGGGGTGATTTCAGCCGAAGTGTCGACAACTAGTCGAGTTCGTGATTCTCTTTCTCGCAATAACCACGCCGGAATCCTTGCTGGCTGGGGCGAGAGAAAGGATGATACCTAGAAATGGATATCCTACGTCGGTCACAGAGAACGAATGGTGTCCCGTCGAATGTCAATGAGAGTTTGGAATTATAATCGTCTTCCTTGTACAAACATCGTACTCCAGAATGCGTCCTGGCATGATTGAAAAGAAATGTGCAGCAAAGGGGGAACAATTGTAAAGTTTTCGAGTGCGAAAGTATTTTATACCTGTGTGGGAATGATATCATGATTTTCGACACTTCGCTGTTAGAAGTGACCGGCCCCTTGGGTGGAGTAAACACTTTTCCTCATGCGTGTTTTTGATAGGTATATAGCCAGAACTCTTCCCATATTGGTCTTGGACTGGTCGTTAGTCATGAGCGAGTCCTCGCTTGATGGCGTTCGTCTTTGAGCGAGGCTCTAAGTGTATGGACCAAGGTCACGTGGTAACCTAGCCAATCCAAATTGGAATGCACTCAGGGCTCGGAGCCCCCATCTCTAAAACAAAATACTACGCATACACACATATCTCTTCATCGAATCTTGATATTTGCTCTGGGAGGCCTCTTGGTCGCCCTCGGCCCTTCTTCTCTACCCAGATGAGATATCTGCTCTGGGCCAATGATGAGATCAAAGGGTTTGAGTCTCGAAATTATTGCACGATGTATTCTGAGGATATCTGCAGGCTGCTTATCTTCTTCGCGGTTAACTGTACATCTCACAGAGTTCTTTCGTCCCTCGAAACTTGAAAAGCACAACTACCGCAAGGGATGAAGATGTCCGTACCAACATGTGCCTGCAAACTGATGCCGCATCAGTGATATAGACTCTCTTTGCCTCACTCACTTGGAAGCCAAGCTGACAGGAATGATAGCTTACAAAAGTAAAAGCACCAATGTAGCAATGCGAGCAAAATGAAAGACCTCGCTTCAAATGCAGAGCACACCCTGTCGGCACTCGGAGTCTCGAAAAAGTCAGTCGCCACTTGACGTTAATGCCTCTGCAGCCAGCGTTTAAAGGAGCTTGCAGCTTGCCAGCAGCTTGCTAGCAACTTGCCAGAAGTGATAAGGCTTGTTACGACAAGATGTACCGTGACCATCGACAGTCGTCCTCACGCTGATACCTTGTATCAGTTCCTTGCACTTCGTATCAGTCGTCTTGCTTTGTGCTGGGGCCGGTTTAAATCGCCGCAAGAGGATTGCAAGATCGCACCGCAGAAGGGAGAGGACCCGTGAGAAGGAATGGAATTCCAACCCGGAGTCATTATATATCAAAGCGAAATCGATTGATCGCGTTGCGAAGATGTCGTACAGGCCAAGCCGGGAGTTGGGAAACATATGGTCGGGAGCCGCTCGCTAGTTGGCAGCGCAACGCTCAAAGGAGATGTACTTCGACGTTCTTCCTCACTGCAGATTGAGCTGCAGTCGGTATGCTTTGCTTTAGCGGCGGGATGACAGCCACGGCTGGTATTAATAAAGCCTTGATTCTGCATGCAGGTCGATAGCGCCGACGCCTATGGCCCGACCACAACGCCGAGCACTGTTCAAAGCTCCCAGCCGTCTGGACGGCAACATCCTGGAAGAGACATTCCCATCATCGCGCATACCAACAAAGGTTCGCCTTGTCGCCGATGGGTCCTGGCCTCATTGCGAACTCTTTTCTCGGCCATTTAATATATTGCTGCCCCGAAGTTTACGCTCAGACAGCGAGCCCATGCATCACAAACACCTTGTGGCCGTGCCTTTTCCACCCCCGAAATATTCCACGTCCGAGGCACGCGCAATCGCTGTGATTGTCGTTTTCTCTCGCTGCTGGAACCCGCCAAGCCCTGTCCTGAACCCACGCTCGGGACTCCATGACGAGCAGCAGTAAGAGCGGTGTGCCTTTGGGGGTGGTAGTTTCTGGGTCGGAGCGGATGCCAACGTCGTTCGACTTCGGCTGCGCTATGTGCTGAGCACAAAAGATTATACATGGCTTTCTCCGGCAGGAAGAGGCTTCGTGAGTACAGAAGGCTGGTGGCGGCGGCGAGGTGCAGAACGAACATGGTCTTGGGCCATCGGAGCGCTTGATAGAGGATAATGTCGTAGCGCGAAGTTTCGAGGTTTGTGATGCAGGTTATGCGAAAAATGGTGAGAGGAGGTGCGCAAGCAAGTTATGATGTGGAGTTCGGTCTCGCAAGAAATATAGAAGGACAGTGTAGCATTCCTTTCCACGGACTATTCGGATCCTCGTCACTAACTACCATCTAGATGTCATAGAGAGTAGTGGTTTAGAGTAGTCATGTTTTCCTAACGCGCCTGCGTCTTACCGCAAGGTGAGAATGAACCGAACATTGCCAAGACGCAATATTGCCCTAGGAGGACGGCCGTCGTAATTGTCAGGTGGATTTTGTGGAACAGGGAAGTTCTAAATTCGATCTCGGAATCATAGCATCGTCGATTCATCACTTCAACAATCACCACAAAAGTTTGAGCGTGACAGATATGGATCCAGGGCAACTAGCCGTCTCGAAATATCAGCGCCTTGTATCATCGCAGAGGCTCATCGCAGAGGCTCTATCTGCTCATAGATCAAGGATATAGGAGGCAATGAAATGCAGACCATCTCCCTTGTAAGCTTGAATTTTCTCGTGTCAGCTAATTCTCCGAGACTGTGCGTGCCCAATCGTCATAGGCAGAGAGCGACTAGAAAAATCACCCACAAACCCAGTCCTATCCTAAGCAATAGGAACTGAGCGTCTAGATCCAGTTCGCCTCTCGGTTGACGTTCGTTAGGTAGATCTCCGTTCTCATCTGCATCTCATGCCCCGTACATACCCGAGTCCCAGGTCCCGAGAACAGCTAAACAGCATCCCATCACCGCCTCCCGGACGCGGCTGTCTCGCCCGATCCCAGTCTGGACGCTCTAGTCCGTAGCGTTCCGCAAATCCGAGGACTTTCTGGCCTTCGCTCCCGCCACCAAGAGAGACGTGAGGCAGGTGGGGCCCGCCTCGAGCATTAAGCGAGGAACGTCTTGTTTACATCCGCGCAACTTTCATCATGATCTCTCGGCGCAAGCACCTGGCGCCCGGAGAGCAGCTTGCGGCGACACAGCGACTAGGCACTGGCACCTCTCAACCGCAGGGGCTGAGAGGGGGGGCTTGACAATTCAACAGGGGAGCAATGCGCCCAACACCTGTCTCGGCGGGACTTTGTCGAGGATCGATTATCAGAAAAGCACATTGTCTTGGGTGAATCTGCCTGGTGGGAGGAGGAGAGAGTGGATGTCGAGAAACCTGGTGGACGCCCAACCAACACAAGTCCGTGTCCCGAGCGCAGACTCTAGTACCGGTCATGGGAGGCGCCTACGCATTGAAGCATATCCACGCTCTACTTCCTCGTCGCGCTCAGCGGCACATCTCCACCCTACAGAGCCCTGCTGACAGGTGACAATCCGTGCTTCCCCGCCGCACCACCGTCCACCGAGAGCAATCGCAGCCTTGGAATACCGACGGAGCCTTTCACCCGGCAGAGCAGCTCAGCCATCGTCGAACGGAGCCGCACCCTCCCCTCCCCTGCTCGCCATCCCCTCGATGGCCCCCCCCCCCTCTCGTCCCCGTGCTATCCCCCCGGCACTGCTGTGCCCACCATCCGGCCATCACGGCGAGGTGTCGGGGCGAACTGCAGCGCGTGGAGGGAAGCGGACGTGCATGTGCCGACCACCCCGTCGCCGTCTGCCTCTCCCACCGACCCCGGTCTGCACCCCGGTCCACCCACGTTCTCAGCACGCCCCACCCGCCGACCCCTTTCTTCGCGCGAGGCAGACCGAGGGGGACGGGCGTCGACGAGACATCGACGCCCGCGGCGAGGAGAGGCGAGGGGGGGGGGGGGCCTGGAGAGCGCAAGACAGAAAACCGGATCCCGATCTGCAAGCAGGTCGTGCCGACGGCACCACCGACGACCGACTACTCCTGCACGAGGCTGAGTCGGACGCCCCCCCGCCGTGCCGAGAGATGGACGGGGGGCCTCCTCCCCAGAGGCTCCCCCCGAGGCTGCTGCCTGGGATGCGGGCCAGCAGCTGCGCGGTTTTCCAGTCGTGCGCCATCACGCGCGCCGGCATGAGGCGGACGCGGGCTTGGGGCGCTGGGAGCGAGTCGTGGAGCGCGAGCCGGGAGGAGGGGAGCGGGGGGTGTGCGGTGATGGGGGTGTGGCCGGCGCGACTCGATGGCCTGCTGCTCCTGGACGGGCGGGTTTCTGCGCAGTCCTGTCTGCAGATGCGTGAAAGAGATCGCCGGTGTTGCGCCATCGGCCCGGGCGGGCACTTCTGCACGGCGCACGAAGTGAGCTATCTGAGGGATCTGTATACTCTGGAAATATGAGCCGGGGGTATATTTCTTTTCTCATGCGTCTCGTTGCCAAGATCTTTGGATCTACGTGAGGGTGATATAGTACAGTGCGAGAAAACGAAGCTCGAGGGCACAACGTATGTCTGTCGACGAGGCGTCAGGCAAATCCTGACACCATGTCTATCCCATTCCCTCTCGAGGAAAAAGAAAGGAAGAAAGAAAGATTCGGTGAGAAGGCGACTAAGGAATCTTCTAACGTCTCGCTGCAAATGCTCATATTTCCGCCCAACCTGTTTCAGCCGTCCAGAGCATGCCAGCTCGTCCTACCCAACGCCGTGCAAAACCCCAGCACTTGGAAGAGAGAAAGACCCGAGAAGACATGAATTAAAAAACAATATTTCCGCGCGCTGTCCGTATTTTCCCGTTCGAACTGAGCTGCCTACCATGAGCGCCTTGCGTGTAATCGAAACCGGATTCGAAACCGGCAGGTGAGAAGCTTCTCTGAAAATGAATGGGGGTGTAGAATCTATACAGGTGGATACAAGGACATGCGCGGTGTGCAGGGAGGGAAGCGATGTTATTGTTTGGCGGCCGTCCACGGTGCTGGGTCGGATCGTCACGTGTGTACGTCGCTCGAGGCACCCCCTCCCCATCGTGTGCTGCGACGCCGATTCGGCTCGAATCCTAACCAGACGAGGGGACGGGCCAGCACTCGGCAGAGGGAGGGAGCGGCTATCGAGCCCTCACCCCGCGCACGGCGTCCATGGCCGGTTCGTGGGAAAGTTGCGGGAGAAAAAGTCCCCGTACGGATCAAGACGCTGGGGCCGAACCATGTCGGAATCCAGGGACCGAACAGCACCGACTTCCTTGTGTCTTATCGATCGTGTCCGCGGCTTAGGTTTGGCAGACTTGTTCGGTCGGCTCCCTCGCCCCGACTTCGCTGGAACGGGGGGAGGGGTGATGTATGGCTGCTGGACCGACGGCACTTGGCCACACGGTCGCGGGGAAGAACGTGAGGTGGCTTCGGTAACCGCGTGGAGCGCCGGCGGCTTGCTCTCGCCCAGGGTTTGGTGAAGAACTTCCGGCAACTCGGCATAGCCCGAGTCTACTCTAGCCGGCAGCTGAGAGTCAAGGCCACATTCAGATCCAGGCGGCCACTCGAAATCCGAGTCGGAGTCGGACAGGGTGGAGCAGGAACCAGTCAGGGAGCCTTCATCGGACATGATGGACTCGCGACCAGGCGGGAACTGGTTCGCCTCCTCGTCAGGGTGAGCGGGCACCGCTGGACAGGAGACCTGGGAGCAGGGCCCGACCACGGGAGGGAAACACATGGCTGAAGACTCGTCCTCAGGAGAGTGAGCAGGAGCGCAAGCAGTCGCCGGGCAGGAGGGCGCGGGTTGTGTGGAAAAAGAAGAACATTGTGTGATCCGGCGTTTCAGCTCGCTGACCGTGATCCTCTGGGCAGGATTGCGCTGGAATACCAAGCCCAGAATCTCACTCAGCTCCCCGGACAGGGGCAGGATGGTACGCAGGAAATCTGGGTTCCAAGTAAACGCTCGGTATGTTGGGTCCTCGACAGACGCTTGTTTCCACGGGTTGCGCCCACAGGTGAGGTTGACGAGTATGACACCCAGGGACCACACGTCGTTGGGCGCGCATCGGTACGCGACCTTGTCTGACGCGTGATCCAGGCATTCTGCGGGGAAGAGAGAGTGGTCAGATGGTGAGGGAGAGTATCGAGGTCAACAAAGAGGGCCTACCTGGGCTCATATAGAAGGTCGATCCGCATCCATGGTCTGCGGAGTAGGCGTCCGTCGTGGCGAGGCCAAAGTCGGCAAGCAAAAGCTGGGTTCCGGAGTGGGATACCAAGATGTTCTCCGGCTTCAGATCCCGGTGGTAGATCCCCAGCCGGTGGCAGTGTTCCACGGCGTTCAAGACTTGCAGGAAGGCCTGGCGGGTGAGAGCATCATTGCCGACATACCTACCACCTTCGGTAATGTTGGAGAAGAGATCCCCCTCGGGGCAGTACTCCAGGACGACATAGGTGCAGTCCGGGTCATCCACAATCTTCAACATGGACACGATATTCGGGTGTGCGGAGGCTGCATAGTGCAGCTGGATCTCTCTGGCCTGGAATTCCCGTTGTCGCTTGTCCAAAGGCTCTCCGTGGGCGTTGGTCTTGCTCAAGGCCTTGACCGCATACCAGGCCTGGCTCAGGTGGTCGAGGGCCGAATACACCACGCCGTACGCGCCGGTCCCCAGGATGCCCTTTAATTCCAGAGACCGGCCGAGGAAGAGACCGATCCGTGACTCCGGGGGGGGGGGACACCGGAAAGCCTGTGGTTGGCCGTGAAGTGGTGATGGTGGAGGTGTAAACAAGCCGTTGAAAATATGCATGGCAAGAACACAACCGACGCTCACGTCCCGGGGAAAGATGGGAGAGTTCCTGTACTTCTCCCGGCCCGACCGAAAGAGGAGAATCCAGCTAGGTCAGAGCGAAACTTCGAGCCTGACGGTCGCTAGGGGTGTTCCGAGGAGTCGTCGACGGAAGAGTTCGGTTATGGACAGGCGGGTCGGGTAGCTGTTGATGGACGTCTCGAACTCCGAGGGGGGGCGGCTGATATTAAAGAGGACTTTGATGTGGCAGACCAGGTGACGCGCGGGCAA
>JAENRP010000013.1:49710-97239 GCA_024741835.1 Diplocarpon mali
TGGGGCCGCGTCGGCTTGATACTTGGACGGTCTTATAGCTCAGCCTGCACCAAGGTCAGGCGAGAGGGCTGGCTCGACTTTCCTGTGCTATTCGCCGTGGGGAGCAGGCGAGACCAAATTGAACTCTCGCTGTATGCCAACCGTGCCAGTACTAGGGCCCGATACTTAGCGTTTATTATATTGATAGAAGCAGCCGACCAGGGGGACGTGAGAGCGTGAGGAGCCCACTGACTGGTCAGCCCCTATCCATGTCAATAAAGATGAAGCCCAAGCCTGGCCCTCGCCCTCGCCCGGATGCCTGCCCCAGTCACACGGGGCGCAGAAATACTTGTACTGCTTCACTTCCTACGTCCCAGGACAGGACAAGCTCGTACGCGATGCAGGCCCGCCACCACCCGTCACTTCGCCCGGTTTGCCCTCTGCTGCGGTGCGGCCGTGGGCACGGCGGGGGCGTGTGGCAGGGGGCCACGGTCGCAGCCAAGTCTTCATAAACAGTCCCCTGTTCAACACGGCACGAATCCTTCCAAGAAGCCTCCTGTTGCTTGTCGCTGGGCTTGGCTTTGGATCATGTCATGGGTATCAGCCATCAGGGAGGATTGATTCGACGACGACCTGCCGAGCGGGCGAGGGCACTGGAATCTCTCCTCCCGGCCCCAGTCCATGACTGTTTGCGTCTTCGTTGCTCCCTTGTGGCGCGCAGTAGCTCCTCCATCGATCTCTGCCTCGCCTACAGCGTCACAGACGGGCTTGCTGGCCGCATGAAGTCGGCCGTGCTGCACGGGAGGCGGAGGAACAGACCCCGAATCACCGCGGCGACTGATCACCGCCCACATCGTCTGGCTCCCGAGACCCCAGAGGGACTGTCGGAAAGTCGCCCTCTCGCCTCCCGGCCGCACAGCCGCCTCGTGGCTCCCAGCGATCAATGCAAAACGCTATCTGTGTCTGCCCAAAGTCTCGCGCCGGGGTTTGGATGCCCGCCGCACGATCCCCAAGGCACGACGGCGCCTGACGGCTCCAACAACCTCTCCATTTCCCGGATCCACCGGGCGTAGCCCATTTCCCAGCTTCTCCTCCTTCTCCCCTTCTCCTTGTCCTCTTCTGCAGATCGATGCCCAGGACCGGAGAGGCATGGGGCCGCGTGCCATGCATGGGCGGGCATTCTCACGCTGCACCGTGATGTGTCAGTCGTCGCCCCTACGGTGGACGCACGGTGTGCCGAGAGCAGGGGACTCCAGTAGTACGGCGAGGAGGATCGTCGAGGGGTGACCGACCTGTTCAATCTCCGATCGCAATCGGATCCTTTCAGAAGAGGGGAGTCGAAGCCGAGCCAAGCCAGTCCAGCAGAGACAGTATGGCACAGAGCGAAGCCAAAGGGGTCCGACGGGCCAAGGAGTGCGCACCATGACCTGGATCTTGCCCAGGTCGCCGCCGCGCCTGAAGACATGCAACAAACCGCCCGGGCCTTGGGGAGGCCATTTCCTCCTCCGACTCGAGAGTGAGGCTGTCTTCGACGTTCGACAGGCCATGTCGATTGGCTCAACTTGCTGCGGAAGTGTGACGGGTGTATGAAGTACACAGTTCATCAGGTATAATTACGGGGGGGCGGAACAGAAAACGATGTAAGGAAAACGATGCAGGGATCAAGACGCACGTACGAAGGATACTTGTAGTGTTATGATCTAAGCCGAGTTGGGTGCCCTGCGCTAATTACTGCACGCCGGTCTAGTGCCTACTTCGACCTGACAGATGTAGCCTAGCACACATGATGATCAGGCCGGACAACTCATCGTCTCTTCACCTCCAGCCAATGGCCAGGGGAGAGATACGATCGGGCTATTTTGGCCGGATGCCTACTCCAGGTATTCTTCTCATGACCGTTGACGGCGTGGAGTGACGCCAGGCGTGCTCAACAAACAGCAACTTATGAGGGTAAATGTAACCGGACAAAACCACCGATCCCCGGTGATCAACTCGGGTGTGGTGTTGACCCAGGTATATTGGCCGGGGACAAAGTATATGCCAAGACCCGGTTGAGCACTCCAGAGAAGCGTCAATCGCGCAGACTCTACAGTGAGCAAGCATACCTACCCGTACCCCGTGCATCCACTTGAGCATCATCTGGAAAGGCCGGCTTGACGGCTGCGGTCGACGAGTAGACTCTGAGGAGCCTGGAGTCTGTGCCCTCAGCCATCGTGGTGACTTGCAAGCACTAGGAGCCTCGCGGGTGAGGTATGAACGCCCAGCGTCATCGTCCGGACGCAGGCAGCCGTCTGCGTCGGAGAATCCGACTACTCTGTCTAGAGAGAGCTCTCGGGTCTTCCTGCCAGCCCTCGTACCGCAAGTTCTGATGCTCCCAAGACCTCGCCGCAACTCGCAACTCGCAACTCGCAAAGAGGGAGAAACTCGCAACTCTCATCCTGGACCCTGAGGATACACAAACCGCCAAACATACTTTCCGGTGAAAACCCAGAAACTGCCCATTTCAAGTGCTGTACAGACAGCAGCCGGGGAAACAGGCCAGCCGTTCCAAGCCGCTGACCAAATACATGCGCCAAAAATGCAATCAGAGCTTCCTCATCAGACCAGCCCCTGAAACGGAGACTCACCGCCAGTCCATCTCGCGCACTGCCCGAAGAGTTCAAGGCAGCGGGCCACTAGCCCTAAAATAACCTCGGCCACGTAACGCCCATCCGAAATGGGAAAACTTTATACATCTAATTGAAGTATTTTGACATGCGGTCGGAGAAACAAAGACAAAATCAATAAACTCTGACTGGAGACCTGCCTGCTTTCCACGGGATACGTCTGGCCTCGCCATGACACAGCACCTTGTGCCATCGTGAGCCAATAGCTCGGAGAAGGATTCTCTGTGCGGGATGGATGTCCCTGTGACTCACCCGTCCTCTCATGGAGCTTGGGTGGTGGTGAAGGCGCGTTGCTATTCATGTTTCCGCGAGAGTCTTCCGCGCGCAGTCCCTGCAAGAATGTATCAGCGATGGGCTAGCGTTGAGACTTAGATGCGCCACGTGACTTAAGCGACGCCCAAACTCAACGTCAGGAGCTAAGGCTCGCTTAGGACGATATATCCACCCGTCTTTTCATACCGAGAACTCACATTTCCGCGTCCGAACTAAAGAACGCCTATCTGCCTGCGACGTATCCCTCGCGTCCAAATCGACAGGATACATTCCCCGGCGTTCAAACTTCGAGTTCTCTAGTCTGATCTTACCATGACCTCTTCCGGGGAGAGGCCCTCGACGCGCGGCTGGATACATACGAGGTACATACATGCATACATACATATGGTCCACGACAGACCTCCAGACTGATATTGCCGCACAGCCCACCCAAAGTATGCAAGAGACGCGGACGAGAAGTGACAACTGAGATATCGTGCAGCTATCCTCGCTGCTACCGAGAATTGCCACCCGCCGTTCGGCCCACGGTGCATAAGCACGGGACGACGAGTACCAAGCAAGCTGCTGCTCTCTCAAACGGTGCACGCCTCGTCCACTTGGTCTACCCTCGCCATGAGCTGAGTTGGATGTTGCGCAGCAGGCGTTATGTAACTGCCTCTGTTCCAGAATCTGCCGTGCTCTGGGGGCGGACCACATGTGTGTGCATGCATTCACTCGCCCAGCCTTTTTTGGTCTCTGCCGCTGCCCGTGCTCGAAAAACCAAGCATGCAGGCTATTTCCCTCGACGAGAGGAGAGTATAGACTGGGATTGCGAACGGTAGGCTGGTTCGCCTCTTTGCCGCCCATATCCTTGCGGGATGAGCAAGCATGATCTGCGCCGGAGCAATTGGAACCTCGACCTAAACGCCGAAATCCTTCGTCCTTCCGAAATTTGTGGCGCTGAATATTAATAGGCGTCGGGCCCTGCCTCCAAAGCGGCTACGAGAACTTCCTACGATTTAGCGGGCGCCGTACCTCGCATGCCTAAGCGCGGACCGAGTTTGCTTGATGTTTCTCGGTCTTCTTGTATCTAGATACCCAGATCCCTGGTCTACCGATATCGTGGCATAAGTTTCCCGGCTGCTGCGGATACACTTTCCACTTCGGTGTAGATCTGTGTCCTATCCGCATACCCCAGGTTCTTGCTGCTGGGAGGTGATGCGTCCATATCATCGTCGCAGAGAATATTTAACTGTTACGGTATACGACGGCTACCAATATCCCATGGGAGTCAGTCCCTTTTTGTGTTTCCAACATGCAGGCTTCATTTGCGAAGACGACGGCTCAAATTCCTGTCTTTCTTCTTCCAGTCGTCTGTAATTGTCAAGTATTCACGATGGTCCGAGCAGGGAGACGTCACCATTTATTATGTTTCAACCATCTACTGGGCACTACGATGTTGCTTGCACACTTTGCCACAAGTCGCATTGTTTCGTCGCCTGTCCGGCAACAGCAAGCACATTGGCTCTCGCACAGCTCAGCGGGTCGAGTTCCAAACCCAGAACGTACTCTATCGGGTGCATCTACCACGAGATTCTCACAGACGCCCCTAAAACACGTATGTCGCTGGTCATGCGAATAGCTGGGACTACCAATTGATCAGTTTTCGTCAACTGGCCTCGTCATACTAACGGTGCTTTTTTGTCACATTCGATGTCGCAATTCTCAACCGAAGCCATGCATGCCTCTATTATCAAATTCTCTAGGCGAGAAGCGAGACTGTTTCAACAGTGGGTTGGCAATGTACGACTCTATTATCCGCCAGCAGATCCTCGTCTTTGGAACTGAATCATTCCCGCCTCGTCCTCTTGTCACGCCAGCTGGGCCCTGACGTGAGAGATCACTGCTACTACCCAAGCTTTGTGCCATCGCGTCGCGTCCCCTTTTCTACGTGCGCAACTGTGATACTCAGCCAGCGAGCTACGCTTCCAAGGTCATGATACGTGATCTCCATGCACATACTTCTGGGCCTCTGGGGTCATGATCGGTGACTTTTGAATAGAGATATTGGCAAGAGACTCTTACCTCAACTTCATACTTACTCCATCGACCTCGAACGCCCAAAACCATGTAAAAACACAATTGATATTGGTTACCGCGGTCTTGCTACAGAAGGGACATTGTAGGCCGCGCTTGAAGGATGGCAGTGGCTCGAGCGGGGGTGGTCGGTCATAAGCTAGGGCGGTAACATGAACTCTATTTACCTGGGTATCTTCACCTCTACACCATGTAAGTCATGTAAATCCGAACGGAAACTATCGAGACAAAGAGCCGTGTAATCCTTCGCCCTCAGTCCGGCAAGAAACGATTTGATGAGAGAATTATTATTACACTTGATCTGCGGGGAAAGAGGATTCATGCTAAGAAGACGAGTTGTAATTCCTCGCCGCTGTCCCTCCGCAGATCCGTGCCTCCAGGAAGTCTGTAAGAATACTTGGGATCTCCAGACGATCCAGATCTCTAGGTCGCTATTACTTTGATGTAAACAGAATTAGAAGCCAGATTGAGGATTATCGACGAGCAGGCCGCACAGAATTCCTGGCGGCACGAGTGGAGTTCAGACTCTCCACCCGTCACCCTCCTGGCCGTCTGTGCTGACCTATTCTTAGGGTAAAGCACCTACTATACAGACATATCAAGTGGTGATTAAAACCCGTTGCAAGAGTCCTTTTTTTTCTTTCCTCATAGATTCAGCATCGTGGGACGGCGAGCAGCTCATAATTCTCATCAGATTCTCGCTCGGCCTCCCTTTTTTCTCCTTTACTTGCGCGTAATTTTTCTATTCCATCCTCGAAGCGACACTTTCTCTCTAATTTCCTCGCTCCAGTACTCTCTATAATAAAATCCTACAGTTTCAAAATCAGATTCGCTTCTTCAGAGAACAGAAACAAGAAAAAATGTCTAATACCGAAAAAGAATCCACCAACATTTCTCCGCCACAGTCCCCTCTGCCGCCACCAGCCTACAAGTCCGCGACTCTCAACGTCCAGCAGTCCCCCCTGGCATCTCACCCGCTCCCCATCTACCTCCCACCCCCGTCCTACAAGCGGTCCTCCTCGCCTTCGCCCTCCATCGACTCCCAACCCTCTCTTCAACAGCTACCGAAGTACGTGCCGAGGGTGTCAACATCGTCCAGCGCGGCCCCGTCCCAGGCACCAGAGCTCGATCCGTGGTCGTCGTGGATCCCGTGGACGCGCATTCCGGCGAGTCGGGACGAGGAGGAGAGGAGCGAGGGGAGGAGGCGGGGGAGAGATTCGATGGTCGGCGAGAGGAACGATACTCTGGATGAGATCGAGAGGCACGAGGCTCGTCAGCTGATGAGGGAGGATGAGGGAGACTGGTGCTGTGGGTGTTTCTGGGTCGCGCCACCGTCGTCTACCGCTCCTTACAGGTATTGAGCGTGATGGAGAGGATTACGGGTTGCGAGCTTCGTGGTTGGGAGCGGGGATCACCCACTCACCTCCCCTCCCACGCTCGAGGAGCGGCTCTTTCGCAGGAGGCTCTGTGTCGGGATTGAACCCTCGGGCGTGATTTTCTACCTGGGTCGGGGGTCGGGGAGAAAGAAAATCGGAGGAGTTTGACGGGATTGACTCTGAGTAATCAAATGGGGCGGGCCTATGGGCCTGGACGTCGGGGCGTTTGGGCATGGTAATGGTCGGCTCATGATACCAATTTGCAAGCGAAGCAACATATAACGAAGATGATTAGTAGTAATAGCTTAATGTATCACCAAGCTGTCTCGGGCTGTAAACTATATACCAGCTCCACCGGGCTTCCCCGTCATAATCTCGCAAATCCCGAGAAGCTGGCGAGATTCCCTCCGAACAAGAGCTGGACCTCACCTCACCGACGGCGCTCCACACCGACACCCTTGAAGGCCATCTCACATAAGCTCATCTTCCCAGCCCACGTAGATGAAAAACCTCACGTTGAAAGTCAAAGCATATGATGGGACCCCTTCCCCCTCTCCACTCTCTCAAAGTATGATATACTAAGTAAGATCAACACAACGCGCGCCCCCTTTTCAATTTCCGAACCGGCTCAGATCCACCAGGCCGTTGAGGAACAGTCGAAAGAAATGCCTCCAAGCCAGCAGCACATCTGCACGAGCCATCACCTACAACCGGTTGCAGCGACGCTTATCAAACACATACACAGCTATCTAGACATGCACACGCCCAGCCATCCAGAAACGCCCCTCCCGACTGCGAGCTAGAAACACCATCCCAGAGCCTCACTCTCCATCCAGCCCTCCTCATCTGAAGTTCCCGCGTAGGTACCCACCTGCCTCCCTATCGAGATCCTCTGGATCGTAGGGACGCCCTATCGATTTTCTTCTGAAAAGAATCACGATTATCGCCGTGTGATAGTTTAGTGATAAGAAAGCCTTTTCAATCTAATATGTAGAGAGGGAAGAAATGCAGAGAATGGTATATTTCGTGGCAAGTAGTGAGTCGTAGTAGCAGTCCCTAGAAAGACGTGGGGAATTAGTCATCTTTATTTAGGCTCTGCGTGGAATCTACTTCGATACTACGATTTGGGTAGGTTTGGTGTGACAGCTTCGTAGTACCAGAAGCACGATTATGTTGCTCCTCTCAGATCTCTGGGATCATAATGAGAAGAAGTAATGCATAACCTATTTTCGACAAACCGGCTTGCCTTCAGATAAACCACCTTCAATCAATTGATCCTGAATAGACTTAAAAGATGCTTTGAGATTCTGATGTTCGGCTCTAAGGATCGTTGACTGATTGACGAACTCAGGCTCGTGTGCTGGCATTGTTTTACGAGCGCTGGAGTTGCAGAGCTCGTCATACCGCACAGTTAGTGGCAATTTCAGCAAGCATACAAGCCTTCATAGTCTCAAGGAATCCTCATCACGCCATTATAAGGAAGGGATTTGCCGAGATTGTTTTGGCATGAATTATCAAGGGCATGCTGTGTTTTCTAGCTCCGGTTGCAATAACGTTCTATCTTGTCATGTAACTATCTGTCTCGTCCCGATTGCCGCCGGAGCACACTATTCATCACACCAAGCCAACCTCACCAGAGCCCACCTACCCGAGCCTAGCTGCCGTATCACCTCATCTTGAGGATAAATGGATGTCTCAAAGCCTCAGAAGGGGTGATTCTCTTTTCCGGATTAAGCGCTAGACAGCGATCTAGCAGATCGGCGAAGAGGGTCAGCTCCTTGGTCTCTGCCTCGGTAAGGCCCTTCGATGCGGACACCAGGCGTGTTCGCAAATCACGACTTGGCTTGGCAAATGTGAGGGTTTTGACCGTGTCCTACAAGTATGAGCCGTCAGTTGACCCTTTCTACTCGACTTGAAGGCTGAGTGAGACATGTGATATTGGGGTCGGGGACAGGTAGGACAACAAATACCCACATGTGGCACGAACGCCACAGCTCTACCCGATCCCGCCAGAAAGAAAAATACACACCTTTCCGGTGAGCTTATCTTGCTCCACACTTCTGAAGTTCGCCATCTCGTCAAAGTGGACATAAGCGAATTGCGAACGCTTTAACATTTTAGTCGTAAATTTACCCCTGCAGTCCATGATCGATCGGAGCATCTGATTATTCGTACGACCCGTGAACAGAATCTTACCGGTGTACAACTCATAGAGCGTACAACCAACGGACCAGATATCGATCGCAAAGTCGTATTCCATGCCCAGAATAATCTCTGGTGCTCGGTAAAATCGACTGACAAGATATGGGGTGATCTCGTTGTCAGAAGCATCAGATGCGGATCCTAGATCGCATATCTTGAGCATATTACGAGTTTCATTGACCTGTTCACAGTTAGCTGAGGTCGGGTCATGATTCAGTCGGCTACTTGCCAGAATGTTGTCAGGCTTTAGATCGGCGTGTAAGATGTTACATTTTCGCATCAGACTCAGGCCGAGAAACATCTGCTGGGCGTAAGCCCGAACAGCTCGCAGGTTGATTCCAACATCCCGCCCGAACTTCTTCAGTACTTCACGAAGATTGATACTAAGATTTTCAAACACCATACATAGGTGTCCCTTGTGTTCGAAGTGACGTTCAAGTCGAATCATGTGCTTTTTGTCTTCGGGATCGGCATTGTTAATCTTTTGAAGGATTTCGATTTCCTTCATACCAGCTTTCCTCCTGCAGAATCTTAGCGCAAAGCTTCGTTCATATCATGGCTTACCACTTACATGGTCTCATTATTCCTGATAAGCTTGACGGCAACCAGCTTCTTCGTCGCCACATCCAAGGCTCGAACAACCCCAGAGAACATACCTTTACCCAAATTGGCCTGAACATGATATCGGCCGTTCAGCAGCTCTCCCAGAATAACCTTGTAATAACCTTCGATATCGTCCCAGTTATCGAGCATACCAATATCTAGCTCTTTGGCTTGAGGAATCGGGACAGCCATTGCGACCTCTCCTACCACATTAACCGGACTCGCACCAGGCGCCGGGCCGTCCGCAAACATATCGTCATCATCATCAGCGAACATGTCGAAGTCTTCCTTCGATTTCTTAGGCTTTTCTTCAACTGCTACTTCTTGAACCGGGAGTGATACGTCTTGTTCCGTCGTTGGTCGCATCTCGTCATAAACGGAAGCTGGCGCCTCGTCGCCGTGTCTCTGATCGTCTCGGTGCTTGTCTTCTCTCATATCCATCGTAGGATCATAGTCAGCTGCTGAGGGTCCATCTTTATCGTCGCCTTGAGCCTTGCCGTTTGCGAGATCTTGGTCGTTGGTAATAGCGAAAGCAGTAGGAGACGCGGGATCTTGGACTTCGGTAGGAGTCAGGGGAGTCAGGGGAGTCGAGACCATGAGGGAAGCTGTCGAAATGAGATCAGAGAGATCCTTTGAGGCCGAGGTTCCGTACTTACGCGATTGAACTAGAGGGGTAGATTTGTCGTGCTGACCAGGTGCAGAATCCCCTGATTTGTCTCCCAGTTGCAAGGCTTGGACCAGTAGGGGCGTAGCAGAGCCTCGATACTTAGCTTTGATTGCTTCACGACGCTTTCGTCTTTGCTCGATCAGAGCTGCCTCGTCAAGGGGCTCCTCTTCAGGTACTTCCGTAGAAGGCGTTTCCATCTGTTTGGATCCGCTGCCATATGTTAGTAGGAATCCACACTAGTGGCCATCGTACCATACCTTTTCGGCTCTACGCTGTTGCGAGGATGACTTTCATTCTGCGGCGAATATCCTTTTGTAGATTTAGCCTCTTGTCTTGCATGATCAGCAGGCAGCGGGCCTTGTCCCCGTTTGCTCACTGACTGGTGCTGTATCTCGCGACTTCTTACGTCTCCATTGCCATAGGAATTTGGTCTGCGGAAATCTCTTCCGTATCCACCTCGGCCCTCTTCCCTCCTTGAAAATCCACCGCGTTCATATCTGTCTGCATCTTGGCTTGCCCGGTAGGGTGATCGACTTCGAGTTCGGGGGCGCTTCTCCATACTTCTTTCTTGGTCGTCGTATCTCAGGTCGGATGGCTCAACCGAGCCTCTGTCCAGGTCTCTGTAAGATCCTCGGGAAAAGCGATAGTAGTCATGGTGCGAGTCTTCGTAATGGACTTTAAACCTGCGGGGATCTCGAGATCTATCGGGGTATTCTTCTTCTCTGGACCGCTTAAAGCCTCGAGGCTGATAATCTGAGTATGGGGAGCGGCTCCTCTCCCGCGATCTCCTATCTCTTGTTCGGAATTCATGCTCGGGCGACTTTGAAGTCGTGCTAGAACGGTTTCTGTCTAGACGGTCAACGGAGGTGCCATCGTACGGCGGCAGCGACTTAGTTGCCTTGTATACGCCTCCGTCTTGAATTTCCCCTTCGTCAGAACTGGCTCTGGATGCCATATCGAGACCACTGACAAACAATAGATCCCCTACCTTGAGATTGTAGAGTTATGTTAGCAAGCCTTAGAACAGAGTAGTCTCAGCGTGAGAAGGCCAACCAGAAATCTATCGCTGCGCGTAATCAGTCTCGGCGCATGATAGTGACTGTCGAGCCTCGTTATTGTCGTACGTAAGATGTTGAGCTCGAGTGCTGGTGGCTCAAACTGTGGCAATCCTGACGTTGGTGGATTGAAGTGAAGCTCGGCACGTCGAAATGTCCAGCCGTTACCTAATCACGACTAGTGGGATGTTCCAAAAAAGTCGAACCCCTCCCCCGCGTCTTTCTCATGACACCTCACTTCTTCAACACGATTTACCCTTAAGCTCTCAGTCAAATAGAAACAAAGTCAAGTCTATACCCTTAAATCGAAGATGGGAGGAGCCGACAGAGCAGGTATGAAAGCCCCTCTAGCATGAACCCCCAGCTTGGATTGCAGTTTTAACTATTCCACTAGGTGGCAAGGCGAAGCCTTTGAAGGCCCCTAAGAAAGCCCCCAAGGGTGAGATGGACGATGAAGACAAGGCATTCTTGGAGAAGCAAAAGGCCGGTAATTATAACCCGGCCAGATCTCGTGGGTCTAGTCGAATCTGACGACATGTACCACAGACGCAAAAGCGAAGGCAGCGATGGCCGCCCAAGCCAAGGGAAGCAAAGGACCGCTCAACACTGGGTCCCAGGGAATCAAGAAGAGTGGCAAGAAGTAAACAACTTGGCGACTGAGAAAAGGAGCGGACTGGCATTTCTGGATCTGGATCTCTGGTCTGACGGGAGGACAAGTTCGGAGAAATTGGCGTTGCTGGGTTCTGGCATTTGATATCATGGACGGCTACGATCGGATTTGTTGAAGACTTATGGAATTTCTTACACCAATTTTCACGAACTCGCATGGGATTAGTGTCCCTATTTCAAGTTATGGCTTCTGGGAACCTGCTCCCCAAGACTCGAGGTCCGGCCGGGCCTGGGGAGGAGCCACAGACTAGGGATGCGTGTTACTCTTTGGTTTGGCCCACCTACAGCAGCGTAGTGCAGTTAGTATCACTCCAAGCGGAGAAGTCGCAGGCAGTATACTGTCAGTGTATTTTTCAATGCGATGCTACGCATGCAAATTCTCATAGCTCATGCTCCGGCGAATAGCGAACCTTGAGCTGGTGTATTGCTATAAAATTGTACCACATACAGGCTCGTTTGCGTATCCAATGCTCCATGTCTACAATATACTTCAAACTTGCCATATTTCTGCGACTAGGGCTCCACTCGTAGGGTTCGTTACATGTGGAGCCAGAGGAGCTTATTCTTTGTCCAGACAAAAATCTGAAGAAATAGAGGAAGTAAAAATGGAATTAGCACATAAATTTTATCTGCCTGCTGAACATCAGTCGCATAGCGTGTGAGCGAAGATTTCAACTTGGTGAGCGCGTAAAGGCTGGCTCGAAATTGATATCGAAAGGCTTGAGCGACGAATCGAAATCGTCTGGAAGGTTGAGGAGATGTAGTCGACAATATTGGCCTCGTTGACAGTGGTTGCTAGGACTTGAGAGGCAAACAACTTACAGAACATGAACTAGGTGAGAAGAAAGCACTTTATCTTGCAGTAGGGAAGGAGATTCTGATTGTTTTTCCAACTGGTCTGTGTGTGAAGCTGAGTAGGATTCTTGGAGTTGTTGCACCTTCCAAGTCGCCATTGGCATGCTTTGATCTTCATATTCAAGTATATATCTCGCATCTCTCACGTCTGCAAGCATGGCTCTCGCTATGATATATCTGGACCTCGGTCACTGGACGGAGTAGCAAAAAGCAGACATGGATTCACTGGCGCAGAAGTAAAGTCCTGTTCCAGTCTAGTCTATCTCGCTTCGTCTTCGCCAACTGGCGGGCGATATTAGCTCGTGGGCTACGCTTGGGTATATACCTAGTTAGTGCTTTCATTCAATTGAGTAAAGATGAATTATGTTTGACGTCACTCTTCAGCTATTTATTCATCAAGGCGGTGATATTTCTCTGGCGTTCTCTCCTCAGGCGCAACTTCACCCAGTGTGTGCTTCAAAGCGGCCTTGTGCGATGATCTGAGAACAGCCAATTCTTGAAAGGCGTCAAAGACTCTGCCTCCAGCATTGCGGGCTCTCGTTGCTTCTATATGAAATTAACTCAAATACGGATTCTCATCCATACCATCTGCAATTTGTGGATGATTCAAGAAATTTACTCAAATTGGCATTGAGTCTCTGTACCTGAAGGAGATAATGTCCCACCCCACCCCCCTTTGGCCTACCTCGCTTACCTTACCATAACTTATACCTACTAACTTCAATAATTTGTTATATTTATTCCTTTATCGATTTTACTGAATTTTAAACTATGACTTATTTACATCACAAAGCCTTAATATGTAGAATGCGATATTAAGTGTGATCTTAAAGAAGTTGCAGCTACTAAGATTTTATGAAAGGCCTATCTAAAGTAGGGTATTCTAAGGTCTATACTTTGCTATTATAATAATTTAGCTTGGCTCTGCTAAGAGGGCTCTAGCCATTTGCAAAGATTACCCATAGTGATAGAGTGTCGATTGATTAATTAGATTATGACTAAAAAGTCTTTTAGCTATAGAGTTACGCACATACAAATCAGGACTTTTGAAGAGAGGCTTCTTGATTTCTAGAGGGACTGTAAACCACTTAAGAAATATTGGATGAGACGCTTTTTAGCTCAGAGTGCTATTCTTGAGACTACGAGGTCAATATAAGTTGATTTTATATATATCAATTGCGATTAGTTTCAAATTATTAAGCCCTAGATTTGAAAACTGGGGATTCTAGCAGTTAAAGCCATCTTAGCTACTCAACGATAGAATATAGATAAGACAGGCGTTATGGAAGGCTATAGCTTTAATATATGTATCATTATTGGTACGCAGATTCCTATATAATAGACAAGTTCCCCTCATTCCTAGGATCAACCTAAAGAGATATATCATATGCGATCGGAGGGGTTTCAGATGGATTTCGGAGGGCTATATAGCCCGAGGACCTCGGTGATATGTCCGTCCTAGGCTAGGAGGAGTACAAGAGGGAGGGAATTTAGAGGTTTTAGGGTACCATCTCGGCCCTATATAGTAGAGGGACACACATTACAGACTTTATAATATGTGCATTTTTAATCAAGTACTCGACTTTATTCACGTGAATATCGATACCGGTACGGAACCCACAATTATAAGAAGTACCGAAATATATAAGGTATAAGGCAAATAGCTAGGTCTTTATACTTAAATAATAACTATTAAGTGTATCTTTAAAATTAGAGCTTCCACTTTACCATTTATAATTTAAAAAGAAAAGTCGGTATGATAATACCAGTTTCCAGCTTAGTTGCAAATATCCATAATTAGCACTCCACTACTATTAAAAATAGCTAGAGTACCAATAATAAAACTTTAAATGTAACGACGTAAAATAAACGGTGATACGGGATCAAGTATGGTAGCACGAGCAGGTGCAAAGGCGAATTCTATAGGTACAATACGAAGAAAACGAATAAGTTAGAGAGATCTTATGTTAAGAGTCTCCCTAATTAAATACACTGGCCAGAGGCCCTGTTGCCCGTTCCTATAATATTGTACAAGTATATACCTAATAAACCTAATTAGAGTAGAAACTAGGGTAACCCAGCTCCAGATATATGTCTCGAAACTGTACACGCCACAACTCCGTAGTGCCATCATTGCATTAGGGTAGCTTAAGAAGTCATTTATTCCTTAAATGGAACTATATTATCATCCAGCATAACTCCTTACTTTAAACGGCTATAAGAGCTACAAGAATATAGAATACCTTTAGGAATGCCTTAAGTATAATATCTACCTTTTTTCTATCCATATATGTATATATATTATATATCTTCTAATTTTTAGATTTAACTCTTTTCTCTACACTTAAACGTTCTCAATGAAAAGAGCTGTAAAAGTTAAATGGTTTAATCAATTCTATACTAACTAGCAAGCGCAGTTTTCTTTTTTGCTACTAGGAGGCATATTGAAAGATTGCTACGTCGCCTAATACTAAGATAGGTTAGAGGAATATAGGTTTATAGCTAGTATCTATAGCCAAGCCTTTAATACGCCCTTTGAGATTAGAAAATAAAAGAAGTTGGCAGATACAACTCTTTTAAAGCTTTAAAAGAAGCTGTTATAACCTGCGAATGCTTCTAATACTTCACTTAAATTATAAACTCCAAATGTTAATAAAGATCTATATTTATAGATTCGAGCTCTACTAAACAAGTTATATAATAAACTTCTATTGTAACGTAAACTTGTTAAAAAGGTTTCAAAGGGAATCAATACAAAGGAACATAAGCTAAGGAAGGTAAATATAAGGATTATAGAGTTTAAGGAAAGATTAAAGCACTCAAGGCTAAAGAAGAAGAAGGTTCAGGCTCAAATTGTAATTAAAGAGCGTTAGATTACACCTATCGAATCCGATCTAAAAGTAGAATCAGAATCAGAATCTATAATATCTTGTATAGAAGTTAACGCAAAATAGGGTTATTGAGAATTGAATAAAAAGTATTATGAATAAGCGAGTTAGGCCAGAGGTAGGGGTGGACGAAAGGGGAAGGTGAGACTTTAGTGCTTATTAGGTCTTGATGATTCCACTTTTGGGTATCAATAACCTACCATTTTCGTAGCTGTTTAAAGATAGCTATACATTTTGCAAGCAACTAATTTAACAACAGGCCCAAAAATTGCCACATTCTCAATAAAAGACGTCTATGTTTGTATATAAGTGGTTGTTGGTTTTCTGGCGCCAAGGTTGAAGGATTCCGAAAGATGCAAGGACGTGTAGCAAGAGCTCCTGAAGATGGTTTCCATGTCTTAATTACTGTTCTAGACGCAGAAACCATGACATCCCTACACTCAATACCTCGTCAATGCCTCTACGAAGTTCCAGGGGCAGAGTTTCAATAGTAACTTGAGTACTAAATCAAGTTCTTTCTTAAGTAGTCGATAAGAAAACCAGGAGTGTCCTAAGCGCAGCTTGATGATTGATCATGACAAAATGGCCCGGAATAGGAGTGGCACAGAAGTACGGACTTGACGTGATGAGTGGAAGCCTTGGTGGAGCAATTACGATGAGTAGTGTTCCCTGTAGGTCTTGCAGCTCTTCTTCGTACCGCACTACTGGAAGGGGAAAAACGTAGCACTTAAGTACTCGTCACTGGCATAGAGCTCGTCCTATGAAGGTGCCTAGTTGAATAAGCTTGTATCTTTGAAAAATTATGAAGCCTTGGTGTTTTCAGAATTCCGTGTTGTTTATATCTCAGGATTACATTTCAGTGCGAGGCCTCGAGGAATCGTTGCTTGATGTTATCACTGATCCCTTTCGTACACGTGAATCTTTGCTTTACATAACGGGCACGGGTTTGAGTGCCGTTGATAGGAATAGAGTCGAACTTCAATTTGGGCTTTTGAAATTCATTCAGACTATCTAAATATATGGTCTTAACCCGAGAAAGCAGGCTAGGGACCACATGCCAAGATATAAGCAGCACTTGATAAGTTGGATTTAAATGCCTCTTGCGATCGCAAATATTGACCTCTCCTGGAATGAAAACCTCCCTTTTGATCTTCATCCAGCCTTGTCATTTAGTAGATTATAATCGCTATGAAAACAGTCAGGTTTTCGAGTGGTAATTTGACCAAAATGCGATATACAGAAAGGACACGAACAGCAACAGAACTGTCGGAAGAGCTATGAAACAAGTCCAGAAGCTGGAGGAGCGGCCTTTGTGAGAGAAGAAACAGCAGCGAACAGATCTTGGGCAAGAGAGCGACGCCTATATGAGAACGTGTTTTGGTAAGGGTAGTCCTGATCGTCGCCGATGATAAGTTTGTATCAAGTTTAGGACAGAAGCTTGCTGCGCATTCAGCATCAAAATACCCTGTTTAATTTTTTCAATATGAAATTTCTTCTAGAATTAAGAGAAACCTGAAGCGAATAATGGCAACGGGTTCATTTCTACTCAAACACCAATGCTAGAGAGGCGCAAAACTAGCAACCACTAATGCTCTGGGTCCCTTTGCGGCTAGTTTTATCACAATAGCTCCAGTCCCGGCGTCATCGTATCAAGATGAGAGTCGCAAAAAGAAGATTGAAATTCCATGTATGCTGCAATCAGATTTTCGGCTTCATTGTACGCCACTCTGTTCGCTTGTTTACTTCACATATTCAGTAGCCGAAAGTTTCAGGTCACGTGTAAAAATCTAGGGAGATTCTGGCCACTATAGCAAGCTTCTCCTCGGCTCTCGGAGACGAAGTACTGCAGAGTGTTGGTAATAGTAGCGGCAGACTCTTAGGCCTAATATTGACAGTTTGTAAGCTGCGAGGTCTATAAGAGATGCCCTGAAAGCCGGGTGTAATGCCGTCGTCGTGACACTTCTGAATAGTCCTGCATCGGGACTCTGGTGAGTTGGTTGGCAGAAGTCTTTGAAAGTTATAAGCCATAGAAACTTGAAAGTTGGAAACGTTGGAATAGCCCCCAGTGCGCTTGTGTTGTTGAATCTCTGGGCGCTGAACAGTGTCAAGAAAATATGTTAAATAAATTTACCTTTTGCCACCTTCCAGCAACCATAGTAGCTCTCTTTGAAGTGACAACTTCTACCATGATTGATTTGTCTACGAGAAACTTACTTGAGTTATCTTGTACCGCTTGCTAACTACCCAAAAATGACAGCAACTAACAATTTGCAAGTATATAACAGCCGCGCGGTGATAGATTCACATTCTTTACCAACACAACGCAGGAACTAAAATGAATGTTTTATTTTGTAACAAGATAGCTTAATCATGAAAATGTAGAGGATAATATACTACACTTGTTGCTAGTAACAAAAGCCCCAGGTCGGCTTCGTAGGATAGTGGCTTCATATCGACTCATCTTTGAGCTACTAAACCCCAATGGGTATTTTTCATCTGTATGCTCTCAACCTCGACAAATCAATGGAGAAATAATCCCCAGCGAGCAAACTCACGCTACAAGTGATTGCGCCTTCATTCGCAGGTGACTTTGCCGAGCGAAGTCAAAGTGGAACGAAGATGAGTGCATTGTATGTAAGAACAAATTCGATATTCTCAATTCTGGACATGAATACCTGCTGTCCGTAGAAATTTCAACATCAAGTCGTAGGATCTAAAGAGCAAGATTCAGAAACGAGGAAAATTCATCAAAATGAGCATTACTTTCTATGTAAGGGTAGCAATGGATTACTATAGAGAAGTCTGTGTATTTGACGTTTTATATGACGTTTTATATGACGTTTCCACGAGTGGAATATTATCTGACTAGGATTAATTAGCGTGAATCAGGCAACGAAAATGAGTGTTTACATCGGCCGCAAATTTAATCGATTTAGAGTAATGCCGATAAGCCGTTGGTGCCATATTTGAAGTGCATTTCGAAGTGAACACCAGCCCTGGTCTCTCGTCCCATGTGACCATTGAAGAGTTGATTGTAAAATTGCTGACACCTATGGCGTGTCACATATTATAGAACATCTCAGCTTGTGCCTGGTTTTTGGCTGCTAGTTTGTGTGACTGCAGACCAATTATCTATCTCGGGTAATACCATTGAATCTATGCATGCATGAAGCTGAAGAAATTTACCTTCGCTGATCAAAATCATGATAGCAGTGTATTTTTTGACGATAATTAGAAAAAAGGCAGTTTGTAAAATAATGTCAGTCATAGTAAGGATGTATCCTCAAATCGTGTTAAGTTACATTGGTTTTCTTTCACACCATTAAATGGATTTCTGATAGTTCAGTGTTTTACAGGCAATCGACTGACTCAATCGTTTGAGTAAGTTTCTACACAGCCGTCAGCCCACCGCCAGCGACTCCAATCTCGTTCCAAGCATAACATACAGCGATGCGTGAAGCTGCTCTGCTCTGGTATAGCTGGAAAATTCAGAAGTGAGCAGGCACTAATTGTCACTTGTTCTGCAAATGCTTTTGTGGGTGCATTATGCGGAAGTACTCGGACAAGACTCAACTCTGACTTACTACATAGATGTGGTCAGCATGAAAGCAGGATCGGCAATAGCTTCAAAGACACCCGAGAGAATTCTGAGGACAGCCAGCGAAGCGTAGTTCTTCGATACAGCTTGTACCATCAATAAAGCTCCCCACATGAATATACTAAACGACAGATCTGACACCGCGCGTCAGTATGATCCTACGGAACCTCAGAATTATCTGGCTCAAAAGTCTGACTTACACCATCCGGGCCTACATCTCTGCATGATAAGATTAGAAGGAATCGTCCAGAAAAGCCATCCAATATAAAATGCTGACGACAACCAGCTATACTCGGACGAAGCTAGCTTGAGGTCTTCTTTGATCCCGAAGATTGCTGCATACGAGAGGGTTGTTTTATCAACGTACTTAGAGCGGAATTCAGTATTTTCATTGCTGTAGGAGAGCGCAGTACGCACGTAAAAGAAGTAACAGACACCCAGAAGGGGGAGAATCCGCTTGTTAAGCTTGTGCCGTTTCGAGAGTCAGCAGTCGATGGTTTCTCTATTTTTCGGGCGATACACCCGCATTCGTTTCGGAGATGAGAATCATTCTAAACCAGACGACGAATGCAACCAGGATAACTCACCTGCGTTTTAGCCGTGCTTCGTCGCTTTCGTCAATTGCTCCATCATTGGGATATCGCGCGACAGCTTCGGCGTATATCTCGGCATTAGGTTGGTCAATCGTACTGACGACTTCAGATATTGCTTAATGTCAACGCAGACTCCGATGATGCTTTCGTGGTCTTTATTAGATCTCCTGCGCTCGTATGGCATGCTGGACATCCTGGGTGCTGTACTGTGCGAAGAAACGAGTGGGTAACGCGGAACAATGGTCTCGAAGATAATCCATTTCTGATACCCAGTATCTGGTAGAAGGACGTTGTACCCACACAGCAATAGCGACCAAAGCAACCGTCTATCCTAAGCAGGGTGTTGTTTTGGCGCTAAATTAATCGATATTTTGATTCGACACATCTTCTAATCGCCGGAGGAGATGCACATTGGCAAGTAGAATTTATACAATATATATACAGCATGTGTATCGCCGAGTACTTCAATTGCTTTTCGAATCCCGCTTTTGAATTCTAGCCCGGTGCGGGTATATTTCACTTCTCTTGTACTGCGATGAATTTTCCCGCAAATCACGGCTGAGATACAAGCTTGGTTTCGACCTGAAGTACTGAGGACAAAAGATCGGCCAGGCTTGCCAATGTTTATCAGCATGTGCTTTGTGATTCTCGCCTCAAAAACTATTTGATCTAGGGAAGGGAATCTTTCTGCTAACTTTGTATTCTGTATTCATATATCACCTGATTCAAGACTCTCTTGTAAAGAGCTGAGCGCGAAATTTGTCACTGCTAACGGAAAGTGAATAGACTAGGTGCTGCTTGACCCTTGAAGTAAGAGCACGATCCCCCATGAGCAGCACAAAGCACTCATCGGCACTGCCACGGATTAGGTACTGTTAATTCCTACGGAGGCCATTTGTATATGCAATCACTACGAAAATGCTGCACACCATCGTACAATGAATGTGAGTGGCTATAAAGACACTCTAAAGTAACTATCAGATTGTATCACAAGTATAGAAAATCTATTGTTTTTGATTCACCAAAACAAAATCGGACAATAACTGTAAGTCAACTGAGGTATATCTTGACATCAAACATAAATCGCACGGATCCTCGCAGAGTATTTAATACCGAGAACACTAAATGGGTCCTCTTCCGAAATAACACACTTTCCGATTCAACATTCTCGTTCGCAACTTCTTGTCCACTCCTTCTTGTTAATACATTCTCGTCGACGTTTCTTTTAGACCGACAGTTCTAATCACTACCTATATTCATTTGATAGCTTGTGGTTGGACAGGAAGTAGTTCGTAGTTACTGCTTAGCGTTGTTGTTGGTGCTGCGATTGGGCTTGCGAGAGAAGCTTAAGGTCCAATAAGAGGGTATTGAGAGCGGCTACGAATTCGTCACAAAAGGAATGCAAGAATCGAAATAGGATTGACATTACAGCTGGTAAAAACAACGGGGTCTAGGAAATACAGAGCCTTTCTAGATTGCCACACACCAGACGCCTCGCTAGCTCATCGCGGCTGTGATATCGCATCCGAAATATCCTCTTCCTCTTCGACTTACTTAGCCTCGCACCGCGGGATGCACATCTGCATACATATCTCTCTCTCCTCCTCTCCTCTCCCCTTCCATTTTCTCCGTCATAGCCTCAGCCGCTATCCTCTTCTCCTCAGCCTTAGCTCTCATCCCCTCTGCCGCTTTCTCCCTCTGCCACAACATGCCCAGGCGCCCCGCCTCCTCCCAGTTCTCCCTCACAAACGCACCCACCTCCTCTCCGTCCCAGAACCCATTTCCATCTCTCTCTGCTGCCTTGGGCTTCTCCCCATGCCACAAAATCTCCTCATCCATCAAGACGCCCTTCAGAAATCGGCACGCAGCACTTCTGACCTGTGGATCCAGCGTACCAGGGACGTTCTGCTTGATAGCGATTTGCCAAATATCATCTATGTTCTTGGCGCGCAGGAAGGCTTTTTCGCGGGTGGTGTAGGCGTGCTGGACGGCAGGCCCGAAGGTCGAGAATGCTTCGGCGCGAACTTGATCGCGGGTCAGAGGAGGATTTGGGCTTCGATTTGGGTCTGAGGGAGAAGAGCGCTTGGAGGGGACAAAGTCCTCGATCCAGGCGCGGAATATGGGCCGTTTGAGGAGGCGCTGGCGGTCGTTCGTGTTCAACCTTTTCTCGACCTTTCGGTCTCCTGATTGGTCTTTTATACCTATATCCTGCATACCCATACCCGAATTCATTTTCACGCCACTTTCCTCCTTATTACCTTGCTCCTCTTCGAAGTCAGATTCAGTCTTGACCCAAAAGAGCCGGCACCCTGCTGCGTACTCAAACATCTCCTGCTGACTCCCGAACGGATGCCACCATCTCTCGGCATCTAAGCCGAGGAATTGCAGGGCGGCAGTTGGAGAGGAGGTGAGGAGTACGAGGCTGTTTTTGCGATCGTGGGTCTCGATGCTGGGGATGCGGAGGTGCAAACCGCTGTGGTTGATCGTGAGGCCGAAAGGCCGGATGGTGCTGCCGAGAATGGACCACAGGTCGCCATGGGCGGCGTGAAAGAGATGCCAATCTAGTTCGTGGGAAGTGGCGAGGATGTGAATGTCCAGCTGAATGAACTTCTTGACTGCTGGGACCGGAACCGGTTCTGAGGCGCGGTCTTGTTGTTCTGTATTGTTCTGGCTGGCTGTGAGTGTGGAGGGGGAGCTCTCTTGCGGCCAAGGGATGGCGATGTTCATAGCTTGACCCTTGGTACCCGCTATCCAGGCGATTGCTCCCAGATCTCGGGCAAGAGTCTCTACCACTTTAAGTTTTGGTGTCACGGACTGGTCGTAAGCTGCGGTGATGGGGGAGAAGACGAGGACTAGGGTATATAAGAATTAGCTTTCTGCACCACCAGAACTCGCATCCTCCGCCGAATCGCGTCTCCGTAATATACCTCGAAAATCATGGGGAGTAAGAGGGCGACGACTTGCCATCGATATCTCCATAATCTGCCTTGCTAGGTGCTTCGATAGGGGACGCGGCTCGCCGGAAATGTTGGTGTAAAATATCGAGAACGCGCGCAAGGACGTTTCTGTATACACGAAGAGGCATTCGGGGAGTTGAGAGGGGAGGGATATGGGTGGCGAAAGCGTTTCCGCCCATTGTTGCGGTTGTGGGGGTTGATGTTGAGACGTGAGAAACACGCGAGGACTGTGAGAGGATCAGAGGGTACGGGATGGTCCATGAAGAGGCGTGGAGCTTTGAGATTATCCGGAGATAGTGGAGATCGCGATCAGAGGGTGATGGGCACAGGAATCTAATTGTATAGACAGAGGACGCTCCAATTGTCTGTCTGTTTGTTTTCTTGGCGCCCGCTCTTGTTGTGATTTGGAGGAGAGGCGAAGCGAAGCGAAGCCCAGCCCGCGATGAGAATGGAAGAGCAGCAACAGCACAAGAGTGACTTAACCCCAGCCACCTTGCTTGCATGAGTATATGACGATACCAGCGGGAATCCGTGTGGCAGGTTTGTCGCAAGCCAAGTCGAAGGGACACGACAGGGAAGTATATACTCAAAACCCTGTAAACGCACTCTCAAGCACGCCTATCAGTACACTAATGTGGTGTCTTTTGGGTCTGCGTCGAAGCTTTGTTCCCAGCTTCTAATTCTCCCGGATGACATTCCCAACTGCAGAGAGCGAGGATACCTGATATAAAATCCAATTATTATATGTCGCAAGCCGTCCGAACTTTCTCCGACCGTGAGGCTCCGCCGAGACTACGGAGCGCCTCTCATCTTACGTCATCTCGGAATCCACCCCACTGTTTGTTCTGCCTACTTACTCTCTTAAAAGGTGTTGGCTGCAACCTCCGTCCGCTCACCTCGACGACTTTGAAAACCCATCCCATCCATGCCAGTCTCGACAGAGTCAACATTCATTCACACACATCTTATCTTACCTCTATCACGCGCCTCCTCGACGATATGAATCCACGTCTTTTATATTCTCCCGCCAAGCCACTTGACTTGCTGTGCCTCGTTCCGAAGGAACACCATCCCGTCCTACTACTTACTAGCCACTCAGCACTGCCCCTCGGTGGCTGAGAAGACAAGCTCACCATCATATTACGCTTAAGACCTTTGCTATACATATCTATCTTGCTCTCCTGCTTACCAACCTCTACATCTACATCTCACCTGGACCATTTCGAGATCATATCCACAGACTCGGACTGTTAATTGCAGATTCAGACAACTACCTCCCGAGACAGATAGGCGTACGAAGGTCCAGACTCGACCTCGAACATGGCACACCACCCTCCCTACGGTGCGCCGCCACATGGCCGTGAGTTCAGCTGGAGATAGAGCTGTTGCGCATCGAGCTGACGAGAACAGATCCCCCTCAGCCGCCTTATGGGCAGCAAGCATATGGTGCGCCTCCCCCTCAGCAGTATGGTGCGCCAACGCAGCAACAGTGAGTATGGCCCATCTTAGTTGGCAACGGTGTGTGGAAGTCGAGCATTCTGCTACGAAAACCTTGAGCTCGGGGATCTCGGCTGATATGTTCTGATAGATATGGCGCGCCTCCTCCAAGTCAATACGGCGCCCCTCCGCAGCAGTGAGTAACTCCATCTTCTGTTGTTGAGAGATTCGGTGCGGGGTACACCGACACCTTGCTCAAACGTTGCATTCTGAACTAAGATGAATCTCCAGATACGGCGCGCCTCCTCAACAGCCGCCTTACGGCCAACCAGGGTATCAGCAGCCGCAACAATACCATGCGTCGCCTCCGGGCCCACATGGCCAGCAGTACCCCCCTCCACCACAAGCTCCTTATGGCCAACCCCCTCCAGGCCAGTACCCTCCGCAGCAGGGCTATCAACAGCCTCCCTATGGCTCTCCCGCGCCAGTAGCAGGCGCATACGGAGCACCTCCTGTTCAATACCCACAACAAAACTACCAGCAACCATACGCGCAGCCCACACCTCCCTCTCTCGGATACGGACCCCTGCAACCCATAGCATACGACGGTATCGCAGATGCGGAGGCTCTCAGGAAAGCCATGAAAGGATTCGGCACCAACGAGAAACTGCTCATACAGACCCTGGCCAACAAAGATCCTCTACAAGTTGCTGTCATCCAGCGAACGTTTCAGCAGCGGTACGGCAAGAACCTCATCAAAGAAATCATGAGCGAGGTCAGCGGGTATTTTGAAGATGGCCTGACGGCTATCGTCCGTGGCCCCCTGGGACAAGATGTACATCTCCTACGGCAAGCGACGAATGGCATCGGCACCAAGGAAAAGGTGCTCAATGACGTACTCCTCGGTCGCTCAAACGCGGACATGAGGGCCATCAAAGATGCGTATCAGAAAACTTACCGGCGTAGCCTAGAAGCCGATATTAAATCTGATTTGAGTATGAAGACAGAACGCCACTTCATGATGGTTCTCGCTGCAAACCGGAACGAAGACTCTGCGCCTGTGGTTCCGCAGCAGATCGACCAAGATGTCTTGGAGCTATATAAGGCAACAGAGGGCAAATTAGGTACGGATGAGCTGTTGGTGTGTAGTATCATGACGCAGAGGAGTAATGCGCAAATATCGGCGATTGCGCATACGTACAAGCAGAAGTACTCGAGGGATCTCGAGACCGTCATCAAGAAGGTATGATTTGCCTCCCCGCCATAGTGCCAGAGCTGACCTGGCTAACACTTTCCAAGGAGTTCTCCGGTCACATGGAAGACGCGCTGCTCTACCAGCTCCGCACCGGCGTCGACAAAGCGATGCGCGATGCTATCCTGCTGGAAGAAACCATGGTGGGTCCCGGCACCAAGGACATGCTCCTGGTCAACAGAGTAGTACGGGCTCACTGGGATCGCAACCATATGGCGCAGGTCAAGGGTGCGTATCAGCATCGTTTCCGGAGGTCACTGGCGAGTCGTATCAAGAGTGATACGAGTGGAGATTATGAGAGGTTGATGATTGCTTGCATTGGAGAACGTTAGCTCGTAGATGGCGATGATTGGGCTTCATGTTTTGCGACGGGAGGTTGGGAGGATAGGATGGATTGGAATAACGTCTGCGCTTGCTCGCCTGGTGGTTCGTTTCCGTTCCGTCTTGTAATTTTGGAGGCCTCTGTCGGCTGATGTGTATAAGATGATTGATATGCTCCTGATGTGATAGTTTTTGATACCAAGCCTGAAGATTGACTCAGTTTGCTCCCTCTTCTCTCCTCTTTCCTCTCACTGCCCCTCCCTTTCTCTTCTTCCTCCATTTTCTCCGGAGAAATTGGTTTACAGAAAAGGAATTGGATCTCCAAAAAGAATTACTTGGGAGTCTGAAAAGCTTAATAAATTTCTTCGCGGCGATGCTCAGGAGAGGATGCTTTTCTTCTTTTTTTCTTTTTTTTTTTTTCAAATTTTCAAAGGCGCACCCACATTGATGCCTACGATGTCTTACAATTTATTAATGGCTTTAGTGAATTATCTTTTAAATACTTGAGTTGTCGGAGAGTCCTTGCTGTGAGGGCAAAGGAAGGAGCAGAAGTGATGTGACTGGTTGTTGATTGGATGGTGGCGTGGGGGTGGGGTGAATGTGTATATGTTGTCGCTTCTCCAGGGTTAGATTTACAAGAAGGTTATATTATTTGGTTGTTCAGGGGTAAGGTATTCATAGAAGTTGTAAAGGGATGGGGATGCTTCTCCGTACAGTAGAGTTGAAAGTTCTCCAAGATGTATCTGGGGCGGGGGAGAATACTAGCCGTCCACCTCGAAGCCATCATCCAGGCGATCAAGCCATAAATCAGCCGTTGAGGTCTTTACAGTGCTTAAACCTAGGCATCTGTGAAGCAGATGCAGCATGGAACTGTGTCTATTATCTAGGATATCGAAGTCGAGAACCCAGGCAAAGAGCCTCGAACGCGCACTGGGTTGTTTTTGAAAAGCCCGTTCATCAACTGCGAGTGGTTTGGTTTGCTATCCGGAATGTCACAGGGCATTGTTTCGATTATCAATAGACTCTTTTTTAAAGATGTTTTCTCTGTATTTGATATTCGGACTTGAGAGTCTTTGCATTTGACGATTTTCAAAGGCACTTCGCAATCGCAAATATGTGCCATGGGGCTTGTTTAAGGCTTTCCTAGTTGACAAGGCGTTCACCTCAGGAGTTTCTCGTAAACATTTCTCTAGATACATATCTAGGTGTACTCCTTACAGAGAGAGAGACCTAACCCTCCCCTCTTCTTTGCGAGAAAATGGCCACAGTGGCAGCGATGAGTTTGTTGACAGCACTCGCTTGATTATGTATCGTACCCAGCAACCACGTGCGCAAGATCAGTCGCTGCGTCGCTGATCCGCTTGCTGCAGAGTGGACGGTTAGTCCGTGAACGTGCCGAGCGAACCAGTCGATTCGGTGAACGGAGAGCATAGAAGCCTTTCATGAATTCAATGTTTTCACTCAGTTGATGACATGGTTTGGTTGGACCAGGAGGGTGGTCTTTATATACTTGATTTTAGCTCCTGGCATTCTCTGATTGATTGGGTAGAGATATGAAATTTGGAAAAGAATTGGGGTGGAAACTTCTGTATTGAGGCGTGAATATCTGCTCGAAGGGGGGTAGACCATAGTGATAAATGAGCGGTATGATTGGATACTTGGGCTGGGTGAGCATCCAAGACAAATGTGGTGGTTTGAAATTATCCCAAAGGCCAAGCAACATGCCTACACACGAAGTAGCCTATTTGTGGCACAGAAACCTAAGCAAGAAAGCTGGCCTCATTTCTGATGTTGATTGAGCCCGTTTTCCCTACGCCTACAACAGCTGCTGCGTCAGTGAAATGGTCCACTAACGTCTTCAGTACACTTTTGTTGCATAATTTTGATCTCTGATATAGAAAGTTGGTTGATAGCAATAATTTCTCCAGCTATGTATACTAACCTCCTAATTCTTTACAGGCAAAAATTCCTTCTGTCTGACCTTTGATTCTTAGTGTTTCAATTGAAAGTGGGAAATTGAGATACAGGAAATTGATCAAAAATTATCACTTTGTGTGGTACTCATCAGCAAGGTATCCAGGATCAAGGGTTCTTGTCAATGTCAAAGAGAAAAGAAGGCACTCTGAGAGACTACCTGCGGCGGCTTACTATTTAGAAGTATTCTATCGCAAAGTAATGATTATGCAGAGTGTTTAGAGCAAGATAGCTCCATAATAAGTCTAGGCTTCTTCGGTGGAAGTTGTAATTCTAGTTAATCGCTGAAAATCTATAGTGTCAACACCCAGCTCTTTCAGATACCGAGCAGTCTCTGCATATGGCACAATCAATACATCTTTGGTTTTCTTCTGATGAGCAAGAGGAATGAAAGCTCTTAGAGCGTAAATAATTTTTGGCGTAATAATTACAATCAATTAGATAGCTGGACGAATAACGCTCATAAGCGAATTTCTGACCTAATAGAGAGTATTTTCTCAGTGATTATTGGAATTGATCTACCTCTTAAAGTCCATTTCTAGAATATTAGGAGTAAACAACGTATAGGCAGTCTGAAC
Source organism: Diplocarpon mali (assembly GCA_024741835.1). Lineage (NCBI taxonomy): Eukaryota > Fungi > Ascomycota > Leotiomycetes > Helotiales > Drepanopezizaceae > Diplocarpon > Diplocarpon mali. The sequence continues at coordinate 77,730 of JAENRP010000013.1, forward strand.
GGAGTTCATCTGCTATTAAGATATTCTGGACATTTCAAGCAGGAATTAAGGAAGTCTGCTTGGTCTAGGTTGTACCATGGTACTACAGACACGTTTACTATTTTTCTCTTATTGAAACTTTGTTATATAATAATAATATAGAGAAGGTCTGTATCTTCCAAAAGAATGATGACCCTTTTAGCTAAGCAGGCCTATAGGTGCATTTCGGCTTAGTTGCCAACTTTGGTCGCTACTACTTTTCACTTTATCTTTACTATTGGCGCTAAAAATGTATCTCCTAGGAAGTAATCACATCATAGCTAGAGCTAGATATGATATAAGTGAGTTTCCCTCGTGATGCTACGGTGCTCCTTGTCTTGATACTAATCAAAATTCATCTGGTCCTATTAGTTCATATCCATAACTATTGCATAGTAATCAATAGCTTGTACTTCTCACTCAACACTGTGCTCTTGGATTGCTGTTCCTCAGGAAATCTCTTGTTTCAAGGAGATATATTTATGATGGTGAAAGAGCTATCTCAAATGATATACGGCCAGTTATATATTGAAATTTATCATGAATATAGCCTTTCGAGAAAATAAATCAACCAGGAGCCTGAAGCTTCCTTTACTGAGGAGAATACTGGGTATATAATAATAGCCTACTTGAGCAGTCTCAAATCATTAAGGCCGCTATGATGTTGTTTGGGACACATGTAGTGGAGGGGAAAATCTAGCCATGGCAGCTAAATTACTTGCGTTTGATTATGTTAGACAGGGAAATCGTACTGGATATTTCAAGCTAATACTTTAAGACTTATCTTTAAATCTTCCGCATGTAATATGATTGATTTAAAATTCTGCTAATTTAAACTAATTGATGTAGTTGACAGTAAAAAGGTCTATTGACATTAAAAAGGTCTATTGACAGCACTCGCTTAATTGTCTTGTCACTAGCAGGGAGGTGCTTATGAATTAATTGTTTAACACCTGAACATCTGGTAGGAACTTAAAATGCTCTATCATCAAATTTCTAAAGTGAGAAACTGATTTTATCTATGCTCTGAAACTTTAAGCAAGAGGCGTGCAAGCTACAGGAATTTGAAGAGCTAGAGTTGGGTCAGAGGACGTAAGATGCGCCGGCTTAAGCAAAGAGATTTGTAGCGTATAATAATCAAGGCTACACTAATAGCAGCGTACAATCTATTGCATACAGTTTATCTACACTATATTTGTATAAATTTGGCAAAATACAGAGTTTTTCTACTTGCTTGAAAACTTCTGTATAATAATTACTGCGAGATCGATTCTGTTGATATATCTTATCAAGAATCTATGGATAGCCATCTATAAAATGACAACACTTCTTAGGCTTTTTCCTATTTGGATAGAGTCTTATAGAATTGATATCTTTTATCATGTGTCTCAGACTTTTCATCTGTTCTGTGTAATCAAGTCATGTGAACAGTTTCTAGCTGCCGATTCCGAGGAGAAGGATGGCTATTTTGCTTCAATATCTACAGGTCACTTCTCTATTATTATATCTGCAATATTGTTTAGATAAAGTACCTTGGAATGATTAGTGATATTTGAAAAGTCTGAGACGGTTGATAAGAAAGATTCTTGCATTAATCACCTCTACCCAATGATATAAGAGTCAGCCGGTTAATTTATTATCCCCAGGAACTGACTAAACTTTATCTTCAGGAGTACCAAGTTAAGTACATTAGGGCCATATCCATCTACTCTACACAACAACGTGATAGAAGGCGAGGGGTTCCGATGCATTCTGAGGTCTTTGTTAGAGCTTTAAACAGTTCCTCAGAGACCCTAATATAGCCTGGAGATTGTAATTTTCTAGTACTGGAAATCTGCTGGTATGTGATACAGAGATAGAACACCCTTAGGCACTCGGTACCTACTAGTCTTTCACGTTTATTCAAAATTGATGGAGACTCAAATGACAGCAGTATTGTCCCTTTCCAGCACTCATCGAAGCATTTTGATTTTAAAAAGCTTGTGCTTTAGGCTATAAACCCGCCCAGATTTCTGGAACTGTTACAGGGCTATGCGTCAAAGTAAATACTCTGACATTGACCTAGTTAAGACCAAAGTAGGGTTTTTTTTTCCCAGTGAAACTTTTTTCTTGGAGTAAAGATCTCTGCATTGCGTACCATTTATGCATAATTCTACAAGAGATTGAGAATTATAGAGTTTGTGGAAGCCTTAAGTGTGGCGCCGCGAGAAGCCTGAGATTTTTAAGGACCGGCTTATGTAATTGACAGAATCTGAAGGTGTAGATTCTGAGTTCTATGGAGCTGTAGGAGTATATATACAAGGTATGCTTACTAAGCCTTAATCTCCGATCCTTGTATATTTCTAACAGTAATCAGACCCTGGAGTGGCCATGGAGCAACCCTATTTAAGGATCTCAGATATATAGTTAGATTCGAAATTACAAGCTTCTGCTCACCACTTGGAGAAATCCCTAGTTTTACAGCTCAGCAATAAGTGGATTCTTTGTCACGGCAGTCTCACGCTGTGCAAGGACTAGATCACTTTTGATCCTGGGAAAACTTGCTTCTAAACTTTTCTCTGCAGACTTTAATTCTTAAACATAGCCATGAAAGCATCTTCTAGAAAGATTCAGATGAGACTTTCATGGGTTAGCCTGTAATTCTTTGAGAAAGGGACACCTTGGTTATATGTAACAAAAGATTTGAATAGTTTCAGCTTTGAATCAAGCAGTCAGGAAATTAGTAGTTATTGCGTTGATTGATCATTTTAACTGCAAGAAAACACATCTCTTAAGCAAAATTACACAAAACTCAGAGGATGAGTCTCTCTTGTTTAAACGAGAAAGTAATATTTCAAATAAGAGTAATCAAAGCATTCATCAGTAAAAATGTGATATTCTCCCAAAGTTGAAGAGATTGATAAATGTACTTTATTGGTAATGAATTTTTTAACCATTCCTCAGATTCTAAAGAAGTTATTTAGACTCTTTACTTATGATTATTGAAAACGTATTCCAAAAGGCGCCTTGACAGAATAGTTTTAAGAGATATATTTCAACATATATATGCTCTTCAGCAAATTATGTCTCACAGCATTCCTCACAACTAAGATTGACGAACTTATTTTGAACTGATTCTAGGTATCTGTAACGTCCTTGCGGCGTCAATATGAATATACAACAAGAGCCGAATTCTTACCGATAATTATACATAGAGTATTGCTACATAAGAGTTTCCATCTTGCTACATATATGACTATGATTAAAATATCACCGACACCATGAGAAATGCTAAGCGAGCCCTTATCCCGGGTAAACAAAACATCACTCAAGCGCCAAATCGCCCCAGCAGTCGAAACGTCCATCCAAAAATTCAAGAATATAATCCCGAAAAGAAGAAATTTGAAGCATTGCAGAGTCACTGTACATTTATGATCAACATATCTCATGTAAAAAAAATCTTTTCATTTTGCGAAATCGCGGATTTGAAACCATAACTATGCCTACTACCTTCACTGAAAATTCTATATGATTGCAAAATCCTGCTAATTTGATATATTAGCAGGTCTACTTGGTTTATAAGACTTGTGTGAAACTATGAAGTTGTGAGATTGTGACTCCAAAGCTTAAGAGGTATTTTTGTGTGTATTGTGTGTAGTGTTCGATAGTGTTCCTTACTTGATTATCGAATTGGAGTAGGGATAAAACCTACTCTCCTGACTTGTTAATACAGACTGTAAAGATATAAATAATTACTTTCTTCCTTTCTTTCATTATCTTTCTTTTTCGATTTGCAAATAAGCGCAAATAAAACCACTTGCTATAACAATTCTGCAAAGCCAATGTATCCAAACCATAACCAAGATTAATCAGAACTTATATTCTCAAATCTGGTGCTATAACAGTCAGTCTTCACTCAGTCTTCAAATCGTCGCTTTAAGCAGCAAAAACGTCTAATTTTTCCCCGTTGCAGAAAATCACATTCGAATAACACGCCAGATAGCACTGAGATTATTATTTTCTCTTGTTCCAAACAGAAATGTAAGCAAAACAACATAGTAGGACCTCATTTAAACATTTTGACACGCGGCCAACTCACGAAACGTTCATTGATGCCGAGAACATTGAAAATATGGACGAGTAATGAGCCAAGAAGAATAAGTAGAGATATCATCATTCCCTTACAAATCCATTCATCCTATTTGAACAACATAACAAACACCCCCAAGTCCCAACAAAAAATAAACCCCATCCGAGCCAGCTCACTCTCACCCCATCTACTTTCTTCCCGTCAGCGACTCGGTCACCATCCCGAGACCAAGCCCCTTCAAAATTCCCTTGATCCCCAACCCGCCCAGTAGGTTATCCAGCAAGCCACCGAGCCCAAGACCGCTCAGCAGCCTCCCGACGAGCCCCAGGACGCCGCTCAGAAGCAGGCCGACGGCCGCGAGAATCTGGCCGAGGGGTTCTGTGTGGGCACGTCAGCTTTGCTTGCTTCTACCAAGAACTCAAGAGAAAGGAGGGAGACGGACCGGCGAGCAGGCCCCAGAGCGGGTTCAGCTGTTTTTTGGCGTGGGGCATGCCGGCGATCTTCTTCTTTGCCTTTTCGATCGTTTGGGTGACGTTCCCGGTCAGCTGTAGGCGGCAAGTTACGCCAAAGTTAGCAAAGGCATATGCAAACAGAGCGTGGGAGTTGGGAGTGGGTTGTTAGTAGATGGAGTGAGTGGCTTGCCTCTTTCAGCACGTCGGCGAGGCGGTGCTCCTCAGGCGTTGCCTCCCTCGTCGCACCCTTTTGCTTCGCGTTGGCCGTGATGCGTCCGTCGGGGTCCATCCCGCGGATGATGCCGTTGGTCTCGGTCAGGATCCGGCCGCCCTCTTCGATCATCGGCTTGACCTTGTCGACCAGCTTCTGCTCGTCGCGCTCGCTCTCCTTCTGGCGCTCGACTGCCTCGATCTCCTGTGGTTGGCTGGTTCAGCACTACCCTTATTGCGGCCGGGGTAGGGGGGCTTGGGTGTACTCACGTCCATAATGTTCGTTAGCAGCGGAGTCATCTTGTCGATGGACTCCTGAATCGTAAAGGACATTCTGGAAGCCAGCTTCTTGTCGTTCTCGAGCTGCTTCCGGGCCTCAATCTCCTCGGGCGACTCTTCGGGCTCCTCGGGCTCTTCCTCGACCACCGCCTCGGGCTCGGGCTCGGGCTCGGGCTCTGGCTCTGCGGGGATCTCGCCGAGCAGGGTCACGTGGCCGATGACTTGATTCTTGGAGTTGTATACGTCCCCGTCCTCGTCGATCTCCTTGCCCGAACACTTGGTGACCTCCCCTTCGGTGAGCTTGGCGATGATGTCCCCATTCTCGTCGACGACGTTGCCTTCGCGGTTGACCTTGCGACCTGCCACGGGGCTGTGGGCCTTGGGCTTCTCCTCCTCTTCCCATCTCTCCGCCTTGCCGAGCGAGTTGCCATTGCTGTCGACCACGTCGCCGTCGGCGTCGACCTTCTTCCCGTACAGCTTCTTCGCCTCCCCCTCGACCAGGCGTCCGATGATGGTCCCGTGTGAGTCTGCGACCTTGCCGTCCTTGGTCACCGTCGGCGAGTCGAAGCCAGTGAACGGCCCCTCCTTCTGCCCATCTCGCTCGCTCTCCGGCACCAGCTCGGCCTTGCCCACGACATTCCCTCCTTCGTCCCAGATGTCGCCGTTCTTGTCACTCATCTTGCCCACGAGCTTCTTCGGGTCGCCCGAGACGAGGCGCCCGTAGATGCTCCCGTGGGAGTCGACCAGGTTGCCGAGCTTGTTGACGCGCTTCCCAGCCAGCGCCGAGGTGTCAATCTTCTCGGGTTCGGGCTCGGGACTCGGCTCTTCTTCGGTCCAGCGTTCGGCTTTCCCGAGGATATTCCCGACTTTATCCAGGATCTCTCCATCCGGGTCAATCTTCTTCCCCGCCAGTTTCTTCGCGTCTCCCTCGACCAGCCGGCCCACCACCTCTCCTTCATACACCACGTTCCCATTCTTCTCGACGACAGCGCCGGGGAAATCCTCAAAGGGGGATCCCAAGGCCTCATCCCTGTCGTCGACGGAGAGCAGCTCGGCGGTGCCGATGACTTTTCCAGAATCGCTCCAGATCTTGCCCTCGCGGTCGACCTTCTTCCCCACCAGCTTGGAGATGTCGCCCGTCGCGATGCGTCCAAACAACTTGCCATGGTCGTCGACCACGTTGCCCGCCTTGTTGACCTTCTTACCCTCCAGGAGAGAGAGATCCACCGGGGCTTCAGGGACCTCTTCTTCGGACACGACATCCTCTTCCTGAAACCTCTCTGCCTTGCCGAGCGTGTTCCCGTTCTTGTCGAGCACGTCGCCATCAGCATCGACCTTCTTCCCTTCCAGTTTCTTCGCATCTCCTTGGACCAGCTTCCCGACAATCTTACCCTCAAAGAGCACGTTGCCAGACTTGTCGAGAACGCTGTCGGGGAAATCTTCAAAGGGAGCAGATATCTCGGCCAGTCTTTCGTCTTCCGGTAGGAGCTCTGCCGTGCCAATAACCTTGCCGCTATCATCCCAGATCTGGCCCTGAGCATCGACTTTCTTGCCGTACAGCTTCTTCGGATCGCCGCTCACAAGCTGGCCAAAAGGGTTGCCGTTTTCGTCGACGATCTTTCCGAGTTTGTTGACCTTTTTGTCCTTGAGTATGGACAGATCCGGTAGCTCTGGCGTTTCTGGATCGGCTGTAGTGTCGGCGTCGATCTTGGAATCTTGGTCGACTTCAGCATCGGCAGGCTTGGGATCTAGCTCGTCGAGTTGCTCTGGCTCGTCAATTTTGGGAGGGTCGACTTCAGATCCGTCGGTAAGCTTGGCATCTTGGTCGACTTCAGCATCGGCAGGCTTGGGATCCAACTCTTTGTTTTCCTCCAGCTCGTCGGTTTTAGGAAGGTCATCTTCAGATCCGTCGGCAAGTTTGGTCTCTTGGTCGACTTCAGCATCGGCAGGCTTGGGATCCAACTCTTTGGTTTTCTCTAGCTCGTCGGTTTTGGGAAGGTCGTCTTCAGATCCGTCGGCAAGTTTGGTCTCTTGGTCGACTTCAGCATCGGCAGGCTTTGGATCCAGCTCTGGCATCCCGTCGTCAACTTTTTCTTGATCGGCTTTACTTCCATCGGCAGGATCGAGATTCAACTCAGGCGTCCCTTCACTGGCTTTACTTCCTTCGGCGAGCTTAGCGTCCAGCTCTGGTGTCTTTTGACCGACTTCAGTCTCGGCAGATTTGGGATCCAGGTGATCTTGGCCGACTTGACTTTTGTCTTCAGGCTTGAAATCCAACTCCGGTGTCTCTTCGCCGACCATACTTGCCTCGGCAGGCTTGGTATGCACTTCTTCCCCAACCTCGGAAACCTGGGCATCATTCGCTCCGTTGGATCCGCCAGCGACCTGCGCGGCTTCATCTTTAGAGTCTATTCCCTCTGGAGCTTGAAGGCTCTCCTGTGCTTTAGACTTGACGTCCTCTCCTGCTTCAGAACCGACAAGTTTCTGAGATGTAGCATCCTCCACGTCTCTTTTAACAGCCTCCCCATCTTCCAGCTCCACGGCGCTATCTGCCTTGTCAGAGATCTGCGTCCCGTCGTCGCTCGCTCGGTCATTGAGGAGCTCAGGCTGGATGTCGGCCTTGCCGAGCGTAGTCCCCGTCTCAGCCTTCAAGTTGCCTTTGGAATCGATGGCCGAGATGGCCGTGCCGACGAGGTCCTGCGGCGTGCCCTCGGCCAGCGTACCAACCACGGCCCCGCTCGCGTTGGTGATCTCGCCGTTGTCCTGGACGCCGAAGGGGGCAGTGAGGTTTGCCTTTTCGACGACGGAGTGGTCTTTCGTCAGTTCTGCGGTCCCAATGACGTTGCCCTCGTCTGGGTGCTTGGGTTTCAGCATCTGAGGCCACCCTCTAAAAGGTTTGGGGAGCGAGGGGCTTGGGAATGGGTAGGGCTTACTATCGAGAATATCACCCTCCTCATCAACCATGCTCCCCTCCAGCTCCGACGACGCTCCGCCCTTGACCCGTCCGATGGTCTTCCCTTCCTTGTCCAGCACTGACCCGTCATGGCCTACGCTGCCCGCGGGCAGGACCTGGATTCCCACCCAATGTCAGCCATCCCGTCGGCCCGTCTGTCTATAGGTAAACGCTGAACCGAGCAGAACCGCTGGAGCAAGCAAGACGGGAGTGGGTGAGCCTCTCCCGGAGAGCGTTCAGGCAGAGAGACTTACCTCGGTACCCTCGTCGTACTCGGTGTCATCGTCCTGCCCACCTTCTGTCGCTGTCGCCTGGGTCTCGGCATCCTCTTCCTCCCGAATGCTGGCCTTGGACTGGCCCTCGTCTCGCTTCAGCGGCTTCTGGCTGGATCGCGCGAGGCCGCTGTTGCTGGGTGTACGTGGCTGCTTCTGCCGGGTGGGAGAGTGTCTGCTTGCGATGTCCGCCATGGCTGTGTGCCTGGGGTGAGGGGTGTAAGGTGTGGGTGTGTGGAAGAGGGGTGGAGATGGGTATATAGTTGTTTGGCTGTGTTGGTTATGGGTACGTATGTGATGATGTAGAGTGGTGTTGGTATACAGTGGCTTTGATACAGGTATGTGAACAAGACTCTAACAAACAAGATACATGTAATCTCTTCAAAGTCGCGCCACAGCTTCATATTAGTACATCTACAAATGCCCATACTCACACACATCCACCCACCCACCGACCAGGGCAGACATCAACACGACGTCATCGTCATCGAATCCAGATTTCTCTCTCCCATCTCCGCAGGGACTTCTCAGAACCCACGAGCACTGACGCGACCAGACCAGATCAGATCCAGATCTCGAAAAGCTGGCCTCGCCCTTCTGCACGCAAGTCATGACGCCATCTTTCCTGATTCCTGGATCATTCAGCCCTGGAACCTAGAATACAACCTGCTGTACTCGGAGCCTGGAGTGTCGAAGTAGGGGGGGGGTTTAGGATGTAATTAGGAAACAATATCCTCCTTTGTTGTGTTTGTTCTTGGGAGACTAGGCAGGCTAAAGCTGGGAGGAAGAGCCTAGAGAGCTTCTGAGTACCTAGGAAGGTCTAGTTTCCTAGTTGCCTAGCTGCCTAGGAGGAGCTATGAGGCTATGAAGAGATATGAAGAGAAAACCTATAGATGGAAGACGAGCGACCAACAGTGGCGGCGCATGTCAGGCCATGCCATGCCAGCCCATCCCGGCCCAACCCAGGTATTAGGTAAGGCCAGCCCAAGCCCAGATAAAACCTGGAAGTAGAAAACAAAACAAGTCTTTCACCCGCCTCGCGAGAAGCGGGAACCCGAGCGGGAAGCGCTAGCAGCGCCACACTTCGCAGCACGCGCCTGGCATCTGCACGTCTACGTCTACAGAGGAGCTGGCGCAGCGAATCAAGGGAAGTCTGACAGGCCAGGGAGGTCCGGTCTGGGTAGTCGGGGAACAAGTGCCGCTCGGAAAATTGATCTTGCTGCGCACCTGAATCTGAGCGGAGGGATTTGAATGACCCAGGCATCGGTCTGATTCGAAGATGACTCGATTAAATATAATCCAAGAAATTTGATACGATAGAATATTATAAGTACAATGTAATATGAGAAAACAAACCAAAATTTAATAAGATCAAATGTGATGAAATAAGATGTATTCAGATAAAATACATCAAACCTAGAAATGATAAAACAAAACAAGATAAAATGCAATGCAATTGAATGCAATTAAATCAAACAAAATAGATCGGAGGAGATCCGCCCTCGTCTCGAGTCAGCTCAGAGGCGCGAGGGGGGAGGAGCGTCAGGTTTTCATACCGGCGATATGAGAGGATCGGGGTCTTTGGCGCTTCCATTCAGGCTCTAGGTCTTCGGTCCTAGCTGGAATATCTAGTGCCGGGGGGAATGGGAGGGGATTGATAGAACTGTCATATGGAAGTTACTACGTGTTTCCCCGCTCGCCCCCTTTCTCCTCCTCTGCCGACAAACAGCCCGCTCTCCCTCGACGGCCATAAACCAGGCGCGTGCCATCCGGCGTGCATCGCAAGAACCCAGCGCCAAGTAGGGGGTGGAGAGGGGAGGGGCAGTCTCGGCACAGCTCTGTCCCAGGGCGGTCATTGGCATGTATACACTACGTGAAACGAGAGTGATGAGTTGAAGAAAAAGGGACAAGGTGGCATTGTGTAGGAGCGGCCGCCCTCGTCTCCCCGGTTCTGCGGTTCGCGTCTGGCGGCGGCGCGGAGGTGCAGCAGCAGAAGAAGCAGAAGCAGAAGCAGAAGCAGAAGCAGAAGCAGAAGAAAAAGCAGAAGAAGAAGAAGAGGGAGCGGCTCCGCAGGACAGAGCAGCGCGCCGCCGAGCTGGAGCTGGGGAGGAGCACGCATGACGAGATGGAGATACGGAGATCTGGATGCGGACTCGTGGATGCTCGTCGCTCCGCGCGGGTCGGTATGTGCGTGGTGGTTTTCGATGATCGGATTCTCCCTGTGGTGTGCCAGGGGGGGGGGGGAGGAGCTCGGGTAGCCTGCGTACGCTTGTTTACCGACTGTAGCAAGCATAGCTCCATCCCTCCATCCCTCCATCCCTCCCCACGTCACTCACTGTACGCGACTCGGCTTGGCGCAAGTCAGGCAGGGGCATCGTAGAGCAAGACCGCGACCAGCCTCAACCTCAGCCTCAAGATCAGGATCAGCACCAAGACCGGGATCAGCATCCAGGCCACGCGCAGGGCATCGGAGATCACTCTCGCCCTCGCCCTCGCCCTCGCCCTCGCCCTCAGCACTCAGCACTCAGCACTCAGCACTCAGCCCTCGGATGGCAGGTCCTTGACAGCTCCGACCCCAGTCCCAGTCCCGGTACGAGATCCACGGACGACGCGGGCACCGGGCAGGTCGAGCCGGGTGCGCGGGACCCATGCTGATGATGCGACGAGGACGTAGACGGCGAAGGACGAAACAGGCTTCGGGTGTGATGTCTCCCCATTCTCGCCTGCGCTTCCCGCGGGGTGGCGCGAGGGGAGGGGAAGGGGAGGGAGGGCATGAGATGAGACGAGGTGAGAGGAGAGGGGCATGCGGCGGCTCGTCATGGTGGATTCTCCTCCCCCGTGAGGCTGTGAGGCCGCTGCCATGCCGCTCTGTCGGCGCTTGGGGATGCACTTGGCGAGGGCAAGGGGCTGGTGTTTATATATCCACTGCTCCTTCCACCCGATCCATCTCGCTCTTCTTCATCTCCACTCCTCTTCTGTCGAGAAGTCTTCGGCCGAGCAATCATGTCGACTCCCCAAGCCCCCAGAACACCGCAGGCCCCAACCGAGACCCCTCCCGTCAAGTCTCCCTCCTCCCACCGCAAGAAAGTCACTGCCCCGGGAGACGTCGAGAAGTCTGCATCCAAGGCTGCGTCGCACGCGAAACCCCACGCCCCTCCCCAGCCGGAAGACGGCGAGCCAGCGCAGACAACACCTCTGAAGAAGAAGAAGCGCGTGCCGAAGCCAGCGGCGGACGTCGCGCCCCCGACGCCCGCTGCCTCGGACGATCCTCGAGATGTCGGTGCAGAGGAGGCGCCCGCAAAGGTCGTAAAGAAGAAGAAGCGCCTGGTGCCGCCGCCGTCGGAACCAGAGCCGCAGGCGTCGACTGTCAAGAACACTCCCGGGAATGAGCCGGCTGGTTCTGCACGCGGCCGCAGGGATTCGAAGATTGATGATAGCCCTGTGCCGGCGCCGGATCTGAAGCCGGTCAAGAAGAAGAAGAGGCCGGCTCCGGCTCCGGCTCCTGTTGCGGAGCCTGAGCCGGAACCTGAGCCGGAGTCTGAGCTCGAGCCTAAGCCTGAACCTCAACCTGAGCCTGAGCCCGAGTCTGAGTCTGATCTCTCTGAATCCGAACATGGAGATGAGCCAGTAGAACATGGACACGAGCACTCAGAATCGGTCAAGGATGAGCACCACGAGGAAGAGGGCGACCCAGAGTCCGAGGACCACGATATCCACAGCGAAGGACAGTCCGAGAACGAAGAGGAGCAGGACGAAGAACGTGATGACGAGGACGAAGACGAGGACGAGCTGCCCCTCGGCGACACGGCCAATACGCTCGGCGACGTGCCACAGAAAGCCCAGGAGGCCGCCGCTGGTGCGCCAGAGCACGCTCAGCCAGGCGCCGACAGCACCAAGAAGACTGCTGCCGAGCCGCAGGGCAAGGCCTCGGATGTTGGAGAGGAAGCTCAGCATACTGCCGATGGCGCTGCCGACAAGGCAACATCCTCTACCAAAGGCCTTCAGAGCTTGCCCGGCCCCTCCAAGACCACCGACCTACCTGTTGCCGGAGACGTCTCGGGCGATGCTCCCAAGACTGCGGAGCAGGCATCGGGCGTGTCTTCCAAATCGCCTCTATCGGGCGAGAAGAGCAAGAAGAAGAAGAAGAAGGGTGGCAGCGGTGGCCTGGGAGCTCTCCCCGACTCGGCTGGAGAGCAGGTCAATGGAGCAGGCAAGTCTCCCGTCAACGGGGTCTCTGACACGGCAAAGAACGCTGCGCCTGGAGGAGTTAGGGAGGATGCTCAGGGAGGAGCGGCAGATGCGACGAATGGCGTGGGAGCGACGGCTGGGGATGTCGCTGGAGATGTGCAGGACAGAGGCCAATCTACCGCCGGAGATGCTATGTCTGCTGCGGGCGAGGTGGAAAAGGCGGATGGGGGCGCTGCTGGCGTACACGGTGCTGGTGCGAATGGAGCTGGTGTGAATGGTTCTGGTGCGATTGAGGCTGCTGGCGGTGCGGCCGAGACTGTTGGCGATGTCGAGGGAATCGTTGGTGGAGGGGAAGATGCTGCAGCTGGAGACAAGCTCGACGGTGTGGGCCAAGCCCGCGGCTCCGACGCCGTCCGCCGAGCCAGCCCGCTCGCCAAGCTCTCCGCCGGTGACGCGGGCGGCGGGGCGCGCGGGCACGTGCACGGCGGGGCGGGCCCAGCTGCCGGGGCCAAGCCGGAGCCCAGGCTCGGGTCCGCGTCGGCGGCGGGGACGGCGGACGTGAGCGTGGGCGGGATCGAGATCAAGGTCGAGACGAACGCCAGCGGGACGACGCTGACGATTCGGATCCCGGGGCAGTTGCAGCTGTAAGAGTTGCAGCCGTAGGTGGTGGTCGCGGGGAGTGGATGTGCGCCGGCCTGGCCTGGCCGGGCTCGTGTTGGTGTTGCTGCCGCCGGCTCTGAGTGGGGTGTTTACTTGTGGTCGCTTGGGTCGCTTAGGTCGCTTAGGTCTGCGCCGCCAGACGAGAGACAAGATGCCGAATGCAAGATGCTGTGCTGGGTCCGTTGCGCCGCTCTCTCGGTCGCGGCCGGTGAGCTGCTGTGACGTCCTGGCGTGTCTCTCGCCGGCGGCGCGAAGAGAGGTTGACGGCAGCCGCTTCCCGAGGCCATGGGATCCCCGCCAGCCCGGACACGACGAGAGGGAAGCGCAAGGTGCGTCAAGCGTCGACGACTTTTGGACCGTGGCTAGATGCTGGGAAAAGTGTGTTGTGGTACTGTTATATTTAGTGTTATATTTAGTGTTATATTTAGTGTTACATCTACTATTACATCTACTATTACATCTACTATCACATCTACTATCACATCTACCATCACACCCACCACCACACCCACCACCACACCTACCACCACACCCACCACCACACCCACCATCACACCTACCACACCCACCCCCACCAAGCCCCCTCACAGTCCACCCACGTAGTACGTATCCAGCCCCTAAAAAAGCAGATGTTTTGCTCCCGCCTGCTGGAAACCAAACAGCTGGACGAACATACACGTGCGAAACTCTACCTACACATGCGTCAGTATGCGTCGCCTCGATCCGTGCTTGGTAATGTTTCGTAGAGAGGTCCCCTGATCCTGCTCGACTCGAGCGCGAGGTCCGCCGGGTGGGTGTAGAACCTCAATCACGTACATCGTTGAAGGTACAGGTGGGAAGGTCCGCATTCAGCGATGGGTATTGCTGTTGGGTGTTGCTGTTGGGTATTCTCTTGGATATTCTCTTGGATGTTCTGTTGGATATCCTCTTGGGTATTCTGTTGGATATTCTCTTGGATATTCTCTTGGATATTCTCTTGGATATTCTCTTGGATATCCGCTATTGAATATCTGCTCTTGAATATCTTCTTGCACCCTCTCTTTGCACTACTTTGTGTATCCGGAGCTAGATCCCTCGTGCTCCGACCCAGGAGTAGAAGAACGTGTTTGTCATGTGGAAAGAAGCTGAAGCAAGTACATGGACAGAGCTCCCCCTCCATCTTCTCCCTCCCCTCTGCATCCCAAGATGAGCCCTCGAAGGTATCCCTTCCCATCCTTCTCAACCCCCCCCTTCTCATCATCCCCAAACACCTCAAGCCAGCACCTAACGCCTCAGCAAGCCCCGATCAACCGCGACGCCAACCCCCTCCCCCACGCGCCCCTCGGCGAACGTGTCGCCCACCGCGTCCCCGACCGCGCGCTGCACGCCGTCGACGTCTCTGCTGCCCGTGATCTCGGTCTGGCGCAGGGAGTCTGGGGGGGTTGTCAGTCTCAGGTCTGGGTGACGGCTGTCGCCTCCTCTCCTCCTCGCCCGCCTCGCCTGCCCGACACAGGTCGGCTGGCGTACAACAAGACACAGGCACGAATGGACGTGTGTTTGTAGGCGTGCCGGCAAGCGAGGGCAGGCCTCAGCACAACACAGACGAACGGCGATCGAGCGGCACAGATTCATACCTTTCACGCCGTACGAGGTCCGATTCTGGCCGAACCAGCGCAGGTACGTGTCCTCCAGCCAGCGCATGGCGGACTCGTAGTACCCGTCCCCCCTCTTCGCCGGGTTGAGGCTGGCCATGGTGCTGGGAGCCCGGTCTGTTGGAGCTGGGTGGATCACGGTGCGCTCTGAGCAGAAGCGTAGATCGATTCGTGTATCTGTTCTCTCCTGGGGGGAGTTCGAAGGACGAGTTGGAGCTGGAGTGGAGGTGAAGTTGGGCGCTGCGACGGACTCCGCGAAAGACGGATACGCTTTACCTCCCACGTAGGACGATGAGGAGAAGGTGAGCAATGGATCCTGGCAGATAGGGATGCAAAGAAGGCGATAGATATGGAGATGGACGTCGATATCCCAGTATGTATCTCGAAAAGCGGCCCGCCGACCTCGTCATCCTGCGGCTTCCTGCTTTGCGCCCTCGTGCTCACGTCCTCACGTCCTCCTCTCCCACCAGCCGCAGCACTCTCGCCGATGCACGCACATCCACCCGCCCCCCCCTCCTGAAGATGACGACACTTGCCTCGACACCCCGACACCCCGACAGCCAACCCAGAGACCAGGACGCCGGCGCGCACCAGCAGGACCGGGTGGAGCAGCAGCAGCAGCAGAAAACAAGGCCAGACCAGGCAAAAGAGCAGAAACGAGAGCAGAGGCAGGTCGAGGCGAGCAGGACATGCGCGCGTGGGCAGGTATCGCCGATTGGGCGGCGTGTCTCACGCGCACCGCATACCTGACGCCCACGCCTGACGCCCACGCATGTATGCGTGTCTTGCTCCGCGGGGGGGAGCACAGGTTCGAAGTCTGGTTGGGGTAGGGGTTGGGGTAGGGGTTGGGGTGGCGTTGCGTCGAGTCTGGGGGTCTCTCGGCTATAGATGTATAGATGTATATATAAATATATATATATATCTCTCTACGCAGCTTATTGCCTATTGGATTACAATAGACGTTCCAAGACCTTGGCAAGAGCCGAGGCCTTGAAAGCGTTTTACTCAAGCGCGCGAGGCTTATTACTAGCGTTCTATCTCTCTTGTAGATTTGTCTAGTTATATATGCTTATCTCTCTTGTAGATTTCTCTTAGTTATATATGCGTATATCTCTTGTAGATTTCTCTAGTTATATATGCGTATATCTCTTGTAGATTTCTCTAGTTATATATGCGTATATCGCGAGCGTCACCTCAAGGTGTGATCCCCCCCCTTCTGCATCCGCAGCTCTTTCCGCGTGAGCTCGACCTCCATGATCCGCTGCGTGACCGGCACCTTGCCGGCCAGGCCGTCGTCCCCGACGTCAAAGTACAGGGCCCACACGCCCTCCTCCTCCTCGACGACGGTGAAGCCCTCCCAGCCGTCCAAGGTCAGGCGGCGGTCGACGGGCGAGACGTTCCACGGGCCGACGTGGTGCCCCTCGGCGGCCGCCTTCAGGCCGTAGCGGAGCTCGTGCGTGTCGCGGTCGACGAAGATCCAGTTGAGCTGCGGCGGGTCGTCGGCGATGGTCGAGACGTAGCCCTCGCCGCGCCGGCCCCAGGCGCTGCCGGGGTAGTGGAAGAAGTAGCCGGCGAGCTGGTGGCCCTGCGCCGCGACGGTATCGCTCCCTGGGGGGGGGAGGAACTTGGACTTGGGGTTGACGTTGGTCACGTAGAGCTGGTGGTGTTAACTTTGCGGCCGGGGGTGAGCGTGGCGGGGGGAGGGGGAGGGAGAGGGCAGAGATGGCATTCTCACCTTGTTGTTGCGCAGGACGACCGTCCCGCCGTGGATGTCGCGGCTCTTGCGCGAGGGATCGTTGCACGTCACGTAGAGGTTCGCTTTCCGGCCTCGGTGCGCTTCTTTGGCGTTCTGCCGCTGGCCTTGCCGGACGGCCTCGGTGGTGCCGATGATGGCTGGACAGGCGGCGATGGAGGTGAGGATGCCGAGCGGCATGGTGGGCGAGTCGGTGACTGCGGCGGAATGATGGGCGGGTTCGTCTCGATCGGTCGCGTTTGGGGATGGGGGAAAGATGAATCCGGCCGTGACGCCGTCGCCCCGACAGCAGCGTGAGCTCGAGGGCAGCGGGAGGGGGCAACACGGCGCATTTCACATATCGGTCGAAGGGGAGGATTCGGGGGCTGGTGACATCAGCGTGGGCAGGCTGATGGAGGCAATTCTCCCGCTCGTTTCATCCCGACCTGCTCGCCATGTCAACACGGGCTAGCCGCTTCGGGAAGGCCTCCGAGAGGGGGGTGTCGGAGAAACTGCATAATATAAAATATATAGTATGTAGGTCTGTGAGAAACTGCATAATATAGAATATGTAGTATATAGGTCTGTGATAAACTGCTTATTATAGAATATGTAGTGTATAGGTCTGCCTCACCGATCGATGCATACGTGGTTTGCTGCGGTCAAGCGGTGGGATTGTCCTGGATACATGTCGGGCACTGTGGCGAGGGTTATCCTGCATAGGGTTATCCTGCATAGGGTTATCCTGGATATAGGTCGGCATGGCGAGGGCATTTAAAGCTGACCCCCCTGGCCAGCCCGGCACAACACCGGCCTGCTGTGCCGTCGCGGAGGGTTGATCACGGGGTTTCGGTGGCGAACAGGACGAGTCGAGTCTGGGAAATCCGGCTGTGTACAGGAGAGGTCAGCAGCCAGCATCCCGATGTCTGGCTGCACCCCGATCCATTCACTGATCCGGCTTCTTTCTTTCCCACGCATCGGCCCCACGAACCGGGAGGCATAGAGAAGTGCCATGTGCACGGGGGGCTTCCTCGTCCGCTGTCCCCGTGACCTCCAACCCAGGCCTTCCGACGGCCGTCCCGCACAGCTCGATTCGTGTGCGCCGACCTCGAAGAAGCGTCGCCGTCACTCCCCACCGGAAAGCAGACCGATCACACGGCCGACACGATGACGGCGTCACGTGGGGGCGCTCGTCACGGGCAGCTCGTCGACGTCTCGAAAAGCGCCGAGGGCACGTCAGATAGTCTCGAGGATTCAGGCCCGAGATTCTTTCGATTTGATTGAAAAAGCTCCACGAGTACAACCTCCTCGTCAGAGGACGCGGATGACGTTGCCGCTGCAGGGAGGCTGGGGCGGAGCCCATCCTGTCACGGGGATGAGACGGGAGCTCCATGTCGGAGGCCTCTCCTCGGGCGCCAACTTGATTGCGGAGATCTCTGCAGCAGTGCCCGGCCTGCTCCCCTATGTCATGATCACCCCAGAGAACGCCTCGTCGCCGGAAAACCTGCTTCGGATGGCCGTCTGGATGTTTATAAGTACAGATGGGCCGACGGCGGGGAGGCAGCCACAAGCCCCCGCATATCTTCCCTCGAACATCGGCCCCCCCCCGTCTTGTCGTCGCCCAAGATTCATTTTCCACCCACGCCGCCAGACTCCCGCTGCCCATCACCTCGTCGCCCGCCCCCCGCTCCCGCCAGCATGTCGGACCAGTAAGTGGCCCAAGAGACTCCCTCGCCCAGCTCGTGTACCGCCGCTGACCCCCCGTCGCTCCGCAGAGAGAAGCAGCAGACCTTCGAAGAGGAGTATCAGTCCGAGTCGGACGACCCGGGCGCTGAGCCCGCGCAGCAACAAGTCGCGCAGGCCACGCCGCCGCAGGGCCAGCGCACGATGCAGCGCGCACCCCGCCGCTCGGCACCGCAGCAGCAGCTCCAGGCGCCGGCACTCCAGCAGCAGCAGCAGCAGCCGCCGGCGGCGCCGCAGGAGCGCCTCACGGGCAGCATGGGTGGGCGCACAGGGGCGATCCGCGAGTCCCGGATCAAGGACCGGCCGGCGCCGGCGCAGGAGCGCGACAGCAGCCTGAAGATCAAGATCGAGCTGGATCTCGAAGTCGAGGTAGATCTCTACGCCCGCGTGAAGGGAGACGTGACCATTGGTCTAATGTGATTGCGTGCCGGTGTAGGTCGACCTCTACGCGCGCGTCAAGGGGGATGTGACGATTGGGTTATTGTAGAGGGGGAGGCGAAGGATTGTAGATGGGCTTGGGGTGTGGGGTACGGATGAGACGAGGGATGGTCATGTCGACGGCTCTGGATCTGGATCTGGATCTGGCTCTGGTTATGATTCTGTTTCTGGTTCGAGTTCTGGGGTGAGCTGTCAAGTCATAGCAGACGGCGTTGGGAAATGGTCTTTTGTGTGCATACACACACATGAATATATTCATAAAGTCATTAAAAATCACTCAAAATCAAAATTTAAGAATATCTAAGATCATCTACATATATCCACGATCATCCTCTCGAGTCTCTTTCAAAATCATTTAAAGAACCAATATCTAAGAATATCTAAGATTATCTATTACCACTCCTCCCTCTCCTTAACATAGCAGAGTCTGAAGTCTCTTTAAAAACCACTTGAAAATCCAATATCCCAGATCATCCCTTATGCTCTCCTTTGATATAGCAGAGTCTTAGGTCTTTTTAAAAATCACTTAAAAATCTAATAATTAGAATATCTAAGATCATGTCTAATCATCCAAGATCATCCCTTCTACTCCTCCTTAATATAGTAGAGTCTTAAGTCTTAAGTCTTTTAAGATCCCCTCAAAATCTAATAATCAGAATATCTAAGATCATGTCTAATCATCCAAGATCATCCCTTCTACTCCTCAATACACCTAATATAGTAGAGTCTCGAGTCTCTTAAGATCTCTTAAAAATCTAATAATCAGAATATCTGAGATCATCTCCAATCATCCAAGATCATCCCTTCTACTCCTCCTTAATACACCTAACGCAGCAGAGTCTTAAGTCTCTTAAAACCCCCTCCA